>JARQOC010000002.1:216596821-216907412 GCA_033576535.1 Allobates femoralis | reverse complement strand
CATTCTTCAAAAATGGAAACCCTTTAAGCCACTGGATATCTAAAATTGCTACAGATTAGATACCGGGGTATTGACGTTTCCTTTGATGAAGAATGGCCCCACTATTTTTTGTACCCATATCCCCAAAAACCAAAACCATCAATTTTTTTGTTACAACAGTTTTTTGGGAGGGATCTATCCACTGTGGGTTAGTGTCAGACCAATAGCGAGGGGTTTTGTTTGTTAACTTCACCTTTCACAAAAAATTTTGCCACATCCTCACTGGAGGCAATTGTCTATTGTGAAGATACGAGATTGCAGCACTGAGACAAGGATACGGAAGCCTGTGCAGCATTTCTTCTGCAGTGTTGCTATCATGTGTCAAAAAATGGGAGAAGAGGGGTTGCATTGAAACATCATAACGTGACCTTTGCGGACAGGATCCTCTCCCCCCCTTTTAAAACCTGACGTTTCGTTTGTCTATACAAGAAACTTTTTCCTCGCTCCCTTCCATAGAAAAAACGCCATGGAATCTAATGGCGCTATATAAATAAAAAAATTTAAATTAATTAATAAAAAA
This sequence comes from Allobates femoralis, assembly GCA_033576535.1. NCBI lineage: Eukaryota > Metazoa > Chordata > Amphibia > Anura > Aromobatidae > Allobates > Allobates femoralis. The sequence continues at coordinate 216,906,853 of JARQOC010000002.1, read as the reverse complement.
AAAAAAATAATAATTGACAATCCAACACAATGACAGCACTTTGAACACATTTTATAAGTGGCATAAACTTGTAAATAACTCATGAAAGGTAAAGACGTTAAAACCAACCCAACCTTTGTTTTTTTTATGAAATTCTCAAAAATTTTGATGGCACGTGACCCTCTTCCCATTAAAAAAAAAATAAAGTTGGACCAAAATGTCCGACTTTAAAATGGCCGCCATGTTCCCCACAAATCTGGAAAAGTTTTCCCCCCTCCCATATAAAAACCACAAACAGGGAAATTATATCAAAAACCATTCCCCTTCTTTTTTTTGGTGCCAAACCATATAAATGGCCCACCCTTTATACCAATAAGCGTGCTACTAAATTTCCCTTAAATTGATAGGATCAGGTCAGGAGGATGTTGAATACGTTTATTCTTTTTTGGGAAAGACCGTTTTGCTTTACTGTGATGAGATCTACTACATTGGTATGAAAATGCAGTTGCCCCCTTCCCGATTCCTTTTTCTTTTGCATGACACACTTAAATGTTCAAAATCACGAAACAAATTTAAATATTAGACAAAGATAACACAAATAAACACAAAATGCAGTTTATAAATGAAGGTCTTTATTATTAAGGGAAAAAGAAATCCAAACCTACAGAGTCCTGTGTGAACAAGTGATTGTTCCCTAAACTTAATAATTGGTTGGGCCACCCTTAGCAGCAGTAACTGAAATCACGCTTTTGCAATAACTGGCAATGAGTCTTTTACAACACTTTTTTCCACTCGTCTTTAAAGAATTTTTGTAATTCAGCCACATTGGAGGGTTTCCAAGCATTAACTGCCTTTTTAAGGTCATGCTAGAGCATCTCAATCAGATTAAGGTCAGGATTTTGACTAGGTTACTCCAAAGTCTTAATTTAGTTTTTCTTAATCAATTCAGAGGCAGACTTTGCTGGTGTGTTTTGAATCCTTGTCCTGCTGCATAACCCAAGTGCGCTTCAGCTTGAGGTCATGAACAGAAGACCGGACATTCTTCTTCAGGATTTTTTGGTAGACAGCAGAATTCATGGTTCCATTTACCACAGCAAGTCTTTAAGGCCCTGAAGCAGCAAAACCGCCCCAGACCATCACATTACCACTACCTTATTTTACTGTTGGTTTGATGTTCCTTTTGTGAAATGCTGTGTTACTTCTACGCCAGATGTAATGGGACATACACCTTCCAAAAAGTTAAACTTTTGTTTCATCAGTCCACAGAGTATTCTCCCAAAAGTCTTGAGAATCATTAAGATGTTTTCTGAGAAAACTGATATGGGTCTTTATGTTATTTTTGTTCATCAGTCGTTTTCATCTTGGAACTCTGCCAAGAAGGCCAAATTTGCACGGTCTCTTTCTCATGGTGGAGTCATGAACACTGACCTTAACTGAGGCAAGTGAGGCCTGCAGTTCTTTGGATGTTGTTGTGGGGTCTTTTGTGACCTCTTAGATGAGTTGTTGCTGCACTCTTGGGTAATTTTGGCCAGGAGGTTACTCCTGGGAAAGTTTACCACAGTTCCATATTTTTGCTATTTGCGAATAATTTCTCTCACTGTGGTTCACTGGAGTCCCAAAACTTAGGGAATGGCTTTATAACCTTTTCCAGATTGATCAATCTCAGTTACTTTGTCTCTTTTTTGTTTCTGAATTTTTTTGGATTGTGGCATGATGTCTAGCTTTTGAGGATTTTTTGGTCTTCTTCACTATGTCAGGCAGGTCCTATTTAATTAATTTCTAGATTGAGAACAGGTATGCTATCTTTGTCTAATATTTAGATGTTGTTAGTGATCTGAATCATTTAAGTGTGAAAAACATTTAAAAGAGCAAGAAATCAGGAAGGGGGCAAACACTTTTTTACACTACTGTATATGGCTAATTCTCTTAGATCCTTAGTTAAGTGTGTATAAGTTAGCTATAAAAATGAGATATCATCAAGGGACTGCTAGCACTGATTGCTAGTGGCTGCATTGCAATATAGTTGTTTACAATTACGATGGCTGATGTGGACATCAAATGTATCTATGTTGCTAAATTCTACCCCATCACATACCAGAAGTTACAGTGTGAAAGTAATCTTACGCTATGTATGTCTCATCCCAAATTGCAGATGTCATTATCAGTATCTTCAGATGAGTGTGAGTTGTGGAAAGATGAATATGAAAAACTGAAAGCAGATTGGATTGAACTGAGCAACAAACACTGTGAGTTGAAGAATGAGAGGAGCGTTCTTCAAAGCAAACTCCAGGTATTCTACCAAGATCAGATCTTTGGTCATTACACTTACAATAAAAGGATTATATGTATCTAACACAAATGAATATGTGAACAATGCTAGCTTATTGCCTTTATTCATTTTTCTAGTAGGCAGGAATAAGCACGTATAGATAAGTCAGACTATATAAATTGTATTGAAATGAAGTTACTTCCAATATTCATATACGGTTCTTGTAATATAACAAATTATAAAAGACTATTTCTAACGCCCCTTTCACATGTATGTGTTTCCGGTACATGTGGCATCCATTTTTTGTATCATAGATGTCACATGTACCCATTATAACCTCACATGTTTATGTTTTTACATGGACCGTGTTTCTTTGTGCACCACAAAGAGACATGTCTGTTTTTTTCCGGCAATATGAATGACAATACAAATCTGAGTCTGTGTAAGAGACCCGCCCCAGGGTATGGGATACTCAGAAACGGGCGTTTAGTTCACGGGAGATGTCACTGGGGCCTGTTGCCCGGACCCGTGGCCATGGTGGTTACTTAAAAAGGAGAAAACAGTCAATAAAAATAAAATAAAAGTGTTTTGTGACGCCACCTACGGTTCCGGTAATGTTACCGGCGCTGCAGGACTTTTCTCCAGGGTGATGGTGGAGAAGCTGGATGGTTACGCTCCCCGTAGGTGGAGCGGGATCCCCAGGGCAGTAGTGGAAACTATGGTTGGGAATAGTCTATGAAGGGAGTAGAATCAGGGGCCGCAATAACAGTCACACACACAGGGTTGTTGCTTCTGTACCTTTACTGATGATGTGAGCAAGGTGATGTCCAGGGTACAGTTCGGGTGGTCTGGGAGCAGTTGGGGATCTCCACATCCGAAGAGATATGAGGCCTCCCTTGTATGCTGTGTGTGTGCTTTAGTCCTGTCTGAAGTTAGGCCCTGACCCTCTCTTGTGTACTTACTTGTATGGCAGGCCTTGAGAGCTCTGCTGCGGGCACTGTTATATCCGCTGCGGTCCCTAGCTCTGCTGGGTGGCTGTGCCTCAAGTGCTGCGCCATGAGACTTGAAGCCTCCCTGGTCTCCGGTCTTTACTGCTGAGCTGACTGGACCTGTGCAGTCTCGGACTCTGGTGTCCGGCTGTCGACGTAGCTCTTCTGGGGCGAACCGGCACGGCTCCACTCCCCCTTGCTAATCCGCTTCGCCTCCGACCCTTACTCTTGAGTCCCTCATGCTGGCTAGGCTTCTCCTCTGGCACGGGCCTTGCGCGGCATCGTTCACCATGTGTCTTCCTCAGTACTGTTCCGTACTGAACTGCCTAACTCCGCCCCCAGGACTGAATTTATAGGAGACCTTGCCTGATGTCAGCAAGTAGAGCTCTCCTTCAGGTCTGGGGTGGAAGATGTTGTGTGTGGGATTACCTGATGTGGAAATCCTTCCCTGCTCCAAGTGTTCCTGTGGCAACCGAACCATGGAGTGGGGTGCCACATAAGCACGTACAGCACACAGATGGTATCCGTGTACTATCCATCTGTTGTACATGTTCAACAGTGAAAGTACAGGAGAAGATTTGTAATTTAATTATCAATATGTATTTTGGAACAGGTGATAAAAATTAACACGTATGGTCAAAACGGACCATGACACATGTACTTGTTTTTATACTGACATGTGAAGGAGGCCTCAATATGAGACTTTACCCTTCATAAACAAAAGAAGACAAAAGTCCTATATGCTCTAAAAACTATAATTAGGCTGGGTTCACACACAGTGTATTGCTGCGTTTTGTGAGGATTTGTTTTTGGTTTAAAAGCTGCACCAAGAACAGATCCTCACAGAACGCAGCATTGTGTGTGAGAACGCCACTGTGCTTTTCGCCTGTGCTTTACTCACCTCGCCGCGCTCCCTCAGTGACCACCGGTGGTGTCTTCTCATCCTGGAGGCCACAGTGAGTGTGGCCTCTAGGACCCTGCAGTCCACCATGTGACCGGGTGACGTCGCTCGGTCACCTGGTATAGTCCCAGGTCTTCCAAAGGTCCTACAGCATCAAGATGAGCAGAGTTCAGCGAGGGAGCGTGGCGAGGTGGGTAAAAGCGCAGCAAAAAAAGCACGCAAGAATTAACATGTTCATTCTTTTTACACATCTGCTTTTCAGCCCAAAAGTGGATGCATAAAAAGCGCAGCTTGTGAATGCAAAATAGTGACACGCATTGAGTTGGCCGGAAGAGCTAACGAAAATGCATTTCACTGCATTCCACTGCAATAGCAGATCCGCAATTAGCAGATCAAAAATGCAGCAATTGTGCAGCATGTGAACGTAGCCTTAGGCTGGCTTCACACTGCAGTTTTTCACTGATCAGTGTCCATCAGTGTTTGGGTGCCAAAACCAGGAGTGTCTCCAAAACTCAGGACAGGTGTCAATCTTTCAATTATAGTTTTTCTCTGCAAGTTCCTTTCCTGGTTCCTCTCCTGGTTTTGGCACCCAAACACTGAAGGACACTGATCAGTGAAAAACAGCAGTGTGAAGCCAGCCTTAGTCTGCAAATAATGAGCCTTATTGACGCTTCATTGCCAATCAAAAAGATTGTGGCAAAGTAGAAGCAAATTTATTTTTTAAAGTGTTGCTGCAACAACAACACCTAACAATATTAATCAGATTATTACATTGATCCCAAGCTCGTAGATACCAGACATATATATTTCTTGTGTGATCTAAGTGGTGAAAAAAAATTCTGAAGTTTGAAGAAAAAGAATTGCACTTTTTGCACCATGTTCCACGACCCATAGCGTTCTCATTTTTTGGGATCTGGGGCTGTGTGATGCCTTATATTTTGTGGCTTGAGCTGACATTTCTAATGATACCATTTTTGGGTAGTTGTGATGTTTTGATCATCCATTATTGCATTCTATTACAATGTTGCGGCGACCAAAATAACATAATTTTGGCGTTTGGACCTTTTTTTCCGTTACGCAGTTTACAGCTCTGATTAAGGGTGGAGGCACATGGGCGTGAGACTCGCGCGAGAAAAACTTGCATTGCACTTGGACCATTATCAGTAAATGATACTGGTCATATTAGTGCGTTTTAAATGCACATAACTCGCATTGCGAGTTCAATCGCAACATGTTGCGATTGAATGCAATTTCCTCGCGCGAGTGACCATTGTAAGTATATGGGTGCGAGAAAATCTCACACCCATACATCACACTGTGCGATAGTCTCGTGTGCGTCTTACAATGCTGGCAAACACCGCTGCTGTTAATGCAGCGGTGTTTAAAATTGCCGGGTTGCCAGCACAGTAACCAATCAGCTTTTACCGCTGTGACGGCAACCCGGCAATTGACAGTAGCGGTGTTTGAATTCACCGGTAAATGCTGTCGGCGGTGCTGAAGTCAGCGCTGAGCTGACAGTCAGTGCTGGCCTCGTTGCTGAAGTTTCCTTGGCGGGATTACTCAGCATGCCGACAAATGCCGCCGAGCAAACTTCAGGACCTCGGACAGAAGCACACTGACGCGCACCACACGCTAACTCTTGCACCTCACTTGCACCACACTGTCATGCATACAGCCATGCATACACAGCCACACGCACCACACAAACACCACAGTCAAGCAAAAAATGGCCAGCACTCGCATGACTGTCAATGCATCAAATCTGCAGTGTGGGCACATACCCTTAGCGTTCAGATGCTAATTGACCACCGCACTGAGAGACCCGCTGCCAGGAGGAAATTAACTTTATTCAGTCATAGGGGTGTGCTTGGCTCTAATATTGACCTTTTCTTCTGGGAAAAAAAGATTAATATAATAATTTTGTTCCATCCATGCTGGTTACAGTATTAGCTTAAGTAGCTCTGCATTACAAGGATATGTATCGATAAAATAGTACGGGCGATTTCATCTAAATATTTTTCAGGTCTTTGAAAATGTTTTATTTTATACCATTATTTACATGTATGTAATAAACACTGAAAATATGAAAAACTGACTCTAGAGACAGTTTTCATAGAGTATACTTTATTGTCATGTCTCTTTATTGAATGTTCTTTTTTTCTTTTTAGTGGGTGGTATCTCAGGACTCACAATGTCAACATCTTCACAGTCGAATTCAGGGGCTGGAAAAAGAGCAGATTGAGCTGCAAACCTTGAATGAGCACCTTCAAGAAGAAAATGACCTCCATAAGGAGCAGCTGAGCTCCCTACAAGGTTTAGTTAATGCATGTATTACAAATAGGCACAACCAATATGTAAACTATGGGTGCAACATGTTCTCATAGGTAATAAACATTCGACAATATACATGACCAAAAGCTATATAAATAGTGAAGACCACAGTAGGTTTATCTCATTTACTTCTATTGTGTACTTGTTATTTCAGGTAATTTTACAAAATAGACTATCACATGTGAACATGAGGATTAGCACTATTTCTGGCGATTATAGGCCGGTTTAACACCATGGTTGGATCAGGTCCGGGGCTGTCCGGTGTGAACCTGACAGCATGGGCCCGATTTTGCGCTAATGCATGCCTATGGTGCGGACAGGGCCGGATGGCAGCTATTTGCCATCCGGTTTTGTCCCTGTCCGGCAGCATCAGGTTGCATTTGGTTTTTGTCCCGGACACAAAAACATTGCTTGCAGCTCTTTGTGTCCGGTGCAAAAATCTGCACAAATTAGATCCTCCCAGATCCGGCGCCCCCTAACATCGGAGTCTATGGCGCCGGATCCGACAAAAAAAAAATCGCATCCGGTTGCCGGATATTTGCCCTCCGGTTCTGTTTGTCTGGGGCTATCAGATTCTGTCTGGTGTTTCCTGCAAGACAAGGACAGTACCTGATACACCACAACCGTGGTGTCAAACCGGCCATGTTCTTTATATCCTGCAACTTTCTCCAGTTCTTCCCTTTGCAGGCTCTCTCTCTCATTTTCAGTTTGTTTCTGAGATGGTTGGTAGAGACTAGCTGCTATGATATCTCCCATACATCGAATACAATAAAAGCTGGAAGGAAGAGTAGTGAAATAGGGTCTTATCCGGTTAGACTTTGTAAAAATGGTTAATCTGTTTGACACACCTATGGTTGTGTGAGACGCAACCACTATAAGAGCATTAGTGGCTGCTGTAGACCCAAAGGAAGGAGACTCTTGTTTGCAGTAAGAAAGTTAATCTGCGCTGCCCGCCCGTGAAAGGATGCAGCAAAGACATCCGAGGTTAAATTTGGATGGACTTCATTTCTCTACGCGTTTCATGGTGTTCACACCACTTGCTCAGGAGCAATCTATACACAAGAACTTCTGTGGACTTACATGAAAAACAAAAAAAGGTGCACGGATTAGCTTTTTTTCAAAAAAAAAAAAGCCCGCCAATGATTGCAGGCAGGCATCAAGACATCAACTGATAATTGTGATCGTATCCACATAAAATAACATAATGAAATTCTGAATAAAAGTATACATAAAATACTACATAACCCATCATAATTGAATCATTTTAAAATTTTGCAATGACACATCTTATTAAAATGAAATAAATACAGACAATTGAAATGTTTGACATTGTTTTAAAACTTGAGCTTCAAGCCAGAACCCATATCATGGCAAGGGATTTGATCCGCCTCAAAGAAACATGCTGAACTTATCGCAGGACGCTGAAACTGCACATGTGTAATGATATATGTCTCTATAGGTTTTGTGCCAGTTTGCAACTCTGACATAATAATGATCTTTCTTTTCCAGGTGCTGAAGTGGTCTGAGGTATGATAATGGTTCCAGAGGAATACAGAGCAGACATCAAGTTCCTTTACTTGAAAGGCCGCACACCAAGAGAGACATTTGATGAGATGAAAGAGGTTAATGGTGACGATTCCCCATCATATGATGTAGTCAAGAACTGGCATCGTCATTTCAAATGTGGTTGAACCTCAATGGAAATGACTCCAATTCCAGGGTTACCCCATTCCGCTATCAATGAACACACCTTTGAAGTAAAGAAACTTGATGACTGCTCTGTATTCTGCTGCGTCTGTTAGCACACCTCACAACACTTCAGCACCTGTAAAAGAAAGATCGTTATCAGTACAAAGTTGTAAATTGGCACGTAACCTCAAGAGACATTTATCATTATGGTGGGTTTACACGTTGCGATATCGGCGTCCAACTCCGACCAAAAGTCACGTGGTTCGTGCATTGGACCCGATATCGTTCGTGCGTTGTATGGTATAAACGTCCAATACGTTGCACGAGCGATGCCAAAACGATATCGGGGATCAAATGAGCTTGCTCTCCAACGGCCCGATATTGGATGGGCGTTGTGGCCAGATCGGGCTGTGTAAAAGCCCAACTACGATGTGGAGTTCAACTTCCCCTATCCTCTCCATGTTAAATGGTCGATCCTGGGTCGGTCCATACAAGGGGACGTACACATCGTAGTGGCGTTACTTGCCGATATCGCGCTGTGTAACATCTCCTATACGATCTTGGAATTCTGCCCAGAAAAAGCGCGCTCCCATGGCGTTGTATCCAATATCGGACCGACGTTGGGACTTGTAAAGTGACCATTACACATTTGCAGTTTCAGCATCCTTCAATAAATAGAATTGGGGCTGGGGAAATCTTTAATGAAAGCCCCTCATATGTGACAGTTTATTCTAAAAATTCTACTTGAAATAACAGGTAGACATCTCTTAGAGTGGCTTCACATTTGCGCATCATGCGCAGTGTATCTGAGCGCAGCAAAACTCAGGTACTATGCGCTCCTATGTTTAAAGGGGTTGTCCGGGCTTTTGAAATAATTAATATGTGTATCTAGGCTGAAAATATTGACAATTTGCAATATACATGCTGTCAACATTTTGCAGGGTTTTCTAGATAACACATATTTGTGGCTGGCAGGGAACGTCTAGGGGGTGTGATTGTGCATGTAAATGGAGAACTGGTCATTTCTTCCCAGTCTCCTACAATCACACCCCCTCCCTATTCCCAGTATGGCCAGCCATCCCCAGGACATTAGAACCGGGTCCGCACTCTGCAGTTCAGGTCTCTGTGCCTGCAGCCCGGGTCTCTGGGCTGCAGCCCGTCTCTGTGCCTGGAGCCGGGGTCTCTGGGCTGCTGCCCGTCTCTGTGCCTGCAGCTCGATGCTAGCTCTGCCCTCCAGTCTCCCGGTACAATAGAGCCAGCAGCGTATTATAGGGACCGCTCCACCGACTGCTGTACCATAGAGAGCGCAGGAACAGAGCGGTGGAGCAGTCCCCACTATACCGCCGCTAGCTCTATTGTACCGGGAGGACTGGAGAGCAGACCTAGCACCGGGCTGCAGGCACAGAGACCGGGCTGCAGCCCAGAGACCCCGACTCCAGGCACAGAGACCGGGCTGTAGCCAGAGACCCAGCTCTAGGCACAGAGACCGGGCAGCAGCCAGATCCAGCTCAGGCACAGAGACCGGAACTGCGGAGTGCGAACCCGGTTCTAGGCACAGAGCCCACAGACAGGGTGAGCAGCACATCTTGCAGCGGTCCCTCCTGCACTGTTACACTGTACCGAATCTCCTTCACAGCTGACGATTTGGTACAGTGTGTGAGTGCAGTGGGGACAATGGGGGTGGGTGGTGACATTTGGGGCATAGTGAGAGTGGGGAGGGGGCGGGCCTGTAATGTCCTGGGGGTGGTACCTTTACACGCGGCAACTTTTCTAGGAATTTCACTGGCAACTTACTGGTTGCAGTGAAATCATGGACACATTTTTCTATCTTGTTGCTGTGTATAAATGGAACAATGTCTCCATGATTTCACTGCAACCAGTAAGCTGCCAGTGAAATTCCTAGAAAAGTTGCCGCGTGTAAAGGTACCTTTAGGGGCTGGGGGTGGCCGGCATAGTGAGAGTGGAGAGGGGGCGGTCCTGTAATGTCCTGAGGGTGGCTGGCCATACTGGGAATAGGGGAGGGGTGTGATTGTAGGAGACTGGGAGGAAACGACCAGTTCTCCATTTCCATGCACAATCACGCGCCCTAGACGTTCCCTGCCAGACGCAAATATGCGTTATCTAGGAAACCCTGCAAAATGTTGACAGCAGTATATTGCAAATTGTCAACATTTTGCAGCCTAGATACACATATTAGTTATTGCAAAAGCCCGGACAACCCTTTAACATGGGAACTCATAGTGCCTGTTTGTGGCTGCACCCGCTGCGTTTGCGTTCGGCTGAGCATAATTTATGTGCAGCCGAACGCAAAATGTTGGATTTTTTGTGAGTAGCTGTGTGCTTGCTTTACATGCAAGCAGAAACCCGCGCACAAAAAATGAATTGGATTTAATCTGTCCGCATTACCATCTGCTGGCAAGCGCACAGGCGCTGCGGAAAATGACCTCCTCCGAGGTCATCTGCAGGTGTTTCCTGCCCTGCAGTTCTCTTCTTCATCTTTCTTCTTCTTCTTTCTTCTTCTTCTTCTCTCTCCCTGTTGCCGCTGGTTCATTTAAAATAGGCGGCGGAAAAGCCGGTGGTGACTTCACCGCCGGCTTTCCAGTCGGCTATTTTAAATTAACCAACGGTGGCGGCCGGGAGAAAGAGATCTGGATCTTTGCCGGTGATCTTGGCCTCCTGGCTGCCGCCCATGATTACGTGGCCGTGCTTCCTCACTAACATTTTCATGTGAATGGATGCGGACAATCTCTGCTGCGTTCACATGAAAATGTTTGCGTTCGGCACTGCGTATGGGTACGTATGGGTACGCAGATGTGAACCCGGCCTTATCTTGGATACTCAAGGCATTTTATTTACTTTGCTGTTGGGTGGTCATCAATGTCTCCACAATTAGTTGCTACTAGTAGCGGCATTTACTTTATTGGCCCTTCAGTGGCAAAACTGGAAATGCTCATTAAAAAAACCTATTTTAAATTTAAATAGCCCAATTTCACGCTTCCATATATTATATGGTCTTTGCTCAAACCACAGTTCCAGGCCCGATCAGAAACCTTCTGACCTGTACTGTCAGTCTTACAGCCATGTACAAGGCTGCTTGTTCAGGTCGGGATACCTGGGGTTGAGTCAGGATTTACGGCTTTGGCATGGACCCTATCATGCAGATGTGTATTGAATATTCATTTACAGCTAATTTTTTTTTAATGATTTTTGCAAAACAATAACAATAGTTTATTTTTATTTCTCTTTAGTTAGGCTGAGGAATTCAGAGGAGCAGAAACTTGAAATGCAAAAACAAATAAAGTTTTTACAAAGTAAGTTATCTTAAGAGAACTTGTCACTGAGAAAACGCTATTTACTGCAAATATAGGATAATCAGAATACCATGCAGCTGGCTGCCTTACAGAAAGTGCAGCTACCGGTGATAACCAACTTCTTCCTCACTGAAGCTGACTACTTTCAGTCTAAGGTAGTGTCACACTGGCGATGTCGCCCGCGACATCGCCAAAAAGTGACGTAACAGCGATGTCGCGGCGATATTGTAACTGCAATTATCGCTGGTCGCAGTTGACAGGTTTATGAACATGTTCATAAACCTGTCAACCTGTGACCACGATTAGGCTGGATCGCGCCGTCTGACACTGTTGCGCGCGATCCAGCCTATATCGCAGCGTTCTGACCTCTCTCGCTAGCTGAGCCAGCCAGCGAGTGAAGCTGCCCACGACTACGCGTCCGATCGTGCGTTGACAGCTGTCCTGCGATGTCGGAAGCGAGCGTGCACCTGCACATCGCTTCCGACATCGCAGGCCAGATCGCCACGTGAGACACCACCTTAAGGGCTCGGACACACTCATTCAAGTTTGACAGACGAGTCTCGGAAAGGGCTGGAGTAGTGACCCTGAACGGCCTCTCCCTCTCTGGACGGGGAGAGTGGAGCTGCACAAAAACACAAGCAGCCGACAGCCCCGTCCAGATAGGGAGAAGCCGTTTAGGGTCACTGCTCCAGCCCTTTTCGAGACTCGTCCGTCAAACTCGGATGTAACTAGGAGAGTGTGTCCGAGCCCTAAAGCTGGTTTCACACTGCAGTTTTTTCACTGATCAGTGTCCATCCAGTTTGTGTGCCAAAACTAGGAGTGTCTCCAAAACCAGAACAGGGGTCAATCTTTCAGTTATAGTTTTTCTCTGCAAGTTCCTCTCCTGGTTTTGACCCACAAACCTGATCGAACCTGATCAGGGAAAAAACTGCAGTGTGAAACTACCTTAGAGGTGTGCACGGAGGAGTGATAACAGTTATTGCTCACAACATTGCACACTATACTGTGAGAGATGACTGTCAGCACCCCCCCTTCCTGACACTTTGACAGCGCATCTGTCAAATATGCCGGGGCGCGCTTACCGCCACTCACACTATAATGAACAGTGTTGTGTGCAGTGACTAGCCGCTCTCTCTGCACACCTCCATGACCAAAAGCCCACAGCTCCTGGGAGAACATAAATTGTGTTTTCTACAGTAGCTGCACTTTTAGTGACCGGGCAGTACCGTAATGCTATTTACCTACAAACTAACTCCATATCTGCAGGTAAATAGCATTTTCAAAAGTAATAGTCTCATTTTAAATGTTTGATAAAAACAATAGTTTTACGTTTTACTGATTTCCATATTAAAGTAAGTATCTCTTTTACCACGGTGAGTTCATCACTATTTGGTTCACAAGCAAGTTTCTGTGAGAAATATGTACACACCTATCTAAAGGTTTACAGTAGTATTACCAATAGTTATTTGCTGTCTGTAGCTCTAATGGTAGTGATACACAATGTATTCTGCAGATGTTTTGTGGGTCTCCTGTCAAACAGTTTTTATTAAATTAACATTACTCTTGTGTTTCAGTAGAGGCATCTTGCAAGGTGTACAAATACTGGTTAAATAAACGGTCTTACTTCTTGTTTTTACCCAGTTACTGAAGATTTTTGACATTCATACAATAACAGCACCTTATTCAGCATGTCATCTTCCTACACAATCTTACCGACCAAGACACAATGTATTTGTGTTAATGGAAATAGTAAAGGTTATATAGCTCTAGACTATATATCTATAGACACTATTATATATATACAGTCACTTGAGAAGAGAAACCGGGCACTGACCTTGTTGCATTGAAGTCCTGTGTGCAGAGGCATTCATGGATCTGGGTTGCTCAGCTGTAGATGCAGAAATCAATTAAGAACTTAGGAGGAAAACAGCAGCACTCCGGGATCCTTTATATCAAGAACAGCTTTACAGCTTTATTCCAAAAAGTTTACATCGGTGGGTGCAGGGAAGGGAGGACGGAGGGACGACGGTGACCGTTTCGCATGCTGTGCACGCTTCAGCGGGTCCTGTGAAAATTGTAGACACACTGAAGGCATCAAAATTATGAATTAACACATGTGAAATTATTTACTGCTGTGGAGGATATGTTCATCCGAGTCAGCAGCCACAGAAATTGCAGGTTAACAGCAGCTCAGATTAGAGACCAGGTCAATGCCACACAGAGTTCTAGCAGCAGACACATCTCTACAACAACTGTTAAGAGGAGACTTTGTGCAGCAGGTTCACCCCGGATAGCCCCTGACCTGATTGTGCCGTGGTGTGAAGCCAGCCTTAGGCTGGCTTCACACCATGTTTTTTCGGCGGTCAGGCTGTGTTCGGTGCTTTGCAGCAGGCACCAGACACAGCCTTACAGCTCCGGACAAATAGAACCGGAGGGTTAATATTGCCCTCCAGTCCTGGTACTGAACCACTTCACAGGAGACAGCTCCCTGGTGCTGAAGTTCAGCGTAGCTCACGCTGACCTTCAGCCGCTGGTGTCCAGTTTCCGGATCCTCCCGGATCTGGGCAATCCGGCGCCATAGACTCCCATGTCAGGGAGCACCAGATTGCCCTGGATCCGGGAGGATTTGATTTGGGCAGATTTTTCGCCCTGGACACAAAAATGTTGCGTGCAACATTTTTATGTCCGGGAGAAAAATCAGAATTGTCCCGGATCCTCCCGGAGAGATGGAAATCGAATGGCAGATAGCTGCCATCCGGCTCTATCCGGCCCCATAGGGCAACATCACCGCAAAATCGGGTCCGGGGCTGTCAAGTTCACCCCGGACAGGCCTGGAGCTTATTGTGCCATGGTATGAAGCCAGCCTTAGGCCGGCTTCACACCGTGGTGTGATCAGGTCCGGGGCTGCCCAATGTGATTCGGACAGCCCCAGACCCGATTTGCAAACAGAACCGGAGGGCACATATGCCCTCCAATCTGGTTTGCAGCCAGATGCCTCTAATAGTAGCCGCAGCTGCTGCAATTTCAAGATTTTCAGTCCTGAAATCAGAGCAGGGGACAGCTGGTGGTGCTGAAGTTTAGCAGCGCTCACTACTAAACTTCAGCCGCCGGTTCCCGGATCCTCCCAGATGTGTCTGGGAGAAAAATCCGAATTGTCCCGGATCCTCCCGGACAGATGGAAACCGGATGGCAGATAGCTGCCATCCAGCTCCATCTGACCCCATAGGGCTGCATTACAGTAAAATCGGGTCCGGGGTGCGGTTCACCCCGGACAGCCCCGGACCTGATTGTGCCGTGGTGTGAAGCCAGCCTTAGCTGTGTGACTTCAGGTAAAGGATCTGGCAGGAGAAGGTGGCACTGTGGGGGGAATAGAGCTGGGGTGACAGACGCCCTAAAGGGAACCAACCACCAGGATGTAATGCTATGCAACAGGTGATTGATGTGTGCAGCATGACATTACTATTTATTTTTTTATTCTCCCGTGGACTTGTCTGTTAGCTGTAAGCTGAACCCCCCTTCTTCATCCAGACTTTCATTTAACTTTCATTATCCTCCAGCAACATGATGATGAAAGTAAAATGAAAAGGGGGGGTTCGGCTTACAGCTAAAAGACAAGCCCACGGGAGAATAAAAAAAACAAGACAAATAGTGGTCTCGTAGATTGTGAGCCCTCGTGGACAGCGTCCTCTCCCCTTATGTACTTGTATGCCATATGTTGTCCATGTACCTTATACTTGTCTTTGTATACCCTTCCATATGTAAAGCGCCATGGAATCAATGGTGCTATAATAATAAATAATAATAATGCTGCACATGTCAATCAACTGCTGCATAGCAATAAATCCTGGTGCTTGGTTCCCTTTAAATCAACAGCCTCTTTTGCATATCCATTCAAACTGTGATTTCTCAGAAATGGAGGATTGGACTGGCCATGTAGGGCTGGAAACACAATATCCTACTTACATGCGAGACTCTCGGACGAGACTTGGATCAGTGACACTGAACGGCCTTTATCTTTATTCTAGATGGGAGTGTCAGCTGCTTGTGTTTTTGTGCAACATCATATTCCCGTCCAAAGAGGGGGGAGGCCGTTCAGGGTCACTGATCCGAGTCTCATCCGAGAGACTCGCATGTAAGTAGGATAGTGTGTTTCCAGCCTTAATGTACTTCTGGACTTATTTTTCAAAGAGCTACAAGAAGATACACATATTTAGTTTGCTGACAGAGTCTCTTTTTTTAATGTAGGCCAATGTTTTTCAAAAATCGTATTCTGCAATATATTAAATGATAAATAGTATAGCTAATGGCAAGGGTACATAAGAAAAGGAATTGTATTACCATAATAAAAATACAGAAGGTGTGTATGTATATATATACAGTTGTGGCCAAAAGTATTGACACCCCTGCAATTCTGTCAGTTAATACTCAGTTTCTTCCTGAAAATGATTGCAATCACAAATTCTTTGGTATTATTATCTTCATTTAATTTGTCTTCAATGAAAAAACACAAAAGAGAATGAAGCAAAAAGCAAAACATTGATCATTTCACACAGAACTCGAAAAATGGGCCAGACAAAAGTATTGGCACCCTCAGCCTAATACTTGGTTGCACAACCTTTAGCCAAAATAACTGCGATCAACCGCTTCCGGTAATCATCAATGAGTTTCTTACAATGCTCTGCTGGAATTTTAGACCATTCTTATTTGGCAAACTGCTCCAGGTCACTGATATTTAAAGGGTGCCTTCTCCAAACTGCCATTTTTAGATCTCTCCACAGGTGTTCTATGGGATCCAGGTCTGGACTCATTGCTGGCCACCTTAGAAGTCTCCAGTGCTTTCTCTCAAACCATTTTCTAGTGCTTTTTGAAGTGTGTTTTGGGTCATTGTCCTGCTGGAAGACCCATGACCTCTGAGGGAGACCCAGCTTTTTCACACTGGGCCCTACATTATGCTGTAAAATTTGTTGGTAGTCTTCAGACTTCATAATGCCACGCACACGGTCAAGCAGTCCAGTGCCAGAGGCAGCAAAGCAACCCCAAAACATCAGGGAACCTCCGCCATGTTTGACTGTAGGGACCGTGTTCTTTTCTTTGAATGCCTCTTTTTTTCTCCTGTAAACTCTATGTTGATGCCTTTGCCCAACAAGCTCTACTTTTGTATCATCTGACCAGAGAACATTCTTCCAAAACGTTTTAGGCTTTCTCAGGTAAGTTTTGTCAAACTCCAGCCTGGCTTTTTTATGTCTCGGGGTAAGAAGTGGGGTCTTCCTTGGTTATCCTACCATACTGGGGATGATGATGATGGGGGATTTGTAACGTGAAGCCACCTGTGGTACCTTGTAATAGAGTTACCAGCGCTGCGGCCGGCCGCTGAGGTGATGGAAATGCAGCTTTGGTAGTACAGCTCCCCTTGGCGGAGCTTTACCTCTGGGCAGCGGGATGGATGAGCGGAGTAGTAGTCCTCACCTCTGTGATGCCATAGAGGCCCTCCGGGTGACGAATGAAAGGAGACTGGACACCAGACCAGCCCAAATAGTTCTCCACTTGCACCAAGTGGAAAAGGTACACGGTACAGTCTGGTTTAACGGGGGTTGTAGCCGCAGATTTTGGAGGCTTTTCCAGAGTCTGTCAGAGGTGTCTCCTTTAATAACTTTCTTGGTCTCTACTCCCAGTGGCTCTTGGTTCACCGCTCTCTACCACACTAAAGAGCCTGTTCGCCGGTCCCCAGGTCTGTTACTAAAAGGTACTCCTGACTCCTTTCTGGTATGGACAGGAGCGGTGAGAAGACAAACCCTCCCACCACCGGTATTTAGTCCATCCCTTGTTAGTGTCTTGGACCCAATTTGGGACAGAGGTGGAGATTTAGTGTTGTGGTTCTGTGGCCTCCTTATGTCGGGCACACATCTGTGGTTAGGGATAAACCGTTAACTAACCGCCTCGGTTCCGGTGTACTAGTGGCGACTCGGACTTTCTCCAGCCAGCTCCGACCAGTCCTGGAGTGTCCCCTTTATTGTCTGGGTCACCTCTCTCCTAAGAGGTGCCCTCCTGTCACAGTCGCATGGTCCCCTGGGTCCGTCTTCCTTGCTGTCTTTCACCGTCTAACTAGCCTCCGAACTGTCATTCCTCATCTCTCGCTCCTCTAGGCTCCACCCCCTGGAACCTACTGAATATATGGTCCCCTGTACTAAGGTGGCCTATTGTGTGGGTGTTGGGTGCAGGCTCTGTAGGGTCCTCCATATCCACGGCTTCAGAGGCACTACACCTTCTGTTTGGGGTGCAGTTCCTCCCTGTGGCGCCTTGCCATAGGGGCACCAAATAGACATATGAGGGCTTTTTTTTTGCAGGATGAGTTGTACTTTTAAATGACATCATTCATCTTACCATACAGTGTACTGGAAAATGGGGGAAAAAAAGTCCAAATGCGGTGAAATTGCATAAAAAAGTGAAATTCTACAATTTTTGGGGGGTTTATTATTTGTCTTCTTCACTATATGGTAAAACTGACCTGGCAATATGTTTCTCCAAGTCATTATGAGTACATAGATTGTTATTTTATTGGAAACAAATTCTGAAATGTTTAAATAAAAACTTTTGCTTGTGTCACCATTTTCCGTGACTCATTAAATTTCTAGAATATAGGGCTGTTAGAGGACTTGTAATTTGTACTCTGAGCTGACGCGTTTACTGATACCATTTTGGGGAAGATAAAATGTTTTCATCACTTCTTATTGCAATGTTACGGTGACCCCAAACAATCTTAATTCTGGCTTTTTTATTTTTTGTTACGCTGTTTACTTATAGATCAGACATTTCTGAATGCAGAGATACCAAATATATGTTTTTTTTAATTATTTAATTTTTAATGTGCAAAATGGGGATGATTTGAACTTTTGTTGGATTTTTCTTTCCATATTTCTTTATGTTATTTTTTTACTGTGTTTAGTAATCCCCCGAGGGAATTTAAAGCTGTGATTGTCTGTGCTATACAGAGCATTGTATCAGAACTGCTCTGTGTAGCTGAAATTACAGTCGGCGCTCATAGGACTGTCATAATGACAGACATGACAACCCTTCAGTGCCCTGTGGTCACATTACTGGAACATCAACAGGCAGGAGGAATGATGCGTTCCTTTACAGGGCATGTTAAATGCCGCTCACAGGATGACAGTGGAATTTAACTGGTACAGCAAGTTGTTAAAGGTACATGACAGCTGGTTAAATCAGCAACCATGTGCCAGGAAAGATATGCGCTTGGCGTGCAGTTTACATCATGTCTTGAAGGGGTTAATGGGAACATATCAACATGAAAATACAGTCCAGTTTACAGGCATCGTAATATAAAGCAGGGTAGATGGATATATAGATTTTTGAGAAAAGATTTAGTATAACTTGTGTTTTTAATTTCTAATCCTCTGCTCTTTCTGGTCCAGTGGGTGGTCCTATCTCTCTATGCGCTCTTATACAAAACAGATAAAAACTGCACAGCACTCACAGGCATAATGTGAACTGGTGCCAGCAGGGACACTGGGTCAAACAACTAGAAAAAAATTCTCTGCAGCACTCATCTTCTACCAATGTGCAAACATGCTAACAAGCGGTATATATTTGAGGAAAAAATTAAAAAACTTAATTTTTTTTCAAAAAACTCAAAAAAATTATATTTTTATTTTCTTGGGGTTCTTGGTACGCACATTGGCCAATGTCCGTTTGCTCATCAGCCGCGACAAGGTGACCCCAGGTCTGATGAGTCCTAATGCTGACATCCCTGTCCTCCTTTTCCTCCCTATCCCACTCTTAAGTGGGTGGACACCATCTCAACCTAAGATCACCTGTGGGTGATGAGGGTGCAAGTTGCAGTCATGGAGCCAGATTCTCCATTCGTTATACACAAAACAGAAAAAAACTGCACAGCACTCACAGACATAATGTGAACTGGTGCCAGCAGGGATTCTGGGTCAAATAACTAGAAAAAATTCTCTGCAGCACTCAGCTACTACCAGTGTGCAAACATACTAAAAAGCGGTATATATTTGAGGAAAAAATTAAAAAACTACTTTTTTTTCAATAAACTCAAAAATCTTATATTTTTATTTTCTTGGGGTTCTTGGTACACACATTGGCCAATGTCCGTTTGCTCATCAGCCGCGGCAAGGCGACCCCAGGTGGTCTTAGGTTGAGATGGTGTCCACCCACTTAGGAGTGGGATAGGGAGGAAAAGGAGGACAGGGATGTCAGCGTTAGGACTCATCAGACCTGGGGTCGCCTTGTCTCCCCACTCATCTCTTCTTCCCACAACACAATACAAGATTTTACCCGTGCTTACCCTATACTCTGGAACTCTCCGCCCCAACACATCAGACTCTCACCCACCGTGGAAACCTTCAAAAGGAACCTGAAGACCCACCTCTTCTGACAAGTCTACAACCTACAATGATCCTCAATCTACTAAACCTCTGACCAGCTCTACCCTCTCCTAATGTATCCTCACACATCCCTTGTAGACTGTGAGCCCTCAGTCAGGGTCCTCTCTCCTACTGGACT
Source organism: Allobates femoralis (assembly GCA_033576535.1). Lineage (NCBI taxonomy): Eukaryota > Metazoa > Chordata > Amphibia > Anura > Aromobatidae > Allobates > Allobates femoralis. The sequence continues at coordinate 216,886,843 of JARQOC010000002.1, read as the reverse complement.
TGTGTGTGCCTTGTATTGTCCATGGTTATTGTACTTGTCTATGTATACTCCTTTTCACATGTAAAGCGCAATGGAATAATAAATTATTATTATTATTATTATTATTATTATTATTATTACTTAAACACATGTTATACTGAATCTTTTCTCACAAAACTATTGTACCAATCTACTTAGCTTCCCCTGCTTTACAACATGATGCCTACATACTGGACTGCATTCTCATGGTAACTCGTTCTCTTTAAGGCCGGCTTCACACCATGTTTTATCTGATCCGGGCCTGTCCGGCATGAACCGGACAGCCCCTGATCAGATTTCGGCCCCATAGTATTCCTATGTGGCCGGATGGAGCCGGATGGCAACTGTTTTGCCATTCTGTCTCCATCTGTCCGGGAGGATCCAGGAGAATTTGGATTTTTCTCCCGGACACAAAAACGCAGCTTGCAGTGTTTTTGTGTCTGGGGCAAAAATCAGCACAAATCGGATCCTCTTGCCATAGACTCCCATGTTCGGGGGGCGCCGGATCGCGCCGGATCTGACATAAAATCGGATGCAGCTCCCGGACGTTGGCTGCTGAAGTTTAGCAGCGAGTGCTGCTAAACTTCAGCAGCTAAAGAGCTCCCCTCCTGAGATTTCAGGACTGCGGCAAGCTCCCCACCTGAGATTTCATGACTGCTCCTAGCTCCCCGCTAGCCGCGATCTTGAAATTTCAGCAGCTGCAGCTGCGATCTGCCAATTCCAGCAGAAAACAGGATCGGAGGACATATTTGCCCTTCGGTTCTGTTTGTCCGGGGAAGTCAGGTTCTGTCTGGTGTTTCCTGCAAAACTTTGGACAGAACCTGAAACACCACAACCGTGGTGTGAAACTGGCCTAAGAGAAATTAATAATGTAGAAAACCTGAGTTTTATGGCCACTTTACACGTCCCGATATCGGCGTCCAACTCCGATAAAAAGTCACGTGGTTAGTGCGTTGGCCCCGATATTGGTCGTGCGCGTTGTATGGTGTAAATGTGCAATGCGACGCGAGAACGATGCCAAACCAATATCGGTGATCAATTGAGCGTGCTCTCCAACCGCCCGATATTGGATGGCCAATCTGGGCGGATCGTGCTGTGTGAAAACCCAACCCCGACTTGGAGACCAACTTCCCCTATTCTCTCCCATGTTAAATGATCGTTCCTGGGTCGGCCGCACAAGGGGGCGTAGACATCGCAGTTGCGTTGCCTGCCGATATCGCGCTGTGTAACAGCTCCTATGCGATCTTGGAATTCTTCCCGAAAAAAGCGCGCTCCCGCGCCATTGTATCCAACGTCGGTCCGATATCGGGACGTGTAAAGTGGCCATTACTGTTAATAATATTTCTGGAGCCATTATGGATTTTATGATTGGTGTATGTCTCCCTCTAGTGGCCATTGTAATACATGTTGCAATATATGAAGAAATCAGCGGCACGCATCATTTGCCTAAAATTCAATCCTTTATTTCGGGTCCATTAAAGCCTGAGCAGGTACAGAAGTCGCAATCAGATGTATTCAAAGGACAATAACCGTTTCGTGCATGAGTCCTGATATATAAAGGATGGCTGCAGCAGCTCTCCCAACAAACACTTCCCTAGGCCGCTCTAAATTCTAGATCCGCCCCCTAAAGTCCAAATGCACTGATAAAACATAATGACAAAGTGATTAAGTGTTTGAGGTGTTCATCCTCATTAGAAATCTAAAAATCTGGACTTGAGCTGGGATGTTTTTGAGTCGGTCGACAGGGTAGAGGATACTCGGATACCATGACAGATGGTTACTTCAGTGGGGATCACAGCTGGTCGGTTCCCGGTTCCATGCCCTAGACGGGCGGGGGGTAGGCGGTGATGAAGATGGGGGAATTGTAACGTGACGCCACCTGTGGTACCTGGTAATGTAGTTACTAGCGCTGCGGCCCGGCCACTGAGGTGATGGAAATGCAGCTTTGGTAGTACAGCTCCCCACAGGTGGAGCTTTACCTCAGGGCAGCGGGGGGTGGATGAGGGGAGTCATAGTCCTCACCTCTGTGATTGATGCTTTAGAGGCCCTCCTGGTGGCAGATGAAAGGAGACCAGACACCAGATCAGCTCAAACAGTTCTTTACTCACACCACATGGAATCGGTACATGGTACAGTCTCGGATAACCGGGAGCCGTAGCCGCGGATTTTGGAGGCTTTCCAGAGTCTGTCAGAGGTGTCCTTAAAATGGCTCTCCTGGCCCTTTTCCCTTCTGTGCCCTGATGGCCTTCCATACTCCCACTCGTGAGTCTAGTCTCTAGTCCTCGGGGTCTGTTGCCTAAAGTCTCTGTACTTCTCAGCGTCGTGAACCCAGCTGCGGGACTGATGATGGACTACTTGATGGGTGCTGTGGCTCCCTTAGGTCGGGCCCACAGCCTGCCGGTCTGCAGTTAGACATAAACCATTAACTAACATCCTCGGTTCCGCTGTACCTGTGGTGACCTGGGTCTCCAGCTGGCTCCGACCAGTCTTGGAGTGACCCCCTTCTCTGTTTGGGTCACCCCTCTCCTAAAAGGTGCCCTCCTGTTACGGTCGCATGGTCCCCTGCGTCCATCTTCTCTGCTGTTTTACACCGTCTCACTGACTAGTCTTCTGTCACTTCTCGTCTCCCGCTCATCAAGGCTCCACCCCCTGGGACATACTGAATATATGGTCCCCTGTACTAAGGTGGCCTACTGTATGGGTGTTGGGGTGCAGACTCTGTAGGGTCCTCCATATCCACGGCTACAAAGGCACTACACCTTCTGTTTGGGGTACAGTACCTCCTTGTGGCGCCTTGCCATATAGGCGCCACATTTTCATATGAAAAATGTTATATTTTTCATTTATCTACTGTAATAATACTTTTTCTTCCTAATCATATTATACTTTTCTTGAGAGATTTCACTCTACGATAGGTATATAAAGTTTCTGAATATGATTTAGAAATAACTTTAAACCTTTTGTTCCTTATCCAGCTGACCTTGCAACCCTGGAGCAGAGAAACATGTCTGACCTCACCAGAAGCACAGCACTGCTACTCAACAAGTCGCCAAGAGTAGACCTGCACAATGACCAGCTCCAAACTGTGAGCCAAAAATTACTTTCTCAGGAGAACGAGGTAAATGTTTTCCAAGTGACCAAATATACTTATACTCTCAGATTTACATCACAGATATTCTGAATCATTTTAAAATAAATGAAATTTGCTTTAGGGCTCGTTCAGGCCTGCGATTTTTGCGTGGTTTTCATGGATAGCACTCGTACTTGTGATAGTCCATGGGGTTATTCACATATCCATGATTTTTTGCGTGCAGTCCACAGAAAATCGCAGACACATGTCTGATTTTGATCCGAGGGCCAGATCAAAATCAGCAATGCAAATCTATTGATCTGTAAAAAAGTTAAAAAATTGAGCACGGTCTGATTTGCACAGTCCATGAGAAAGGAGGGTAGTTAATTTTTTCTCTTCTTTAAATAAGAAAAACTGATGCCACTAGGACCACACTGTGATGCATAGGTGGATTATAATGAGGGCAATCTGGGCTACCGCCAGGGCCTATGGCCAGATTGCCCCCATTACAATGTTTTGTGCAGCAACAGATACTTGCCTCGCTACCTTTCCCCAGTGTGCATCTCAGAGCAGGGAGATTCCCTGACACTACGCTGCCAGCAATTCACAGCAGCAGCACAGCTCAGAGGAGCTACCATCGCCATTGCAATGACTTCAACAGCCAGTGTCATCATGCACGCGCCGGCATCAAGACGATGTGGAGACAGGCGGGTTGGGGGAGAGCATTGAAGGATAGGAGTGAGGTCAGTATATGTTTTTATTTTTTATTATGTGTGCTGTTGTATACAGGGGTTATGGGGCACCGTCTGTTTACAGTGGGCTATGTGGGGTTCAGCCTGTATACTGAGAACTATGTGGGACCAAGCCTGAATACTGATGGCTATGTGGGGCCCAGCCTGTATACTGGGGGCTACGTACAGCCCAGCCTATATACTAGAGGCCTATGTGAGCGCAGTCTGCGTACAAGACTATGTGGACACAGCTCCTGCTATAATACTTGTGGCTATGTGCGGCCTCCTTCTGTCAGCTGGGGACTGTGTGTGACCTCCTGCTGTAATACTGGGGGCTGTCATAAATTAATTTCATACTCCTGCTCTATTATGTATAGCATTATGTATAGCGCTGTTTATAAGGGGGAAAAAACTTTGCAGAGCGCATAGCGTGTCACTGTTTTTGTCTTTTTTTATGGTTCTGCACCTGTATGTTAATCATATGTCTGATCACATGATCTGTCAAAAGATGATCATGTGACATATCACATGATACTTAGAGTTGGGGTGGGGGCCCATGACTCGCCCAGGGTATAGGGACTCAGGTATCTGGGCCCTCTGCTTCAGTAGGGATGTCACTGGTGGCCTGCCCAGACCTGTGGCCCTGGGTTCTTACTTAAAAAGGGGTAGTTGGTGTTAGAATGGAAATAAAAGTTGATAAAGTTTATCGTGACGCCACCTGTGGTATCTGGTGAATGCACCAGCGCTGCATGGGGCCTCCAGGGATGATGGACGAGCAGCTTGGTGGTGAAAATCCCCACAGGCGGAACTGGATCCCTAGGTATATGGTGATGATAATGAAAGATGGAGCAGGGAATTGGCTAGGCTGCTGGATAACGAGACAGCCTCTGTGGATGGCAGGGGCGCGGGTATGGAACTAACACACACACACCGCTGTTTGTCCTTTACCTTTTACTGATGTTGTTGCAGGTATGTTCAGGTGCCGGGTGTTCAGGATGAACTTCTGGATCTCCACAGCGAGTGGGTATAAGGCTTCCTTGTCTCTTTCCCCATGTGTGTGAAGCCCCTGCCCTGTGTAAAACTTGGCTGGCCTCCTCTACTCTCTTCCTCTCCACCTGTGCTGTCTTCGGTAACCCTCGATGGACTACCGCTACTCCTTCCTTTGCGGTGTCTGGCTCCCTGTGTGTGACTGCGCAGGTGCCCGGGAGATTGAAGTTTCCACGGTATACCGGTATTCTCTACTGGGCCGGTGCTCTCCAATAGACTCAGACTCTGGTGCCCGGTGTATGATTTGGGCGAACCTAACACTGGCTCCTCGGTTCTCACTTTGTTGTTTTTGTTCTCCTTGCCTTCCGACCCCACTCTTGGGCCTTGCAGGACTACTCGGAAGCTGTTCCATGTAACTGGCTTGGGCCTAACGCAGCACCGAAAACCAGTATGCCTTCACAGCTCTTATAGTGTATGCACACTCTAACTAACTCCGCCCCCAGCACCAGTATTTATAGGGGATCTTGCCTAAAGGCGGCAGATTGAGCTCCCCCTACTGTGCTGGGGTGGAAGGTGTTGTCTGTGCTTGTGTACCCGCTGTGGAAGCCTCATCCATGCTGTAGGTGAGTCTCTGGTTACCTGTGTAAGCACGGCGCCACACCCACGCCTTCTAAACAGCCTGGGGCCCTAGCTAGTCTTAGTCTGCCTTTGCTGTGATGAAAGCCTCATTAAAATTTTTTTTTTTCGTATGTGGAAAAACACATCTGAGCGAGTGAGGCCTTAATGAACACAAACCTCACAGGATCTCATAACTGCATCATATACTATTGGGCTGTGTTCACACTGTGGATGTGATTTTCATTGGCATAAATGATCATTGTAAATCCAGAGTGATGTCTAATGGTTGGTGATGAGTGAGCACTACCATGCTCCAGTGCTCAGTACTTGAAGCGCACAGTTGGATAATCGGATGGGCTCGACTCATGTACCGAGTCAATGGGAAACTCGAGCAGTTTTTAGGAAGATGTTTCGGGAAAACAGGAACATTCAAAAGGGGTTGCCAGTGGTGCACAATCCCTTTAAGGGTAAAGTCACAAGAGCATATTCATTAGACGTGAGAGCATCAGATATGATATGCTAATGACCCTCGGCTCAGGCTGTGCTGCAAGCGTGAACCGAGTGTCATGAATCTGTGATCAAATCACAGCTGTGGAGGGGGGAGAAATTTATCTTCATCTTCTCACTGTCAGTCCTGTGTATACGACTGCACTCAGATGGCATCAGTGCCGTCCCATGTTTCACTCGCACCCATAAACTTTTATGGGTGTGAATTAGCCTCGCCTTGCATAGCATGATGCAAATTTTTTCCTCAGTCCAAGTTGCATCCTTGTCTAATATTGGGTAGAGTGCAATGCGAGATTTTCTTGTATTGCACTTGTGTGAGTCATACGCCAGTGTGACTACCATAATAAAGAAAAGTTCACAAAACTAGCAATGCATTGGAAGTTATAAAGCAGCCTAAGGTGAATATAAGAAACTTTGTCATATGTCTTATCAGAGAAATCTGCTTCTTTTCCCACTTATCAGTCATTTCTTCTTCGTGCATCCAGAAATTATAATTCACACAGATGCGTCAGTTCACTGTGATGTCATGGTATGAGGCCCATTATATGTTAGGGTGTGGGGAACCTTTTTTGTGACGAGGCATTTGGATATCAAGTCCGATTGGCTTGATTGTTGTACCGTCCGCCCTACCTCTCGCCTCCTGCGTCATCCACATCCCCAGGAAATTCTCGCGCGTGTGCACTAGGCTCTGCAGCGTTAAACCTAGAATGTATGGGCTGCAGTCAGGCTGCACTCCAAGCAACGCATACACTCTAGCATCTACCAGCTAGAATGTATGAGCTGCAGTCAGGACCAGAAAGCCCATACATTCTAGGCCTAACGCTGGAGAGCCTAGTGCGCACGTGCGAGATCTCCCCGGTGATGTGGATGATGCATGAGGTGTTAATCATAAACAGGACAGTGATCGATGGGGAGAGACAGGGTGGATTGCGCAACAATCAATCTCATGGACGACACCAGATAAATATAATGCAGGGCAGGAAGCTTTTATAAAGTATTTATTAATTGTACAAGGGCAGTCAGGGCATAATAGCCACCTTCTTAGAATGCAGATTAGGTGCTGCTGAAGGTGGATTGTTAAGTTTAAAAGACAAAAATCTGGTGACAAGGTTCACTTTAAAGCCTCATGCAGATGACTGTACTGCGTATGTCCCAGATGAGCAGGAAACCACACATACCTGTCAATTAGTTAGACATCAGAGACCTCTAAGGCTACATTCAGACTGTGCATTTTTTATTTCTTTTTTGCAGTGCACTGCAGAAAACGGATCACTCAAATGACATCCCAGCAAAGTCTATGGGTTTTCATTTTTGTAAAACAGACAGGGGATTTTTTCACTTTTGGAGGGCTCTGCTTTGGAAAAGTGCATGTCAATTTGTCTGGAGTCTTTCTGATCCGCTTTTCTCATAGGAGCCATGGTCTATTGGTGAACAAACTGCACCACCCAAAAATGGATCGGGAACAGATGATCCGTTTTTGGGTGCGTTTTTTTTACAGCTCCTGTTTTCCAGCAAAAAATGCAGCAGAACAGAAGGAAAAAAAAAAACGCACAGTCTGAATGTAGCCTTACTTTAGTGTCACTTTCTTAATTCACCAGAGCAATTATCACTAAACTTGCCAGGATGTTTAAAGTTTTTCTTATTATATTCAGTATATTCTAGAAAGAGTTCACATTTTGGGCTTCTTTTACCCCATGACATTACCAAATGATAGGTCCTAGGTCCTGTATCATGCTCCTAGGTCCTGTATCATGGTTCTAGGTCCTGTATCATATGTATATTCACACACAGCAATTACATTGAAGCAACGACTGAATCGGTCTAATTTTTCCGAATGGTGTTTGCCAAAATTTTTGTGCATGATGAGAAACAGACCCATTTTGATGCATAAAAAACTGTTTTTAGTCTCAGAAATGTCTTAAAGAAATCTACCTTGTGTGGATCTACTCTTAGTAGTGTTAATGCTATTTCCCAGTGTGCAGGTCTGAAGACTGAACTCGCACTAATCACTGATGAATATCAGTCTTGTCAGAGAAAATTGAAGCAGTGTCGAGAGGAGCTCAAGGGACGATCAGACACAAACCAAAGGTAAATTTATTGCAGGTAGTAAAAATTTTATCTGAATTAATTATGAGATTTAACTCCATCATGTGAGGTCAGGAAAGCCTATCCTATTGACATGGATTACATGGCACTTATTGGCAGGTTCCTGACTTGGCAGACCTGTAATACAGGTTCTCCGCTACAAAGCCGCAACAGTTTATGGCACAAGACATTTTCAAAACAAATGTTCAACAGGGAAATCAGAGAAATAGAAGTGATGCTGCTTTAAGCTTTTAGATTTCTAGAAAAAGGACCTTTTATGCCCCGCCAATTACCCTTTTGGTGAGTGCTTAGTTCATGGTCTTGTCCTATTGTAAACATGACAGCACCTCATCCTTCCTCCTATGAGATGCAATCCCATGATTGTGAAATCAGCATGGATTATGTCTTAAAACTGAAAGTAAAAAGGTAGAAGATCCGGTACCGTCAGTACCAACCAGTACTACTGATTAAGGAGTCTGCTCCGAAACGCGTCAGTGTTTTTCCCCTATGGGGGGGTTATCTGTGATGATTTTATACTTAGAATAAAGAATTATAATCGTTTCTGATGGTACTGGATTTTCTACCTTTTTACTGATTGAATGGACGCCTACCATTGATCCGGGTGTCAGAGTAATCCAGATAAGAATTGGGTGGTGGAGCATTCAAACCTTTGTATTTTAAAACTGAAAGACCTATGGGATTCTAGATGATTTAATTTATACAGTCGTTCTTTTTATCATTTAACATTAAATTCTATTAACAGTTGATTACTATTTTTAAGAACATACAACTCTCTTAAAGGGAATCTGTCACCAAGTTTTTGCTACTTTATCTAAGGGCATCATAATGTAGTAAAAGAGACCCGACTCAAATGATGTATCACTTAGTTTAAACTTGAATGGAAATTCCAGCACCAGACTGTATCTTCAATTTTTCGATTTTATTAGTGCATTACAAGCATAAAAATGTATGCAAAGGGACAGGGTTTCCCCCAAGCTGGATGTGTTTCGGACAACGTCCTTTGTCAACAGCATACAGATTTGACATAACATACCTCCTTAAATAGTGATTAAAACACATGCAAATAAGTGCACAATGGTAAAGTAAATTAAACGTACCGTAATTACAGTATAGTCTGAAAATTAACCCAATTCAAATTTTTTATTTCTACAGATGGCTAATCAGTTATAAAGCAACACATATCATCAGACAATGCTAATACATAGGTGAAATATACATTGTTAACACACATTATTTGTATGTTGGAGTACAGCATCGAATGATTTTATTAAATGGGGAAATATATAGGAAAAAAATATATAAATTGCATCTCCCCGTACATACAACACTTGATGTTCCAGTACTGTCTTAAAAGACATCCCTCTTATAAGAATCACATATGTAGAGGAAGATCAAGAGAAACACCATTTTGGTAGTTTAAAATACTAAAACCGATCTTAAGGGGTTGTCCGGGCTTTTGCTATAAATAATATGTAAAGTTAACAAAAGCCTAATTGGCATCATATTTGATATACACCTAATCCCAGGGACTAATAGTCCGGGAATAGGTGCACTATGCAAGACATACTTAAAAAACTATGTTTGAACAAAATAAATTAGAGTACCATGCGGTAAATTTAGCATTTTATTGTGAAAATCTAAAACCAGATGGGGGGTTATTACAAAAAATACAAATCCATGAGGTGAGCTCAGGTACAAGTTACATAAATTCCGAGCAGTATCAAAATAAAGGTACCCATGCAAGGGTCCACAGAGAACAGATTTAATATATCACATCTAGGAAGTGCATATGATCGTAACATAACTTATTTTAACATGTATAGCTTATCATGAACCAACACCCCAATTGTGGCATCATTACTGTGCCCTAAAGCATGGAAGGCAAATATATGAACAACCCGTGGTCCCTAAAGTGCAAGTGCATATAATAGAACAACCTAAACAACCTATAATTAAGAGACCTGCTCACAGGCTGTAAATAAATACCTAAGTAGTAGATACTGCTGGATAAAGTACAAAGATAAATCACCAAGAGCCCACCATCAGGACTAGAGAGACAGAGACCCAGAACTGCCCAACGCACGTTAATCAGGAGTGTTTCTCATGTGTTTGGTCTGTTGCAGACCTCCGGACGCCAGGGAGCGGACTTATGATTAAAAAGCCCCCCTCCCCCTTTCACAATGGATGGCGACCCCTGATAGCTCCATTCACTCCCTTTTATGTCCCCTCCTAGTCACCAAGTCACCAAGAGCCCACCATCAGGACTAGAGAAACAGAGACCCAGAAGTGCCCAACGCACGTTTCATCTGAAACAGGTTTCTTCAGCTGGAGTGAAAGTTCTAGCCTGCTTAGTAGCAGTATTATGGCCCTTTTTATAATTTCCCATGTGCGCCACAATCAATCCTAACCGCAGGCACCTGCCACCATTGCGGCGCACGCCTCCATGTTGAGCAGCGTCCCATCCTGACGACGTCAGCGCGCTGGGGATCTCCGCGCATGTGCGGGAGCGGGGACGCGTCACCATAGCTCCCATGCATTCGCAGATCGGGACAACAGTATTCAGGGTGGCAATCCACCGAGCCTCGCATTGTGCGAGAGTTCTCTTCAAATTACCACCTCTGATCCCACCTCACACCAAATCTATCCCACATAACTTCAGACCCCTAGGGTCACAGTCATGCTTAACTTTGAAGTGGAGTGGGATCATCTTAAGTAGTGTCACCTGGGTCACCTCCCTTGCTTCTTCCACATCTTTTATGTGCTCCCTAACCCTCATCCGAAATTCCTGGGAGGTGAGACCCACGTAGACCAAAGGACAACTACAAACCGCATAGTAAATCACATGCGTGGATCCGCATGTGATCCTATGGCGTATGTCAAAGGTCTGTGAGCCATCAGATGTAGAGAAGGTATTGCACCTTGAGATGTTCGGGCATGCAATGCAGTGACCGCATGGGTAACATCCAGGGGTGGGGCCCTTGACCCAAATGGATTTGGAATACACGCTACATAATGGCTCTTAACCAACATGTCTTTTAGGTTGCATGCCTGCCTTGCAGTCATCAGAAGGTTATCAGGAAGGATCTCACTGAGAATTGGGTCAGTTTTAAGGACGGACCAATGTCTTGATAATATACTGTACTCCTCATCGTGCCCCATTCTCGGTTAGGGGTACTGATAAAACGTACTTCCTGAGCACCCTCGTTTTTTTGGGGCCTTACCTCAGTAGTTTTTCCCTTGGTGTGTTCCTGGCCCTCTCATACCCACCCTTTATCTATCTACCACTATATCCCTGATCCTTGAACCTTTGTTTAAGGTCATTCACTGGCTATTCGAATCTATCATCTGTAGAGCAAATGCGTCTCATTCTGAGGTATTGACCGGTCGGGATAGCGCGAACAGTGGATGGGTAATGAGCAGAAGTTGCATGTAGGAGCGCATTAACCGATGTAGGTTTTCTAACTATGTCGGTCTGCACAACCAGATGCTCGTCGACCACAATCTCCACATCCAAGAAGTCGATCTTATCTCTACCAATCTTATGGGTCAATCTTATATTGTAGGGATTGTGGTTGAGCTGCTCCATAAAAGTCTCAAAAAGCTCCGCCAAGCCCTGACACACAATCAGGACGTCATCGATATATCTGAGCCAGCACTGATTAATTCTGGGTACAGCGGTGGAACAAGGCATCCTCAGCAAAAAAGAATGTGATGACATCATCCTCTGGAGGGGCGACACACAGTCCTTTAAGAACTTTATTGAGAGATTAAATTTGAACGAACTGGGGTTGAGATTCACATCCGAGATACATGTTGACTCCCTCAATTTCTTGGACGTCACTATCTATGAGTATGGGGGTGGTGCACTTCACACTACAATCTTTAGAAAGCCCACTGCTGCTAATGATCTATTGAGATGGGATAGCCACCACCCTAGATCACTTACAATGGGCATCCCTAAAGGGCAATATCTGAGGGCTAGGAGAAACTGCTCAGATTTGAATAAATTCCATCAGGAGACTAGGGGGATGCAAAAACGGTTCCTTGAGAAGGGATATCCCCCACAAATACAGAGAGTGGTTTGGACTGCACGCCAGTACCGCCCCCCTCATTTCAGGCTGACTAGGAGGGGACATAAAAGGGAGTGAATGGAGCTATCAGGGGTCGCCATCCATTGTGAAAGGGGGAGGGGGGCTTTTTAATCATAAGTCTGCTCCCTGGCGTCCGGAGGTCTGCAACAGACCGAACACATGGGAAACACTCCTGTTTAACCCATGGAGTAACATCCACGTGGGGGAAACGCGTTGAGTGTCCTGACATCTGACCCAGATGAGTATATAGGGTCTTATTTGATGTGAAGTTTATTTCTACCCTACCTATCTATTATTGTGCCACTGGCCAGTGGATGACAAGGATAGGGACTGAACCCTGACTAATGGGATATGGGTCCATAGTGGATACCGACAAGTGGTGATACACTGTATTTTTTGTGGATTGAGGTGGAGGAGTGTGAACCAGGATTAGCATTTGTGAGAGTGTTATATCAAGATCACGAACGGCTATAGATACATCTATTTAGTTACTGGTTGTCATGGGCAGACCAAAATTATGAGCCATCTAAACAGCACTAACCTCAATATTACACTCACTACCTGTTAACAAAGGTGGTCCATGGAGCACCATTGAGTCTCAGGGATAGACCCAGACTCTAAGGATAAAGGTAAACATGGGCCTATTGATCTGATCCCATTACTGATACCTCTATTTTGGCGAGGTTCGTAGTCAGCAGTGATTTGGCCCTGTCAGGTCATAAGCAGGGTCAGTAGGGCTAGTTGTCGTGGAACGGGGTACCTGGGGTATACGTGTTGAAAACTCCGTTGCTAAGTAAGGCGAAATAGGGAGAGATTAGGGGCATAGACCATACTCACTCCCCCCCCCTTTACAGGTATCTACTGATTTTTGCATATAGTAGGACACATGGTCCATGTTTTTAGAATTATCATTAAAAGTTATATTTTAGGTAATACCTTTGTTAGATGATACTAAGGGCCCTTTCACATCAGCGTTTTTTTCAAATTGCGGCAGATGCGGTGAAAAAAACGCATCTGCCGCGATTACCGCATACCGGCTGCACTTGCGGCACGGTTGCGGCGCGGTTGCGGTAAACGCCATACAAGGTATAGGCGGACTTGCGGCAGTGCGGCAAGTGTGGTTTTGGCACTTGCGGCAGGTGCGGCTGCGAAAAAAACCGCGGTCAGCCGCGTTTTTTTTCGCGGCCGCACCTGCCGCAAGTGCAAAACCGCACTTGCCGCACCTGCCGCAAGTCCGCCTATACCTTGTATGGCGTTTACCGCAACCGTGCCGCAAGTGCTGATGTGAAAGCACCCTAAAGTGGATAGGTTTACAATTATCATAATTTTCGGTGAGCTACTTTATCCAGCGGTATTTACTACTTAGGTATTTATTTACAGCCTGTGAGCAGGTCTCTTAATTATAGGTTGTTCTATTATATGCACTTGCACTTTAGAGACCACGGGTTGTTCATATATTTGACTTCCATGCTTTAGGGCACAGTAATGATGCCACAATTGGGGTGTTGGTTCATGATAAGCTATACATGCTAAAATAAGTTATGTTATGATCATGTGCACTTCCCAGATGTGATATATTAAATCTGTTCTCTGTGGACCCTTGCATGGGTACCTTTATTTTGATACTTTGATGCATGGAATTTATGTAACTTGTACCTGAGCTCACCTAATAGATTTGTATTTTTTGTAATAACCCCCCATCTGGTTTTAGATTTTCACAATAAAATGCTAAATTTACCGCATGGTACTCTAATTTATTTTGTTCAAATATAAATAATATGTGTATCTAGGCTGCAAAATGTTGACAATATACATGCTGTCAACATTTTGCAGCGTTACCTAGATATCACATATTTGCGTCTGGAGGAGAACGTCTAGGGGGCGTGTTTGTGCATGTAAATGAAAACTGGTAATTTCCTCCAAGTCTCCTACAAACATGCCCCCTCCCCCAGTGTATACTATGGTCAGCCTCCCCCAGGATCTTACAGATCCGACCCCTCCCCCAGTGTATAGTATGGCCAGTCACCCCCAGGGCTTCTACTGTCTATCCCAGCCCCTAATGTCACCACCCACCCCATTGTACACAGCAGCCCCCACTGCACTGATACACTTTGCTGAATCCGCTGCTGTGAAGGCTTTTCTGCACAGTGTATCAGTGCAGCAGGGACCCGCTGCATGTGTGTGCCACTCACCCTGTGCTGTGAAGCTGTGGTCTGCACTCCGCAGCCCGAATCTCTGCTGTGGAGCGGTGCCCGATGCTTCTCTTTCCATTCCTCCAGTACAATAGAACCAGTAGAGTGGTCCTCTCTATACCGCTCCACCGGCTCTATTGTACTGGAGGTCTGGAAAGCATCGGGCGCCGCTCCACAGCAGAGATCTCAGCTGCGGAGTGCAGACCTCGGTTTCACAGCACAGGGTGTACACAGCCCTGTGTACAGTGGGGTGGGTGGTTGATGCAGCCAGGGCTAAGGGGGTACTCCGCCACCGGGTCTGCTGAATAGGGAGTCACGGGTGGACGGGATCCCGGTGCCATGCCCTGGTGATCATTTGAAGGAGACGTTGATGATGGGAGAAGGGGTGATTTACAGGGGATCGTGACGCCACCTGTAGTTCCTGGTAATATGGTACCGGCGCTGCAAGCCGGCCGCTGAGGTGATGGTGGGTGCAGCAGAGTATGGGACAGCTCCCTACAGGTGGAGCTATTACCTCACGGCAGCAGGATGTAGAAGTAGTGGATGATGATGGGGATGAGGGGAGTTGTATTGCTGAATGGTGTTACAGTTCTTACCCCTCTGCTGAGCCGCTGCTGATGCTAAGCCCTCCGGGCACCGGCGGGAAGAATAACGGAACCAGTTCAAGTTTAACTCCACTTTACTTAGTACCGGCAGATGGTGATGGTATACAGTACAATCCGTTTACTGGGGGTCGGTTACCAGCTCCAGGTTCCCTGTTATGGAGTCTCTAGATGTCCTTCCTTCTATGGCTTTCTGGTTAAACTTGTCCTTCTTACTCTCCACCCTCGCAGAGCTTTCCCACCAGTCCCTTGATCTCCCTCGGTGGGGCACTGTTATCCTTTCCCAGGATAACGGGGTAGTGCAATTCCCGTCCGGTATTCGGGCCATTTTCCCCAGCGGTCCTGGATCTAGTGTGGTCCTGAGGGGCGAGGTACCTTGTGGTGCGTACGGCAACCCGGTTATCTTGGGCCCGCAGCTTGTCGGTCTATAGCCAGGGATAAACGCCTGACTACTTTGGCTACCCGCACTGCCGATGCTTCCCCAACGAGACCAGCCGCTCCAACCAGTCCTGGTCCATTGCCTTCTGTCCTGGGCGCCCACTTAGAGATGGGGCTCCCTCCTGTCAGCTGGGCTGTCAGGCCTGACCTCTGCCTGCCTTCCCAGCACCGTCTGACTAACTGTCACTTTCCCTCCCACTACTCTATCCTAGGCTCCACCCTCACCCCTATGGGACCTACTAAATTACCGATCCCCCTATTCTAAGTGGTGTGGTCCTAGGTGGGTGTAAAAACAGACTCCATAAGGGGAACCTTGAACTGATGACTTTACAGGGAAAAATACATTTTAGTATTTAAGTGTAATACTATCCTGTGGTGCCTAGTCACAGGGGCGCCACACCCCCCTTGGTGAAACACACCCGTCCACGGGTGTTAAATCGGACCTGGAACAAAACAATATTTTACACACACCAATGAACAATTCGGGCGTATCTGCTTAGGAGGCCTGGCTTTACTTAGATCACCCCCAGGCACTTTCTTTTCCTAACTTGATGTGCATGGGGGCTAATCCAGTTCCTCCACCCTTAGTTCACAATTATTTATAACGTATTTACAGTTTTGCTTTATTTTGCAATTAAACGGGTAAACTTTACATATATTTAACAGTAACCTTCTATGCTTGCTCATAATCTTCCCTTGAGGGAGGCTCACTGCTTATAACGTTGCATCAACACATTTTAACATTCAAGTCCACCTCGGCCCAACGGGGACCGGGTTCCAAGTCTCTGATTTAATGTTCATCAGGCTCTGTGAAAAAACCCACCGTACATTTACGCTCATGTACAGCTATTCATTCACTGCAAGAGAAAAAAGAAACAAACATGCAAACAAGGCATAATAAACAGTCACCATTGTCCTCTTTACCCGTAGTACCGGCTCACCCGTATAGCAAACCACCCTCTAGGACCTGCGTGGCGTTCGTAGGTGATAGTGTGCCCACTGTACAGATCCCTGTCCGGGTGGCCCTGGGGAAGGCTGGCCTCTACATCCCTCCATCCAAAAAAGACTTCCGCAAGCAGGCCCTCCTCCCGGCGAACCCATACCCGGTATTGAGGTTAAAAATGGTGATTACTACTCCGCTGGCTGATGGGTTGCGGGGGTAGGTTGCGGGAAATCGTGCGGGCTTGGCGGGTCTCCATCTCATTCGCCCATCAATCTTCACGGCGCCTCTGCCTCTCAGCCTCATCAGCCGGGTTCGGTAATGTGGACCGGGAACGGCCCGCCTGTTGCTAAAGCAGCGTCTCCCTCACAGACTGCTCCACTCTCCTCCCTGCCGCCACGACCTGGGTTGCTGGTACCGGAGCCCTCCATAACTCGCGGGGCCCGGCCTCCTCTGTACCTCCAACGGCTCCTTCCTCCGATCCCTCCTCCTCTCCGACACTGACCTCATCATCTCCCTCATCAGTTGGCTCCTTGGGGAAACGGATTAGGTCCCTCACGGTGGTCTCCTCCTGTCCAGGCTCCTCGGCAGTCACGGTGCTGGCTCTCCGGT
Organism: Allobates femoralis; assembly: GCA_033576535.1. Classification (NCBI taxonomy): domain Eukaryota; kingdom Metazoa; phylum Chordata; class Amphibia; order Anura; family Aromobatidae; genus Allobates; species Allobates femoralis. The sequence continues at coordinate 216,869,931 of JARQOC010000002.1, read as the reverse complement.
CTCCTGGCACTGGTCAGGTTATCTCAGTATTGGTGGAAGCATCTCCGGTCACCGAGCGCTCTGTTTGTGTAGCTACCGATACTCCCGGTTCGGGGTTCTGCCGCTGAGTATTTTGCTCTTCCACCCGCTGGTCCACAGGTAGGACCATTTCAGCACTCCAGTGCCGGATGGTCCAGTCTGCAGACTCCTGCAAGCAGGCCCGCAGGTCTCGCAGTGCCGTCCCCCAGAAAATCAGATCATATCCGACAGTCTCTAGGGTTGGGGTGCCCGGGGCGGCTTGGCCAGCTCTTATCTGCTCCTCCACCTCATGGATAACATCAGCAATCCTTGGTACCGTCATCTCTACCAGGTCACTTGCGGGTAACGGTGTAGAGTCTGGCACTAGTTCTCGTTCTGCCCTCGGCCGCGCCCTGTTTAGTTTTTATAGTCCTGACCTGGCATGGGTGGGTCCTCAACCCGTCCCCTTGGTTGTTTGATGCAAGGGGGCGGAAGACACTTTGGCACCTCTTTCTTGCCATGGTTGCTGAGGGCCGAGGCACGCCCTGGGCCAGCACATAGTCTCTTACATTTGTGAGCCCACCATTATTCTTTTCACTCCTCAGCAGAACGAAGGGGCAGGGCTTATTATTCCGCTCTTTTCTCTTTGCTATGGCGCAGTTATAATTCCTGAGGCGATGTAATGGCGGCCACATACACAGTCAATAATAAAGTCTTTTTGGGCGCACATCACCTGGTTTCACCAGGTCGGTTCTATCCTTCGTGATGCCAGAAAATGATGCGGCCAGGGCTAAGGGGGTACTCGGCCACCGTGTCTGCTGAATAGGGAGTCACGGGTGACGGATCCCGGCCGTGCCCTGGTGATTATTTGACGTGGACGTTGATGATGAAGAAGGTTTTTTTACAGGGATCGTGACGCCACCTGTAGTTTCCGGTAATATGGTACCGGCGCTGAAAGCCGGCCGCTGAGGTGATGGTGGATGCAGCAGAGTATGGGACAGCTAACTATAGGTGGAGCTATTACCTCACGGCAGCAGGATGTAGAAGTAGTGGATGATGATGGGGATGAGGGGAGTTGTAGTGCTGAATGGTGTTACAGTTCTTACCCCTCTGCTGAGCTGCTGCTGCTAAGCCCTCCGGGCACCGGCGGGAAGAATAACGGAAACCAGTTCAAGTTTAACTCCACTTTACTTAGTATCGGGAGATGGTGATGGTATACGGTACAATCCGGTGTACCGGGGTCAGTCACCAGCTCCAGGTTCCCTGTTATGGAATGGAGTCTCTAGATGTCCTTCCTTCTATGGCTTTCTGGGTTAAACTTGTCCTTCTTACTCTCCACCCTCGCAGAGCTCTCCCGCCAGTCCTTTGATCTCCCTCGGTGGGGCACGGTTATCCTTTCCCGGGATCACGGGGTAGTGCAATTCCCGTCCGGTATTCGGGCCGTTTTCCCCAGCAGTCCTGGATCTAGTGTGGTCCTGAGGGGGGAGGTACCTTGTGGTGCGTACGGGAACCCTGTTATCTTGGGCCCGCAGCTTGTCGGGCTATAGCCAGGGATAAACGCCTGACTACTTCGGCTACCAGCACTGCCGATGCTTCCCCAACGAGACCAGCCGGCTCCAACCAGTCCTGGTCCGTTGCCTTCTGTCCTGGGCCCCCACTTAGAGAAGGGGCTCCCTCCTGTCAGCTGGGTTGTCAGGCCTGACCTCTGCCTGCCTTCCCAGCACTGTCTGACTGTCACTTTCCTTCCCACTACTCTATCCTAGGCTCCACCCCCACCCCTATGGGACCTACTAATGGGACTTCTCCATTTGGAATTAAAAGAACAAGTAACGCTGTCTGATTTGAGTGCATTGAATATCGAGTCTGAAACAACAGCAACTTATTCTGATCCAGGTGATAGAATTCCAAACCTATATTTTTATCCTTTAAATTCTAGGGTTCCTGCCATGGATCAATTTTAGCACACTCTTGAGAATGAGATGAAGAGTATTTTAGACTCAGATTCGATCACTCCTAATAATCTTGATGTTTCAGAAAGATTGGCTCTGAAAAAGTGGCAAAATACCCCCTACATAACCATTCGTACGGCAGACAAGGGCGGTTCTGTTGTGATCTTAGACAGTGACCTGTATTATAGAGAGGTGGTAAATATGCTCTCTGACATCACTACATACCGCCCGTTGTCTAATAATCCCACTGGTAAGGTAGTAAGAGATCTTGAAAATTTCTGGATGAAGGTTTAGCCTTAGGTGTCATTAAAAAGGATTTGGCGGAGTATTTATGTGTAACCAAACCTATTTGTCTCCTCTTTCACGCCTTTCCTAAGACTCATAAGGCTATTTTCCCACCGGCTCTACGTCCTATCGTAGCAGGAATAGGTAGTGCTAACGAGAGGCTGTAGAGCTGGGTTGACAAAAAAGTGCAAAAAACCTTAAGGACATCGATAGGTTCCATACGAGATTCTAAACATCACGTGGGCAGTCTTAAAAGGATGACATGGAAAAAACCAGTACAGTTCATGGGAAAGCAGTGGCATATCTGGATGCGGGAATTAGAGGGAGAGGCAACAGCAGGGTTAATCCATTCAAGATTGTACCGCAAGCCAACTAGTTGGTAATACGGTCCTACATGCTGAAATTTCCCATCCACGTCATGTAGTGAACAACCTTCCAGTTTGTGAATTCATCAGGGCTAAAAGATAATGCTCTGATGATGAGTCATATGCAGTATTTGTTATCAGCTAAGAAATCGGGGCTACAAATCACGGTGCTTGAGCAGAGCTATATCAAAAGTACAATCATTGTCTAGAGATTCTCTTTTGGTAAACAAACAATGTGAAATAGACAGAAAATCAGGTAGCACACAGAGAGTTAATTCATTCTCCAGAACTGTGGCTGAGGAAAGTGGTGAATTGGGAAAATATCTCCCCATGTTCACTACTACCTACACTGTGGATTATGATAATATTGTTAAAGCATTGCAAAAGTCTATCCCTATTCTATACCAGGACCCAGTGCTGCATGAAATAATAAAAACAGGGCTAGCGTTGTGTCCCAAAAAGGTCCTTAAATTTGGGTAACTTCTTATCACCATCTGAATTTAGAAGGACAAAAAGCAAAAAATCAACCAACATGGCTGGATACAAAAGGTAATTATCGATGTGGGGGAGCGTGATGCGGCTTGTTTAGGCATATGGATGTCACAAAAACGTTTGTTAATAAAGTCACTCATCGTGAGTATTACATCCGTGCATACATAAACTGCAACACCACCCACGTAGTGTATCTAGCATCTTGTGTTATCTATGTGAAGCATTATGAGGGATGTAACTCCCGAGCTTTAAAGAAACGTCTGAGAGAACACCTCTCTGCCGCTAATCCAGATTTACGTGCCAGCCAGAGTATGTGTTACATCCCTTCTTGGAGGTTCATAAAGGTGACATGCATGGCCTGTCAGTGAAAGGCATTGAGCGAGTTATGGGATCACGAAGGGGTGGGGACAGAGAACATGAAGTCTTATGCTGCGAGGCTCATTGGATACTAATGTTTATTACTAGGACAGCCAGAGGGCCTAAACCTACGATCTGATCTGTCATAATTCTATTAAGGTCTATACATAATAATAATTTATTAAGATCTGTTTTAGAATTTTAAACTACCGAAATCGTGTTTCTCTTGATCTTACTCTACATATGTGATTCTTATAAGAGAGATGTCTTATAAGACAGTACTGGAAGATCAAGTGTTGCATATACGGGGAGATGCGGTTTATACATTTTTTCCCTTTTTTTTTCCCATTTAATAAAATCATTCAATGCTGTACTCCAACACAAAAATAATGTGTTAAAAATGTATATTTCACCTATGTATTGGCATTATCTGATGATATGTGTTGCTTTATAACAGATCAGCCACCTGTAGGAATAAAAAAAATTGTATTAGGTTAATCTTCAGCCTATACCATAATTAAAGGGAACCAACCACCTCAGATCACCCTAATACACAGTTAGTACATGTCCCTGCACCCTAAGGATACCTTTCCAGCACTGTTTTTGTGTAAAATCTTGCATTAGTATAACCGATATAAAGAGTTTATAAAGTTACTAGCCTGGTGACTTCTGGGCGTATCCCTCCTTCTGTTATACTTCAGGGCAGTGCATTCATTGCATGGCTGTGCTCCCCCTCCCTCTGTGCAGAGGAGATAACGATCACACCCATCAGGGCAGGGCAGCAGGCAGGGAGGCATGTACTAACTGTGTATTAGGGTGATCTGAGGTGGTTGGTTCCCTTTAAGTTTCATTTACTTCACCAGTATGCACTTATTTGCATGTGTTTTAATCACTAATTAAGGAGGTATGTTATGTCAAATCTGTATGCTGTTGACAAAGGACGTTGTTTGAAACGCATCCAGCTTGAGGGGGACACCTGTCCCTCTGCATACATTTTTATGCTTGTAATGACACTAATAAAGTCGAAAAATTGACGATACAGTCTGGAATTGCCTTATTCAAGTTTACTACTAATTGGACTACAGACATCCGTCCAGGCACCGAGCGGCTTCAGGTGAATCCAGTGATAAGCACTTCCCACTACCCCTCTACCTTTCTCATTTGTATCACTTAGGCCGGCTTCACATTATGATTTTGAGGCATCTGAGTGTATCCGTGTTAAATCAGATACACTCGGATGCGATTTTGCCTCCCATGTATCCCTATGGGGCTCGCATTGTGCATAAATCGGATGACAAAAAGGACACATCCAAGCACAATTCATGCCCCATAGCAATATATGGGAGGCAAAATCGGATCCAAGTGTATCCGCTTTGACATGGACACACTCGGAAACTCCAAAAGCGTGGTATGAAGCCGGCCTAATAGTTTACTGGGTGGAGCAGTTATAACACAGAGTTCTAGCAGTGCTCAGTGTAGCAGTGCTCAGAAAACTAATCCTACCCACACCACTGCCTTCTGTGTACATTATCTATTGAAGTGAGCTGCTTATCAGGAGTATCCAACTAGCAAGGCTGTAGTCTGGCCAGTGATTATCTCCTGATGATAAAACTTTTGTTTGAAAGCAACAGCTCGCAGCTGAATTTGACACATCCTTGAATTCGGTGTTTAACCCCTATCTCATGCTATTTTCAGATTACCAGATTTCCTTTAATTAGATCATATAAATTGTTAGGTAACGTATATATAAAATGCAGCATATTTCCTGCAAGTGAATATGCTGCAGAAAATCTACTGTGATTTAATTGCTGCATATGTTCTGCAGAAACTTAAATTTATCAGATCTGGTGATTATAGTGTTCAGTCCACCCTTGGTGAGGGCAAGAGACTCAGTGCAATGTTCAGCTAATTGGTTTTGCATTCCTCCACTGGTGATTGACCTCTTTGACTTGTGTATAGGTACTGTCACACGCGGCAATTTTGCTAGTAATTTCACTGACAATTTGCTGGTTGCAGTGAAATCATGGACACATTGTTCTATTTTGTTACTGTGTACAAATGGAATAATATGTCCATGCAATAGAACTAGAAAATTGCCAGTGAAATTGCCTAGCAATATTGCCGCGTGTGACGGTGCCTTCAGAGAAAGTTCAGAAAAGCCAGCAATTTTGCAAACTGGTATTTTAAAATACACCCAATTCATAGAAAAGAAGATCAGCATTTTCCTAGCCAAACAATGAATCAATTGAATAAAATTGTTTTTATTTCATCGATATCCCAAATTATTGACTGATTTATAAACCTCTTCTCTCTCCCCAGAGACGCTACTGTTTCCTGCTACCAGTCTTTATTGTGATGTTGGCTGTATCGATGGCGTTCTTTTTCAGTCACCTACAATATTATATGCACTGAAATATTCACCTACCTCAGGTTTATTAGGCATCTGCATTAGTTCATTAATGTTCATAGACAGTTTTTTGTTACTATTTTTTTAATATAAAAGTAAATGTAAAAGCATATAAATATGTTTGAGTAAGAAATGTTCAGTGTTGTATTCCCCTGTGCCTTTTGAAATGTGAACAGAGGTGTAGCTGCAACATAATAAAGTGCCTTATGGAAGACAACTGGTCATTATTAGTGAAAGTACATCACCTTCTAAAAAGTGAGATTTATAAAAGGTTCTTTATTTTACATTAAAAATATAGACCATTGTTAGTTTTAATAGGCTGATGCATGATCTCTGGAGGTTACATAACATTTTTCCTCCCAATTTCTATCAGGTCCAGTACTGTAAAATTGTCTAGACTCGCTACACTTTCGTACATGTCCATGAATTTAGTTGTGGCATCCTATATAATAATTGCCAGTTGCTGGCATCCGGCCACTGTGCCGCTATTCCGGCATGCACCGCGGCCAGATGCCATCGCGAGCCACAATGTCCCTGCAGCCACAACCTCAGCCGGGATCTGTGCTCTGTGATCGGCTCCCGGTGTCTTCAGACGTCCAGAGCAATAGAGCACAGAGCACAGATCCCGGCTGACGCTGCGGCTGCAGGGACCCAGGATCTCATCTGCCTTGATGGCAGAGGTGAGCACAGACAGGGTGAGAGGAGGGGGCATGGAGGGAGCATGGAGGGGGCACATATCCCCCTGCTGCACTGATACAGTGTGCCACATTGCTTGCACAGCTGCAGTGTCGGCACTTTGTATAAGTGCACAGGGAGTGGGCACATGACAGGGGGCCACACAGGACATACAGGGGGCCTCAGAGGGCACACAGGGGGCCACACAGGACTCACAGGGGGCCACACAGAACAGACAGGGGGCCACACAGCACACACAGGGGGCCACACATGACATACAGGGGCCCTCAGAGGACTCACAGGGGGCCTCACAGGACAGACAGGGGGTCACACAGGACACAACGCAGGACACACAGGGGGCCATGCAGGACACACAGGTGGCTATGCAGGACACACAGGGGGCCACGCAGGACACACAGGGGCCCACGCAGGACAGACGGGGGCCACACAGGACAGACAGGCCACACAGGACTGACGGGCCACAGAGGACAGACAGGGGCCCACACTGGACAGACAGGGGCCCACACAGGACAGACAGGGGCCCACGCAGGACAGACAGGGGGCCACACAGGACAGACAGGGGGCCACGCAAGACAGGACAGGGCCACACAGGACAGGGGCACACAGGACGGGGACACAGGGGCACACAGGACAGAGGGACACAGAACAGGAGCAGAGGACGGGGCCAGAGAACACCGGCACACAGAGGCAGAGGACTGGGGAACACAGGGGCAGAGGACAGGGAGACACAGGGCCAGAGGATAAGGGGACACCGGGCTAGAGGATAAGGGGACACAGGGCCAGAGGACAGGGGGACACAGGGCCAGAGGACAGGGGGAGACAGCTAACCACTCAGCCACTCTATACAGTCCTAACCACTGACCCACCATGTACACTGCTCTCCACTGAGCCACCATATACTGGGTTAACCACTGACCCATCATGTACAGTGCTATCCACTCAGCCACCATATACTGTCCTAACCAGCCACCATATACAGTGCTAACCACTGACCCACCGTATACACTGCTAGCTACTGAGCCACCATATACTGTGCTAACCACTGAGCCACTGTATACTGTGCTAACCACTGACCCACCAGATACAGTGCTAACCACTGACCCACCGTATACACTGTTATACACTGAGCTACCATAAACTGTGCTAACCACTGAGCCACCGTATACTGTGCTAACCACTGATCCAACATATATTGTGCTAACCACTGAGCCACCACACAGTGCTAACCACTGACCCACCATATACTGTCCTAACCACTGAGCCATCATATACTGTGCTAACCACTTAACCACTGTATACAATGCTAACCACTGACCCACCGTATACAGTGCTAACCACTGAGCCACCGTATACACTGCTAACCACTAAGCCACCGTATACATTGCTAACCACTAAGCCACGATACTGTGCTAACCACTGAGCCATTGTATACAGTGCTAACCACTGAGCCACCGTATACAGTGCCAACCACTGAGCCACCATATATAGTGCTAACCATTGAGCCACCGTATACAATGTTAACCACTGAGCCACCGTTACCAGTGCTAACTGCTGAGCCACCGTATACAGTGCTAACCACTGAGCCACCATATACAGTGCTAACCACTGAGCCACCGTATACAGTGCTAACCAGTGAGCCACCATATACTCCATATAAATCCCGCAACAACAGCGTACTTTCCGGAGAGAAGACTGTACTATTCAGTGGCTATTTTTTATGGCACCTATTCATTACACCGCACTCCCAATACAATAGCATCGGGCCTTTTTCTAGTAATAATAATAACTATTAGTAATAAAAGACACACAATCACATCTACAGAAGTAGAGATGTAACAGAATATCATATTATAGAAATAAATGTTCCAGCTCACCCAAATACTGCAGGTCCACCTGGAGCTCGGACGCCAGCTCCGCCCCTTGTGAATCCAGGTAAAGAATAAATTGTAATAAATAGTGCATACAGGAGAAAAATTTACATGGTCGGCGTGACCTCAGTTGATACGTTTCGGTTGCATTAAACGGACCTTACTCATGACTCAATGAGTATGGTTATGTAAATTATAAAAGAGAAATGCCACTCCTGTTTGAGTGGATTCCAATTTTTTCTTTACCTGGAATTATTATATTATGTCTGGATACATTTAGCAAAACTTTAAGGAAACACCAAAGATTATATTATATATATATATATATATATATATATATATATATTAAAAAAATTTTTTTTTTTTTTTAAACCTGAGACAGGGGAACACACCGATTAGTTTGTAGGTCTGTTCATGAAACAGTTTTCCTTGTTCTTACTGGAATGTGCACATTGTAGATCCTGACTTAAGTCAGCAAAAACCATGGATGAAAACATGAGGGAACGAGGAGTAAAAAAAAATTGTGTGGAAGAAACCAGAATGTTTTAGGTTATGTGCACACAATCCGGAGGCACTGCGTATAGGACGCAGTGCTTCTGGACCTGAGGGAAGCCACACAGTTGCCTTGTGCCCATGATCTGCGTTCGGTACAGGGCAGCTTTTCCCTGCATTCACCCACAGGAGATCATTCTCTACTCCACAGCAATAAATAACATGCTGCAGAGATGCAGAATTGTGGCAACCTGCACCGCAGCTGAAAACACGCTGCCAAGGGGAGTGGGCATGAGATGTCTAGAAATCCCATCCATTGTGCTGGTACTGTGCAACGCAGCATTTTGGACGCAGTGGTAATACGCTACTTGCGAAATGCTATTCCTGATTGTGTGCACATAGCCTTAATCCTTAGATTACCTTGCCATTTTCTCAAGCTCTTCATCAGTTAGTTATCTGGACTGGCTTTCCAACAATCTTGAAGATGTTCCAAGAAGTGCTCAGCATTGTTGGCTGTTTTGCCTTCCCAACGCAGTCCAACTCATTCTAAACCATCTCAAATGGGTTGAGGTTGAGTAATTGTAGAGATTCTCATCTGATGCAGCATTCCACCTCATTCTTGGTCACATCCAGGAAATACAATGCTCTTTGATCCGCCCTAGCTGTACTTGTAAAAGGACTACAATAGATCAGAGGGTAATGGTGCCTTTATTCAACGCGTTTCAGAGTATAGCCTCAGTGGTAGCTTTCCTGATGAAGGAGCGGGGATATGAGATGGTAGCTCTCCTGATGAAGGAGCGGGGATACGCTCAGAAATGCTTTGAATAAAGGCACCATTACCCTCTGATCTATTGTGGTCCTTTTCCAAGTACGTCTAGCGTCGATCAAAGAGCACAGTCTTTCCTGGATTTGTATTTACTGCCACGGACCTCGTGGAGTGTGGATTCAACGGCAGCTCTATTGTGCACATATACTGGTTGTGGGTCCCACAAACGTACCAGGTGAGCAGTAACCTTGATTTTATTGAACTTTCAAAAAAAATTAGACCCTATTTGTGCTTATGTTTCCTCATTTTTAGCCATACTTGGTCACATAACCCTTACAAAGCTTAGATGTGTGTTTTCGGTCATTGTCCTGTTGCAACACAAAAGAGGGTCCAGCTAAATGCAATCCAAATGGGATGGCATATTGTTTCAGAATGCTGTGGTAGCCATGCTGGGCAAGTGTTGTTGATTTATTCTACATATAAGATACAGTTGTCACCAGCAAAAACACCCCCAATCATCACACTTCCCCCTTCATGCTTCACAGTGGACACAATACACATAGAAAAATACTGTTACCCCATGACGGTCACCTTGCAGTAAGGATGTGTGGCGCCCCACAACGAGTGCGTCACAGGAGGGTACTGCACCCCTGCCTGAAGGTGCAGTATTCTCCGTCTCGGTGATGAACAGGGCTCCAAGGCTCCATACACCACGTGCAACATCTAGAGGTAGAGGACCAATCAGGTCCTGGTGGGAGGAGAATTAGATGCATAGCAGTGAGGAACGAGCAGATTAGAGTTAGTTCAAGAAGTAAGCAGAAGGAACAGGAGCTTGCACAGTGCCGTGCAGCTCAGAGAGGAAAAGTGAAACTAACAGAGAGGGCACTAAGAAGCAGTGACCCAGACGTGAAAGGGGCCAAGTAAGCAAGTAACGGGTTAAAAGACACCCGCGCCCAGTCCATCCGGAGACCGGTTCCGAGGTAGCACAGACGTCCACCGCTGTACTACAAACCGGAGTGATAGAGGAGCTTCTTAGGAGCGCATCACAGCAACCACCATCTCCGCAGCCGTACCGGAGGGGTACCCACCATTAGGGTTCAGGACCCTTTAGAGCCGTTTTGGGGATTCCGGCTCAGGCAATCCAATAGAGGTTCCCCAGTATCCTGATCTGGTGCACAAGGCAGCGACGAGTAATAAGGGACAGTAACATAGAAGAGGGTCACTGTGGAGCCTTGGACAGAGACTGTTCCTCACAGGGACCACCAGGTCCGTTACCTATGACTGACTGTTATGGCATGTACTGTTTATGACTACAGTAAAGAACCGTGCAGAGGAGTATCGTGTCCGTGCCTTCTTTCAGAACTGTTCTAACGTGTGCATTGTTAAACCAACTGAGCTGCCGTATTCCACCAGTGCAGCTCCTGCCCCGGGGACTCCTGCTCGTCCTGCAGGGAGCGGTTCCATCTAGCTGCCCCGGAGGTCTGAGCAGCGCTGGTGCCTTCACCGGACACCTACAGGTGGCGTCACGAGACAAACTTTATTTTCTACCCAGCCCTTTACATTGACCACCGGGCCCTTTTAGCCTCTAGCACCGAACCGTGACAGTAGCTAGTGCCTGAGGCCTAAGCACCCGGCTCCGGTGAGTCAGACGTAAATGCTCTCATCATTCTGGCATCTGTTCTGACCCTCACTGCTGCTTCATGCTCCTGGAGCCTGCACACGCCATACAGGTCTCCCTGGACTGTGCTTAAAGGGGCAGTGCGCACACTCTGTGTTCCCAGTCAAAGGATGGAGGACACTAGGTACTTAAGGCCCTTAAGGGCCCATTACATGCTACGATGTGGCAGCGATCCGACCAACGATGTGGCTCGCTGCCACATCATGAACTGATCGCTGGTGAGCTGTCATACAGGCAGACTCACCACGGAGAACGCTGGTAACCATGGTAAACATCATGTAACTAAGCTGAGCGCAGCGATTAGTTACCTGCTGTTTACCATAGTTACCAGCTCCAAGCGCTTGCTGTGCGGCTCATTCATCGTTGGTCTCCTGCTGTCACACATGCCGATGCTGGTCGCCGAGTGGGAGACCAATGATAGATTTATGGTCCTGGCCATAAATCAATGATCAACAATTTATCATTGATACGTGTCACACACGATAGCGTGTGTAACGGGCCTTTTCAGGAGGTGCCTGAACAAAGTATTCATTCTTTTAGATGCATGTTTGCTAGTTGTCAGGTCCCGTATCCTGTGCCCATTAGCCTGTGCTTTAGGACCTGTACAGTATACCGGTACCAGCCTGCCTTTCAGTATCAGCCCTGCCTGCAACTGAATTAATAATGAATTCTCATGAAACAATCTCCTTGGATTAATCTTTACACAGAGGGACCCAACATCAGAGATCAGGGAGAAGATAAGGAGAATTGTAGATGAATCATTGTTACTCAGGATAATCGACCAAAAATTGGCTGATTTCCTCATTAAGGAACATCCAGTGATACCGGTATTATACACCTTACCGAAGATTCACAAGAACCTTAGTAAACCGCCTGGTCATCCCATCGTGGCTTCAACTGAATCCATATTATCACCACTAGCCATGACCCTGGAGAAGATTTTGAGTCCCTTAGTACCAAAATTGAAATCATATATTAAGGACACGAGTGATTTTTTGGAAGTTATCAGGAAAGTTAAAAATGTCCCTAAGGGTGTTTGCTTGTGACGATGGACGTCAATAGTTTATATACGGTCATAGATCACCAGATGGGCATCAATGCAGTCGGTTGGTTCTTGGAATTACACACTACATTCTCGATTCAACAAAAAGATTTTTGTATACGATTACTTGAAATAGTATTGAGAAATAACTTTTTTCTATTTGAAGATACATTTTATATACAAAACCAGGGGACTGCAATGGGATCCAATATGGCACCTCCATATGCAAACATATTCATGGGGAAATTTGAGGAGGACTACATCTATAATCATCCTTCAGTAACGACGCACTTGATATTATGGCGTCGTTACATTGATGATATTTTTTTACTTTGGAATGGGACCATACAAGAATTAAATTCATTCCTTTCTGACATTAACTCCCTGATACCAAAACTCACGTTTACAATTCAACACGATGAACATCGAATCAATTTTTTAGATACCATGGTGATAGTGAACTCTGAGGGCCTTTTGTCAACCGATCTGTTTATCAAAGATACAGATAGAAATAGTCTTTTACACTATCAAAGTTGTCATCCACGCCATATAAAAAGATCTCTTCCTGTGTCACAACATATAAGGATTGATCGTATCGTTTCGGACAGTGATCAATGCAAGGAGACATGAAGAAATGACTACCAAATTCACTGATAGGGGTTATCCGATGCAAATTGCATCTGGTAAAAGATTTAGGGAATCACGAAATCAAGATAAGAATAGAGTATCGTTTATTTCAACATATCATCCTTTCCATCCATTAATTAGATCCGTGATACTTAAACATTGGCTTTTGTTGTATCAAAGTTATCCCACTATTAGTGAATTTGGGAATCAACCACTGTTTTGCCACAAGAGAGCTCCCAACTTGAGACAGGATCTGGTGAGAGCGGACATTGGATCAAGAAGCAAAATGTCAATACAATCCACGTTATCAACTGTTAAGAAAGGAACCTTCCCATGTTTGGGTTGCAATCAATGCAACAACATCATTAAAGGAGAATATTTTGTTCATCCCAAAACTGGCAAGAGATTTCCTATTCGCGGATATTTCACGTGCAATTCGTCTTACGTTGTATATATCATTAAATGCCCGTGCGGTCGCGTATATGTTGGGGAAACCACCCAGCATGTACGCGACCGCATAAGCAAGCACAAGTCCACAATTAGGTGCAGGCATACCTTGTTGCCTGTACCTTTTCATTTTGTGCAACAAGATCACAGAATTTCACAGTTACGCTTCCAGGTTATTGAGAGCGTACCCCCAATGAGGAGGGGGGGTAATAGGATTCAGAGGCTCAAGGATCGAGAGGCCTATTGGATCCATACCCTACAGTCACTGGAACCGGACGGATTGAACCGTGAATATGAAACCTATATATGAATAAAATATATACATTTACTACTAGAACTTTCCACCAAGGGGTGCTATTTATTCAGAATAAATATGATGAAGGATAGGGTATTTTAACCTACTCTAGACCTTTTTCATGTTGGTAGATAAAAGATTAAAAACTAAAAATCAAAAATAAAAACAATTATTTTTAATTGTTATAATTCATCAATATATATATTAATTACTGTATATACCATGGTGGCTACATTCTAGTGGTTATATTCTAAATAAGATAATAATAACAAAATTTATGGTGCACCAATTAAGTGGGAATTTCTCTTCTTTAACTTATATAATTGTTATATTGGAAATTCTTCAATGTCCATAGATTTCCCCTATAGTCCATATAAACTCAAAATCTAATAATGTGTAATCATTATATCAATCTTAATATATATTGATTATTGTCTCTCTATTTCAGACGCACTATTGATCCTCTACTGTGAAAAAGCATCTGATGACACAGAAAACGATCTCTTATGCCTAACACTGTTGCTGGGTGGCTTTTACTTTCGATTTTGAGCCTTTTCTCCCGTTTCTCTCTATTGCGCATGCGCGGGCGTGCGTGTCACGCTCTTATGCGTTCCACAGAGCGGACGTGACGTATATTGTTATGTCCCGCCTTTCCTTGTTAAATAGCCGTGTTCTGTCTAGCGGCGCCGCACACCGTTCAGGACATCATACTGACTACATCAGGTAAACCCGATCCGGGACTTTATTTGACACAGAGTCTCCTATTATGCTGTTTCAATTCTGATTATGGAACCTTTCATTATTAGGTTCATTGGGCATTTTCCCGTGCACTGGTACGTACATGGTCAGTCAAATAGCTGATAGTTCCCTTGTTGAACTGATCATTTGATTAAGTGTTGTGGAATATACTGGTGGAAAAATTTAGTGTTTTACAAGGATTTTCCAGGTTTGGACTAAGTCATTTGTTGTTGTCTTTTGTACATATAGACTTTTTTGCTACAAAATCTCCAGGGTGAATATATACCTATGACACATATAACATATAAAACTACCAAGGTAATGAAACAGTTGATATTTTTCTTTAAAATAAATTGACTTGTGATGATATTACTTTTGTATCCTATTTAATAACGAATTTTCCCTGATCTTTTGTCTTACTCTATTAAGAAGGATTAGATAGATTATACATTATCATGGGAGTTATATAGAGAATATTTCAGCTAATATATCTTTGTTTATGAAATATTATAATGATTAGGGCTTCTATCCTTTATCTTAATTGCAGGTTATTTCATTCATTGAGTATAGCACCTTGTGGACTTGTAGAGAATTACATATAGGTAATATACACAGAAAACTTTTTCCTTTTAGATCCATCCTTATACTCCACATATGACCACTCCCCTTCGCTTTTTATTCCCCTTTTTTCCCTCTTTTTTCCTTTTTTCTCCTTTTTTTCTTCTTTTTTGCTCTGAGTGATGGTTCTCACTATACGTCTTGTGCACTGATATATATATATATATATTATTTGATCTTTGGATATATAAATAATGAGTTACTAACACGAGTATTTTTGTATCATATATAATTTGATGTAAAATGATTTTACATTTTTTTCTGTTAAATTGATACTTGATATTTGTTCATTTTGATTAAAGATTCTTGAAGAAGACCTAAAATAGGTCGAAACGTTAACGTTAATCGTTCACAATATACTTGATGTGATACAGTAACGAATAAAAGAAAGATTAATCCAAGGAGATTGTTTCATGAGAATTCATTATTAATTATTGGTGTGCCTAGCTATTCTACCTCATATATTAGACGTTTTTTCTAGTGCACCCACACGGGGTGAGCCTATCATTATTCTAATACCTGCCTGCAACTGAGTCATACCATTTTCCAGAAGTGGCACCTGGCGGCTAACTGGCAGCACAAGCCTGGTTAACCACACCATCAGTGGTTCTAGCGAAGACAATGTAGTTCTATCCCTCCAATGTAAGCCCAGCCCTGTGGCACAGGGTAGTTCGTACCAAAAATACGAGAGCTACTTTTTCACCTTCCAGATTGATATTTCATTCTTGTGAGGTGAGGCTGGAGGGGTGAGGAGAGGTGAGGATGGAGGGGTGAGGAGAGGTGAGGCTGGAGGGGTGAGAGGTGGGGCTGGATGGGTGAGGAGAGGTGGGGCTGGAGGGGTGAGGAAAGGTGGGGCTGGAGGGGTGAGAAGAGGTGGGGGTGGAGGGGTGAGGAGAGGTGGGGGTGGAGGGGTGAAGAGAGGTCTAGCTGGAGGGGTGAGGAGAAGTGAGGCTGGAGGGGTGAGGAGAGGTGAGGCTGGAGGGTGAGGAGAGGTGAGCTAGAGGGATGAGGCTGGAAGGGTAAAGAGAGGTGAGGGTGGAGGGGTGAGGAGAGGTGAGGGTGGAGGGGTGAGGAGAGGTGAGGATGGAGGGGTGAGGAGGTGAGGGTGGAGGGGTGAGGAGAGGTTCGGCTGGAGGGTGAGGAGAGGTGAGGCTGGAGGGGTGAGGAGAGGTCCGGCTGGAGGGGTGAGGAGAGCAGAAGCTGGAGGGGTGAAGAGAGGCCCCACTGGAGGGGTGAGGAGAGGTGAGGGTGGAGGAGTGAGGAGAGGTGGGGGTGGAGGGGTGAGGAGAGGTTCGGCTGGAGGGGTGAGGAGAGGTGAGGCTGGAGGAGTGAGGAGAGGTCCGGCTGGAGGGGTGAGGAGAGCAGAAGCTGGAGGGGTGAAGAGAGGTCCGACTGGAGGGGTGAGGAGAGCAGAGGCTGGAGGGGTGAAGAGAGGTCCGGCTGGAGGGGTGAGGAGAGGTCCGGCTGGAGGGGTGAGGAGAGGTCCGGCTGAAGGGGTGAGGAGAGCAGAGGCTGGAGGGGTGAGGAGAGCAGAGGCTGGAGGGGTGAAGGGAGGTGGGGTGGAGGGGTAAAGAGAGGTGAGGCTGGAGGGGTGAGGAGAGGTGCGGATGGAGGGGTGAGGAGAGCTCCGGCTGGAGGGGTGAGGAGAGGTGAGGATGGAGGAGTGAGGAGAGGTGGGGGTGGAGAGGTGAGGAGAGGTGCGGCTGGAGGGGTGAGGAGAGGTGAGGCTGGAGGAGTGAGGAGAGCAGAAGCTGGAGGGGTGAAGAGAGGTCCGACTGGAGGGGTGAGGAGAGCAGAGGCTGGAGGGGTGAAGAGAGGTCCGGCTGGAGGGGTGAGGAGAGGTCCGGCTGGAGGGGTGAGGAGAGCAGAGGCTGGAGGGTGAGGAGAGCAGAGGCTGGAGGGGTGAAGGGAGGTGGGGGTGGAGGGGTAAAGAGAGGTAGGGCTGGAGGGGTGAGGAGAGGTGCGGCTGGAGGGGTGAGGAGAGTCCGGCTGGAGGGGTGAGGAGAGCTCCGGCTGGAGGGGTGAGGAGAAATCCGGCTGGAGGGGTGAGGAGAGGTCAGGCTGAAGGGGTGAGGAGAGATGCGGCTGGAGCGGCGACATCACCGCTCGGCGGCAGGACGTGGCTGCGTACTGGGGCTGATCGCAGCCCCAGTCACACGGCATTGTCCTCTGCGGCGGGTTGGGTGCTGCAGAGAGGGATCAGTCCCTCCCCTCAGGTCACACATGTGACCTGAGGGGAAGGAGCAGATTGGGCGGTGTGTGGTAAACACAGGATGGCCATCTGATTGGTTCAGGACGGCGAGTCCTGGCCAATGGGATGGGTGTCCTATGTGTACAACACAGCGCCCAATCCGCTTGCAGGGGCGGCGGCCAATGGGAGTGAGCGGGGCGTGTCAGGCTTTGCAGCCTGAGATGGTCCGCTCACTCCCATTATCCGCCGCCGCCCACAGGACGATGTCACTGGCTCCTGGCACCTGCCCACAGCCCCTACAGCGCAACTCCACCAGCATGGCGACACTGAGGCCCCAGCGGTGAGAGAGCGGCGAGGGGCGGAAGCCACCGCCGGCATGCGGGCAGCGTGGACCTCGCGGAGGCCGCGAGGCCGGTCGCGATGATGCAGGGCCGATGGTTTGCAGGATGGCGGCGGTGTCAGGTAGTGCGGCTGAGAGGATGGACGAGGCTGTGAGGATGGAGGAGGCAGAGGGGATGGAGGACACTGTGAGCATGGAGGAGGCTGTGAAGATAGGAGGCTGTGAGGACGGAGAAGGCTGTAAGGATGGAGGAGGCTGTGAAGATGGAGGAGGCTGAGGGGATGGAGGAGGCTGTGAGGGTAGGGATACGGTGAAGATTGAGGAGGCTGTGAGGATGGAGGAGGCTGTGAGGATGGAGGAGGCTGTGAGGATGGGGAGGCTGTGAGGATAGGGAGGCTGTGAAGATGGAGGAGGCTGTGAGGATGGAGGAGGCTGTGAGGATGGAGGAGGCTGAGGGGATAGGGGAGGCTGCGAGGACGAAGGAGGCTGTGAGGATGGAGGAGGCTGTGAGGACGAAGGAGGCTGTGAGGATGGAGGAGGCTGTGAGGATGGGGAGGCTGTGAGGACGGAGGAGGCTGTAAGGACGGAGGAGGCTGTGAAGATGGAGGAGGCTGTGAGGATAGGGATACTGTGAAGATTGAGGAGGCTGTGAGGATGGAGGAGGCTGAGGGGATGGAGGAGGCTGAGGGGATGGAGGAGGCTGTGAGGATGGGGAGGCTGTGAGGATGGGGGAGGCTGTGAGGATGGAGGAGGCTGTGAGGATGGAGGAGGCTGTGAGGATGGGGAGGCTGTGAGGATGGAGGAGGCTGTGAGGATGGAGGAGGCTGTGAGGATGGGGAGGCTGTGAGGATGGAGAGGCTGTGAGGATGGAGGAGGCTGTGAGGATGGAGGAGGCTGTGAAATTCTTATATTTACAATCCGCCGAGCACTTGGTGCTGGGAGTGGTAGCAGCCATTGTGCTGATAGAACCTTGCATGATGTCAGAATGACATCTGCGTTCAGCGCTGTGATTGGGGCGCTCGCGGTCATGTGATAAGTACATCACATATCACATGACAGCAAGCGGGCCAATCACAGCGCAGAACGCAGATGTCATTCTGACATCATGCAAGGTCCTATCAGCACAATGGCTGCTACTACTCCCAGCACCAAGCGCTCGGCGGAGGGTAAATATAAGAACAGATGACACAGGAGCGGGGGAATGCGGGGAACGCAAGCGGGGAGGAGCACGGGCAGGGCAGAAGGAGCAGGGGGGAGCGCGAGTGGGGCAGGAGTGGGGGAAAGCGCGGGCGGGGCAGGAGAAGTGGGTGGGGCAGGAGGAGAAGTGGGGGTGCCGTGAGGAGAGCCGCCGCTGCGGCCAGTGTGTATTCCGGGGAGAGGGGCGCTGCCCCTACACCGCTACTCCACCAGCATGGCGACACTGAGGCCCCAGCGGTGAGAGAGCGGCGAGGGGCGGAAGCCACCGGCGGCATCCGGGCCACGTCGACGTCGCGGAGGTATTTTAACAATACAGAATCTATATTGCGTTTTATAGAAATATAGGAGTGTGGAAAACATAAATATTTGAAAATGTAGAAATATATAGCTGTATAAGTTTATAACTCCCACGGCTGCGACCCACGGAATAATATCCTCTCATCCAAGGAGCCTCTCACGCATCCTCAGATGATGGGCAAATGACGGAATAGGTGTGTGAGGGGGGGGATCAATGTCGACCATCGCGCCCTCTCCTCAATTGTCTTTGTCACCGTTTCCCACCCTGTCCCTCCACGGTTGCCATGTCTTGAGGAAGGTTTCGTGGGAATGTGTTTCCCAGCTGGAAAGTTCTTCCATTCTATGCAGTTCAGAAATTTTGTTTAGCCAGTCCTTCACTGTGGGTGTGTGCTGTTGCTTCCATTTCTGAACTAGTAGATGTTTTGCAGCTCCCACCATCACTGGCGCTAGCCCATGTTTTTTGGGATTAAAGTTGTCTGATGGGAGCGATAGGAGTGCCTCCACTGCGGTTAGATCCGATTCCATGAGATTCATGGATTTTAATATTGTATTAATTTTTGTCCAGAAGTCTTTCAATCTCTGGCATGTCCAAAATATGTGGGTTAGATTGCCTCTCGATACACCACACCTCCAGCAATTCGGGGACTCTGTTAACCCCAAGTGATATAGTCTCTCAGGAGTGTAATACCATCTTGAGAAGAGCTTATAAGACATCTCCTGTAGTAGTACACATCTGGAGAAGCCATGTGAATTTTGACAGAGTTTTGCTTTATCATCTTGAGATAGCGTGATACCGAGCTCCATCTCCCAAGAGTGTATGGAAAGTGGAAGGGTAATTATTGTGTTATCAAGTAGATTATTATATATTTTGGAGATACGTTTAGGGATTGGAGGTTTCACATTCACCAGTATCTCCAGCCACTTCCACCTAGTAGGTTCCTTCAGTGGGCACCTGATTTTTTTCATATAATGAGCCACATGTAGTTCCTGAAGGAATGTCTGTGGTTGTTTCTTAGCTTCTATCGGCCACATATTCCTACATGGAATGTCTCCTCGTAGTAACCTAGAGATGGTTTTGTCTGGGAGAGTCTTCCATAGGCCGTATGGGTCCGAGAATTCACCATCTATTAGATATGGTATCATCATTATCGGGATTTTATCTAGGAACCCACATTCAGGGAAGCGCATCGGGACTAGCGTCCGTCTTACATCTAGAGTGGTGGCTAGAATCTCATCAAATCCATCACTGTCCGGAAGGCTATTTGTCCATAATAGACTATGTATCCTAGGGTGTAAAAGTTGGAGTTCAATGTGGTTTTTGCTATCTTTAGAGGCCATCTGAGTGAGTCTCAGCCATCTCTCCAAGTGTATGGCTTTGTAGTAGGAGACGAGATCCGGTAGTCCCAGACCCCTTCTCTTCTTAGAAAGCATGAGAATCTTAAATGATATCCTAACTCTTTTGTTTTTCCACACGAAGTTTGAGATTATTCTATTTAGAGAACAAAAGAACAGGTTGGGAAGGCAAATTGGTACCATATTCATGACAAAGAAAATGTGGAGTTTAAGATGCTTCAAAAACTTATTTTTATTTTCATAGAAAAATATATACCGGATAGACAGAAGTGAAACACAATAGTGCAGGATAAAAGGATAACATACAAACTTGCAGATGGTATACAGATGGACTGGTACAAATACAATAAATAAGTGCACTCCCAATACACAGGATATTGTGCATACAATAGATGCTAACATAGAAGTTGGCTTATGACATGTATATAATCAATAGATACAAAATGTATATAATAGTAGTCATAAACCAGACATTAGTACACTTTCCTTGATCATGAGTGATCCAAGTCATAGTATGCAAGGGAAATAGGAAAGCCAGTAACTTAGTAATTTCATGATGAAGCACTGCACTTTATATTATTGATAACACGCGAAACGTACGTAGGGGTCATCGAGGGGTTCCTCCCCTTTGCTCTAACTTGCCCTGATGTTCTGGTAACGTATGTGTGGGTTAATGGGGGCCTTTAGCTAGATGTCCTGTTCTTATAGCAATTATGCCTTAATTTGATTGTATTGGACTAAGTTACTGGCTTTCCTATTTCCCATGCATACTATGACTGTGGATCACTCATGATCAAGGAAAGTGTACTAATGTCTGGTTTATGACTACTATTATATACATTTTGTATCTATTGATTATATACATGTCATAAGCCAACTTCTATGTTAGCATCTATTGTATGCACAACATCCTGTGTATTGGGAGTGCACTTATTTATTGTATTTGTGCCAGTCCATCTGTATACCATCTGCCAGTTTATATGTTATCCTTTTATCTAGCACTATTGTGTTTCACTTCTGTCTATCCGGTATATATATTTTTCTATGAAAATAAAAATAAGTTTTTCAAGCATCTTAAACTCCACATTTTCTTTGTATATAATCCCATGTTGTGTAGAGTTGCTACATGCTATATCTGGCTAATATAGCCTATTGCATGAAGGTGTACCATATTGGCTAACATGTACCATATTCATGACGTAGAATATTTTGGGGAGGATATATGATTTTATAATATTGACTCTTCCCAGCCAGGAAAGCAGCGGGAGGTCATATGTTCTCAGTACATTTTTAATATTACCAATGAGCGGAATAAAGTTGTGTGCATATAATGATTGGGGGTCATTCGTAATTTGGGGGTGATTCGTAATTTGTATGCCTAGATACTTAAGCTTATCTTTGGGCCATTTAAAGGGTATGGAGTCCCAGAGGGCCTGTACCTCTCTCCTGGAGACCGTTATGTTTAGTGCTTCTGTCTTATCTAAATTTATTTTGAAATTAGATAATTCCCCAAAAGTGTCTAGGAGGTCAAGGAGCTCCGGCACCACCACCGACGGGTTGGATATCATCAGTAATAAGTCATCAGCGAAAGCCGCCGTCTTCACCTGGATGGATCCAATGTTAATTCCTTTAATGTTATCATTTTAACGGATCGCCTGCATTAACATTTCTATAACCACCACAAACAAAGTCGTGGAGAGAGGACATCCCTGTCTAGTCCCATTGCTAATGTTAAATTTATTGGATAAAAGGCCATTCACCCTGACCCTTGCCGTGGGGGAAGCATATAAGCCTAAAATTGCTTCTATGAAGGGGGGGGGGGGGGAACGAATTTGGGCCACGCGTGATCTATGAATTGCCAACTCACTTGGTCAAAAGCCTTCTCGGCATCCGTTGAGAGGACGACAAGAGGCCTCCCCATGCGCCTAGCATACGAGACCACTTGTAAAACTTTAGTTGAATTGTCCTTTCCCTCTCTCCCCCTCACAAATCCGGCCTGGTCAGGGTGAATAAGGTCTCCCAGGACCAAATTGATTCTGTTAGCTAAATGTTTTGCCCATAATTTCATATCCGCGTTCAGTAATGAAATTGGTCTGTAATTGTTGTACAAGGTGTCGTCTCTCCCCTCCTTTGCAATTACAGTTATATAGGCTTCCGCGGGCCTGTGGTGGTGGGATGAGCCCGATAATAAGTTATTAAATATTTGTTCTAAATATGGTATTAATGTATCTGCAAATTTCTTATAATAGTTTGCAAGGATCCGCCTGGCGCCTTTTCGTTTGGCGTAGATGCCAGAGTCTCCTCGACCTCCCTTCTCGTTATCTTGGCTTGTAATAATATTTGGCCTTCAGGTGTTATTTCAGGTAATTTGAGTGTGTTGAGAAAGGTTTGTATTTTGTCGTTAGCAGCAATAGGATTCGACATCAAGTCTGAAGAGTTTAAGTTATATAGGGTATGATAGTAATGTCTAAATGCTTCTGCAATGTCTTCCGATTCTATTAGATCTCCTCAGTCTTTCTTCTGGATTCGTCGAACATAACAGCTTTCTGTTTGTTTTTTAAGCATTTTCGTGGTTAGTTTGCTACCTTTATTACCGTGCATATAAATCTTATGTCTACAGCGAGCAAATATTTTGGCTGTGGTAAAGTTCAGCAAATCCTTCAGTTTATTACGGAGTGACGTCAAATCTGACTGCGTCTCTTTGCTTTGTTTATTCTTATGCAGTCTCTCTATCGTGCTGATCTGATGTAACGTTGAGATTTCCTTCTCTTTTTGCCTCTTAATGCAAGATCCCAAGGCTATCAACTCTCCCTCAACACCACCTTATGTGCTTCCCAAACAATTGGAGTGACCGTGTTAGTTGTTATATATTCTCTAAAATATCTTTTCAGGGAGAAATTGAT
Organism: Allobates femoralis; assembly: GCA_033576535.1. Lineage (NCBI taxonomy): Eukaryota > Metazoa > Chordata > Amphibia > Anura > Aromobatidae > Allobates > Allobates femoralis. Next base: position 216,846,531 of record JARQOC010000002.1, on the reverse strand, counting down.
TTGGGCTAGGTGGTCGGGTTACCCAATAGTGTTTCATTCAGTCTCCAGGACAGCGTTTTTCTGGGGAGGGTGGAAACCTCAATCCCCATCAACACAGGAGCATGGTCAGAAATTGTTATATTACCTATCGAAGTGCTGCGGACTAATTTAATTGCATTTTCTTGTAGTAGGAAGTAGTCAAGTCTATGATACGTGTTATGTGGGGCCGAAAAATATGTATAGTCTTTGGTTGTAGGGTGTTCTATTGGCCATGGGTCCACCAAATACAGGTCTTTCAACCTATTAAGGAAGCTACCCCTTTGTTTTACTGAAGTAGAGGATTTCCATTTGATGCATCCAACATTGGGTGTAAAGTCAAGTTGAAGTCGCCCCCTACTATTAGTATTCCCTCTGTGAATAGACTAAGGCTGCTTTCCACATCAGTGTTTTTTTTAAATCGCGGCAGATGCGGTGAAAAAAACGCATCTGCCGCGATTACTGCATACCAGCTGCACTTGCGGCACAGTTGCGGCAAACCCCATACAATGTATATGCGGGCTTGCGGCAAGTGCGGTTTTGGCACTTGCGGCAGGTGGGGCCGCGAAAAAACTGCGGCTGACCGCGGTTTTTTTTGCGGCCCCACCTGCCGCAAGTGCCAAAATCGCACTTGCCGCAAGCCCGCATGTACATTGTATGGGGCTTGCCGCAACTGTGCCGCAAGTGCAGCTGGTATGCGGTAATCGCGGCAGATGCATTTTTTTCACCGCATCTGCCACGATTTAAAAAAAAAAAACACTAGTGTGAAAGTACCCTTAGCGTATCTAGGGTTTTAAGGAGCCAGTTAACCTGTCCCTGATTTGGTGCATAGACGTTAGCTAGTGTAATTTTCGTGTTAACCAAGACCCCTTTAACAAAAATATATCTACCTCTGCGTCAGATAGTTGGTCTTTCACTTCAAATGGGCAGCCTTTTTTAAAAGCAATGCTGACTCCCTTAGACGCTGTATTGGAGCAGCTATGTATCCAAGTGGGGTAACGAGAATACGTAGTATTAGGTGTCCTTCCTTTTTTAAAGTGTGTTTCCTGGAGAAATAGAATTTGTGCTTTGTTTTTGTTTAATAAATGTAGGATCTGGCTACGTTTTGTCGGTGCATTCAAACCTTTCACATTGTAGAAGGCCACGATGACCGTTCCCCCTTGAGTCGCAGCCATGGGAGCCATTGAATGGTATCATCTGTATCATACATCTGTAAGAGAAAACCGTCAAAATACATACTAAACTATTTACACAAAAGTAATTCAAACTCATCTTTTGCAGGGGGGGGGATATATTTCCCAATTTAGAAAGATGAGTATCCTAATAGGACCTCAAGTGGTGGTGGAAGTTTCAATGTTATAAAAGTAACACAATCCAAAAGATACGTGGTAAAGAAGTTTAACAATCTGTTAACAACGTCATACTTGTAAAACTAGTATTAAAATGTATTTTCTGAGTCTTTAAGGGTAGACTCAGTAAGGATTAGGGGGTGCTGCCTAGGTCGTCTCTGTTTTCAACATTTCCGCTTAAATTCTATGTCTATGTCTTATTCTATTTGTTTTGTACCTTATTAACTTTAAGGAACCCTAGAATAGAGTAAGAGTGAAGAAGGTAAGGGGGTATAGGTAGGGCTGGGTAGTCGAAAAGGGAGACGAACAGTAAGTGGGGTTTTGGAGGGTGAAAGAAAGGGAGGAAACCAAGAAATGGTATCTCATATTGTAAATCCATCTAAATCAGCGGACCGGCCCATTAAATGTCTGTATACTTAAGAATAGTCTAATCTGGAACCGTAAAGCTTCTTAGAAGAAGACAATCATCGTCTGTCCTTGTGCCTTCAAGGTAAGACCTATAAGAAAAAGACAGACAAGCAGAACGTTCTTTCTGGACTCAACAGCGTAGTCGCATTCAAGTTAAATCTCTCTTATTCGGGTTCTTCTTGGACTTCAGGGAAGATGATTTCTTCTTGACAAGACCACTCCATCGGTCTTGTCAATTTTGGGAAGTCCATACCCATATCAACAGGTAGCCAGGATGAAATCTTGATGGGCTCAATCTGAAGTAGTTCCCATGAGTTTGACAAATCTTCTGGGGTTCTTATGGTGATTTGTCACCCATCTTCTGAAATTCCCAAGCCAAACAGAAAAAGCCATCTGAATCTAAGGCCTTTAGCAGACAAAGCATCAGTCAGTGGCTTAAAAATTCTGCGTTTTGCCAACGTAGTTGGAGAAATATCTTGGTAAATCTGTATTGCTGCCTCATCATATCTTATTGGGGATTTTTCCCTCGCTCCTTTGAGTATAGCAGCGGTATCAAGGTAGTTGAGTAGTCCGCATATCACGTCTCTCGGCAACTCTCCAGCAGCCGGTTTCGGTCTCAACGCCCTATGTACTCGTTCAACAACTATGGCTTTTGCTCTGTCAGAGCCCAGAATGTTTGAGAATATTTCCATGGAGACTTTATGAAGAGCTTCTGGGGCATAAGATTCTGGTATCCCTCTCAGGCGCACATTTTTGCGTCTACTCTTGTTTTCCTGGTCTTCTATAGATAAGAAGATGGTGTTTAGATGTTTCTGGTGGACCAGGACATGGTCTTTTAGCATTTGTGACGCATCTATCATATTTGTTTGATTATTCTCTAGTGTCTCCACTCTGTGTCCCATTTGTTGTAGGTCTGCACGCATGGCGTTGATCTCTCTTGACAGTTGTTTCGTGTTGTCTGCCAGTAGTTTCCTCATAAATGAGCGAGTTAACGGTTCCTCTATTATTGAGTCATAATCAGATTCCTCCATGCTTAAATCAGAGTGTCCTATAGCCTGAGAAGGTTGTGTGTTTTGCAGTTTTGATTTTGGGTGGGACGCTGTAGAGTCTTTCTTTTTTGTTAGGTACTTATCCAATTCCCCTTGAGGATTGTTATCTCCTGTTTTTGTGTTATGCCTCGTTAAATTTTTTGCCCGATCCGATTATGTGCGTACCATTATCATAGAAGTTTGATTGGGCGTCGGTTTACCACCACTCGAGGTCTACAAGTCTGTTAATACATCCTGATCATTGCCGAGTTGTCTTCTGCGGGGAAAAGGAGCAATCTGTATATCAGCAGAAGTTTAGTGTCAATTGGGTGGAGAGGAGGTTAACTAAGTGTAGTGACTTCGACTGGACACAAGGTGGCAATCTAGTGCATTTTCAGTAGTAAGTTAGATAATTTCTCAGTTTGCCCACCAGGTGGCGTCCTTAGTTTACATATTTTTTGTATAATGAGATAATATTGGAGTCTCTCCCAGTTAGTTAACACTGTGTTGGACCTGTTAGGGGGCTGCAGTAGTGAAGCACAGCCAGAGTAGAGCTGCTGGATAAACTCAAAAGTCTGTGTACTGGCAGTTGTGTCTCTCCGGCTTTAGTAACCTGCAGCTCAGAGCCAATTTATTAATTTGAGCGGTCTTTTTAGGGTGCCTTAACACAGTGTCTATATAATGTCGCTGTCTGAGTAGAGGGGAGGATAGATGTGGATCTTTGCTCCCTCTGCACGCTGTCTAATGTTGTAGCCGTGTCCCTCCTTCTCCCCCACAGACCAGGCTGACCCAGTGAGCAATCGCCTGTGTCTGTTATACTATCCAGTGAGGAACAGTCAAATGGTGTCTGCCACAGGGGAATCACGGCAGGTTCCTCACACCTCCCTCACCCCTTCTGTCTCAGACCCCTGTATCCGGCGGTGAGCTGCCGGAGGTGACAGAGGGAGCCTTATCTCCAGTGAGCGCGATTTAAGCAGCCAGGGAGGCGGCAAGGGTGTCAGAACTCACCGGTGGCAGGCGTTGGCGGTCACTGGTGGAGTTCGGCAGTCTCCAGGGGGAGAGGCGGCGGGTCCGGCCCTGGAGCGCCAACTCTCAATGATAATCTGGGGTCTTCCCAGCGGGTCAGGCGGCAATCACTCGGTCCCGTCTGGCTGTAAAGTCCAATGCAGTGTCGGTGGCAGAGCTCCATCAGTACTGCACCTCTACTGACTCTGCAGCGTTGGTGCTTCTTATCCCGCCTGCCGCTGCAATCCCTCCGCCTCACAGTGCCAACAGGTGCGAGATTCACATACCAGGCTCCGGGGGTCCCACCACCTCTAGTGTCGTAGCAGTGGTCCACCACCCGAGTCTTAAAGCAGGGGAGCGCCAAGCCCCACAAACAAAGCTAGTTGGTCACTCCACTGGGTCCAGGCAACCAGCCAGGCCTGCTCAGCAGCACAGCCTCATGGAGGGTGGGGGAGGGTATCTCCGTGGGTTCTGATTTAGTCCAGCTTGTGTCCTGGGGCAAAAATGGACCCTGATCTACGGTCAGGATTAAAGTGGCTATCAGGATGGGGTCTTGTAGATGTTAATTGCCGTGCATTTAAGGCAGGATGCCAGGGATGATGCAGCTAGTGGCAGAGCTCCCTCATTCACGTCCTTCCTGGACCGCGGCCATCTTCGATCCCCGTAAAACTGAATTTATAAGTACTAGACCATAAATAACCAATGACCCAGAGCATTTTAAGATAATGAAATGTTATAAAAATACAATTATTCTAATGGTAATTCAACTTTGGAAGCGTAAATACAAAGGATGTAGACCCAATTGTGATATGAGTCACTCCTTATCCATCCCCCAACACTGTAATGCACGTTTCGCATAGCATCTTCACTGACCCTAATCCGACTCACCTCCATGATGCAACTGTGGTGTGCTGATGTATTACAATGCCTTCTGGGGACCTACTAAAGCCCCTCATCACGGCCATCTTGATTAACTTATGAAACAGTCTGCGATTTGAACTTCATATGGGAACGTCAATTTTACTATGTACTTCAACACTGTAGTATTTCAGTACACAGAACAAGTAATCAACATGAAAGTTACACAATTTTCAGTCACCCCCTTTACCCAGTTAAAAAAATAAAGAAATATAATTAGAATCGTGAAGTCTGATCAAAATATAAAATTAAAAAGTCAGAATTGTCTATTAATGGTCATAGCACTTCCACCCAAAATTGTTATTTTTTTAAATAGCTTTTTTAGGGTTATGGAATGGGAGAGAAAAGTGCGTGAAATCAAAACAAAAAAAGAGAACTCTAGGGTTTTAATTCTTATGCATCCCAAGATGGGATCAATAAAAAACATCAGGGCAGGTCTTAACAGCATAAAACGGTGCCTGCTTACACAGCTTTGCATTTCTTTTTACCACTAAATCTATATTGTATATGCATATACATACACACACTGCTTAAAAAACAAAGGGACCACTTAGGCTTACATCCATACACACCGTTTTTGCATCATTTTTTTGGATCCATTTTTAAGCTGCAAAACTGATCTCCTTTTAAAAAAAGGACGCATCACCTATTCACACACAGTTTTTCGTTCGTTTTTTGTGCTGCTTTTTTTTCTCCATTCAGAATGGTTCCCTATTGAAAAAACACATGAGAAAACCCACAGAAATGAACATGCGCTTTCCTCTGACGGATCACTTTTCCCAGAAAAAAAACGGATCACAAACAAATTCCCTGTCTGAATGGCAAAAAAGTGAAAACCCATTGACTTTGCTGGGATTCCATTTGAGTGATCCTTTTTGTGCAGTGCACTGCAAAAATGAATGCAAAAAAAATCAATAATGGTGTGTCTGAATGTAGCCTTAAGGCGGCGTCACACGCATCAATATCGTGGTGACATCGCTGAAAAGTGACGTGCATCAGCGATGTCGCTCACGATATCGCAAGTGCGTCGTGCTGTGCAACAGCGCGACACAACTGCGATCTATCGCTGGTGCCGGTTGACAGGTTTACCAGCATGAATGTAAACCTGTCAATCTGCAACCAGCGATTAGGCTGGATCGCGCCGTCTGACACCGCAATAGCGATGTTCGCGGCGATCCAGCCTATACCGCAGTATTGCTGCGGATTGCTCGCTGGGCTCATGCCAGCCCAGCGAGCGATGGCTCCGCCCGCATCGCTGCGGCGTCACCGGCAACATCCTGCCTTGTGCCACCAAGGCTGCGATGTCGGAAGCGAGCACGCACCCGCGCATCGCTTCCGACATCGCAGCTTTGGTTGCTGCGTGTGACGCCGGCTTTAAACAACACAATGTAACGTCAAGTCAATCACACTTCTGTGAAATCTACCCGTCCAGTTATGAAGGAACACTGATTGTGAATCAATTTCTTCTGCTGTTGTGCAAATGGAACAGACATCAGGTAGAAATGATCGACAATTACCAAGACACCACCTATAAAGGCGTTGTTCTGCAGGTGGTGACCATGGGACAGTTTATCTGTTCTCATCCTTTTTGGCTGTTGTTTTGGTCACTTGTGCATTTTATCATTGCTCTCACCTCTAGACTTAGCATAACGCGGTGTCTACAACTCACAGACATTGCTCAGGTAGTGCAGCTCATCCAGGATGGTACATCAATGTGAGTTATGGCTAGAAGAGTAGCTGTTTCTGTCAGCCACAGTGACCAGCAGAGTTGTGGAGTTGGTAAGCAAATCTCCGACTCCTCATGTTACCTGACTCCAACTCTCTTATACATAGTTCATATTTAAGTGCTAAATTTACTGTAGTGTAATGTGAACATCATGTGTTAATCATTATGATGATGCAATAATCAAGCTATTTAGACAGAACATAATTCATAATATTATTATGAGAGAGAAGGAAAGAGGCACCAGTGTCCAATGGGAATAAATTGCAGGCTGGAGTGTGGGCACACAATCTCCGGGTTGCTCAGTCCAAACCACCAAACAGGCAAATTAATGAAAAGAGAGGACGGCACTCACCGGAGGGTTCTGCTGGTGTCGCTTTATTTTGAGCTGGCGGTATTTACATGGTGCATGGAGGGGGTTGCTGAGAGGGCGACAGCACCATTTTGCGTGACTTTGCGCTTCTACAGGTCCAAGCTTGGACCCGTAGAAAAGCGAAACGGTGCCGTCGTCCTCTCAGCAACCCCCTCCATGCACCATGTAAATACCGCCAGCTCAATTAAAGCGACACCAGCAGAACCATCCGGTGAGTGCCGTCTTCTCTTTTCATTAATAATTCATAATATTCCATCATAAAAAAAAAAAAAAAAAAAAAAAACAAAACACAAAGAAAAATGAGCAACAACGCACCTTTCAGTATAGTCCAATTTATTGTGTAATTATCAGGCACATCGGTGCAGGGAAGGGGTGATGGATCCACGGGCTACAGTGCCATTTTGTGCCTTAGTGCCTCTACAGGTCCTACAGGGATTTTTTATTATGGATTATTGAATCCCGCTTACAGCTTTGAGCGAGCACCCCAGTATGAAGTCAGCGCCCCGCTGTTAGTACTGTTCAAGCACAGAGTGACGACCCTGAAGGTTGAAATAAAGTGCTCGGTCTAATTCTCTTGTATATCTCTCCAATTCTTAATATTTAGCCCATACTTCATTGAACTAAATGTGACCAATTTAAAAAATATTTTAGGAGTCAGTGTCCATTGTGGTAGAGTCAATATTAAATGGACTGACTTCGACTCCACGGCCCTGGTGTTCAGAGCAAGAACCAGATAGCAGGAGACAGGCCAGTACACCAGGAGATGTGGAGGAGGCTGTAGGAGGGCAACAATCCAACAGGACCGCTTCCTCCACCTTTGTGCAAGGAGGAACAGGAAGAGCAGTGCTGGAGCCTTGCAGAATGACCTCCAGAAGGCCACTAATATACTTATGTCTGCACAAACTGTCAGAAACAGACTCCATGAGGGTAGTATGAGGGCCCGTCGTCCCACAAGAGGGTGTTGTGCTAACAGCCCAACACCGTGCATGGTAATTGGCATCTGTCATAGAACACCAAGATTGGCAAATTCAACACTGACGCCCTGTGCTCTATACGGATGAGAGCAGGGTCATACTGAGCACATGACAAAGTCTGAAGAGACCGCAGAGAATGTTCTGCAACATCCTCCAACATGACCAATTTGGCAATGGGTCAGTAACTGTGTAGGGAGGCATTTCTTTGGGGGCTGCACAACCCTTAATGTGCTAGCCAGAGGTACCCTGACTGCCATTAGGTACTGGGTTGAGATTCTCAGACCTATTGTGACATTATATGCAGGTGGAGTGAGCCCTGAGTTCTTTTTGGGCACTGATCCTCCTTGTACTCTTCAGCTGAGTATGACATTGTGTATTTCTGTGCAGGTGTCACTCTCAGCTCAGGAGTACTGCCGAAGATTGCATCGCATTGATCTTTGGTTAGTACAGCAGGCAGAGGGTGCTGCCTGTGGGGTTCAGAGGAGTGGGGGGAACAGAGAATTTTTAAGGTGATTAGCAGCGCTCTCTCTCCATAATCCTCAACAGATCTCCTAATCTTAAGGTACTGTCACACGCCGCCAAATGGTTTCCATATCGCTGGCGATTTGACGTGAGCGCGCACATTTCGGGCACTTTTTTCAGATCACTGTCACAAGTAGTGATCTAGCATGCGATCTTTGGCGATTTTCCCTTCACACATCGCTGCGTCACACACCACAATCGTAGCAGCGATGTGGCCATGCGGATTCGAAAGGGGCGTGCTAGAGTGTGTTTCACCGCACCCCCATCACTGCGATTGGTGGACGGAACTGCGTTCCCATTGGTCAGCCTTGTGTGAACGCACGGGTCATTAAATAAGGCGCCTCGGACATGGCCAAGTAATCGGAACGTAGTATCACCCACCAATCAACGCAGATGCGGCGCGAAAATTCACCATCCAAGCACGCCTACGGGATTGATTTTAGGATCGCTGTGTACGTTGCCATCGCCCGGTCACAGGGCACGATCCGCTGAAATCGCCTGGTGGATATCGCCTGATTTCCCTGAAGTGCAGGGAAATCAGGCGACGCTCCACCAGAGAACTCTTGCCGTAGAATCGCCCAGTCACAAGCCACTACGCACATGCGATGTGGTTTCCACATCGCCAAATTCAGGAATTGCCAGCCATTTCGTCGGCGATATGGTGGCGTGCGACGATACCTTTAGAGACACCAAGTGTTTCTATGCAGTTGTCATTGCCAGGAAAGCCACTGAGGATAGCTGAAATAAGATATCCCCAGAAATAAACCCTAGAGCATTTTTCGGACCAAAAACATCATATAAGAGCTGTCTTATTTTCGGGAAAACACGGTAGTTTCTCTTTAGGTTTAAGCATTACAGCTTCTATATTATTATTTATAGAGCACTATTGATTGCTGTACATGAGAAAGGGTTACATATAAACAAGTTAAAAATACAACGAACAGACTGACAGTAACAGACTGATACAGAGGGGAAAGGACCTGGCCCTTGCGAACTTAAATTCTACAAGGTAACGGGGAGGTAGACAGTTGGGTCTGTTCTGGTGAAGGTGGAGTGCCAGGTCCAGTGGTGGTGGAGAGCCGGGTCTAGTGTTGGTGAGGTGGCACTGTAGTCATTGCAGGCTGTAGGCTGTCCTGAAGAGATGGGTTTTAAGGTTCCGCTTGAAGGTTCCGAGTGTAGGGGATAGCTGGATGGGTTGGGGTGCAGAGTTCCAGAGGATGGGGGATGCTGGGGCGAAGTCTTGCAGGCAGTTACATGAGGAAAGTGCAAGTGTGGAGGAAAGGAGGTCTTAAAGGTGGGGTCACACGCGGCGATCTCGCCCGCGACATCGCCACAAAGTGACGTCACAGCGATGTCGCGGGCGATATTGCAAGTGCGTCGTGCTGTGTGACAGCGCGACACAACTGCAAATTATCGCTGGTCGCAGGTTGACAGGTTTATGAACATGTTCATAAACTTGTCAACCTGTGACCAGCGATTAGGCTGGATCGCGCCGTCTGACACTGTTGGCGGCGCGATCCAGCCTATATCGCAGCGTTACTGAGCCATCGCTCGCTGGGCTGAGCCCAGCCCAGCGAGCGATGGCTCCGCCCACATCGCCGCCGCGTCACCGGCAACGTCGTGCCGTGTGACAGCAGGCCTGCGATGTCGGAAGCGAGCGGGCACCCGCGCATCGCTTCCGACATCGCAGGCCAGATCGCCGCGTGTGGCCCCACCTTAAGAGGATCGAAGATTGTGAGTTGGATGATAATGGGAGATTAGTTCAGAGATATAAAGAGGGGACAGGTTGTGAACGGCTTTGTAAGTCAATGTTGGTAATTTGAATTAGTTTGAATTGGATATGCTGAGGAAATGCAAGCCAGTGAAGATATTTCCAGAGGGGAGGAGTAGCGAGGTAGATTAGTCGGGCAGCAGAATTGACAACAGATTGAAGGTGCGAGAGTGTTAGCAGGGAGACCACAGAGGAGGAGGTTGCTGTAGTCAAGACGGGAGATTATCATGACAGCCCAAGCTATTATATACACAGAGAGCTAAAGTCCCCAACACTTTAGATAACTCTTATGGTACCTTTACACGCCGCCACAACAGGATGGATACCAACGGCAACTTCACGTGCACGAGCACGGGCGAACGGTTACCAACGGGAACCGCACCCTCTTTACACGCCGCCACAAGGTGCGCTACGCTACGCCACATCTACAGCTAGCTACATCGCCGGGTGTCTCAAGTAGCCATCTGTAGCTCAGCGTACCTCATTTACACAACGCTACAACAAGCTAATATGGGCGGACCTGGTGCAGCAGAGACAGCACATAGGCGTGCCACAATTGTGGATTACAAGACGTCCGTACGCTGATAGGACAAAGCAATAACATCATGATTGGGCAGGCATCGCAGGATGCTGGTTAATACAGCACGCTCGAGCAATTGTGTAGTGTGACTGGTCAGCTCCTTAAATATGCCTCCCTATGCAGCGACTACCAATCGTCATGCAGGAGCTTCCACCAATGATCGCAGATGGGGCGGGGTAACACGGAGCCTGGGTGACGCCTTAGCTACATTGCAGCTACATCGCCGGGTGTCCAGAGTTCCCTTCTGTGGGTTCTTTACACGCCGATACAGCTCGCTACAATCGGCGATGTAGCCATCTGTTTATGGGCAGTGCACGGATACAGATGTATCTGTAGCCGGCTGTGTCGTCCCGTCTTCAGACGCCGCTACTACGGGCGATATTGGCGCGACAAGCTACATTTGTAGCCTGTAGCGGGTTGTATCCATCCTGTTGTGGCGGCGTGTAAAGGTACCATTAGCACAACAATGCTTTGGCCGCCAACTATCTTGCCCATCTTTTCCATACACAGGAGCATACAGCTGGCCAAGTGCTCCTTTGTTCTGTATGAGAGAGCTGTTGCCAGATATCTCTCATTTATTAATTCAGCTTACTTATATAACACCTTTAATTCCAGAGTACTTCACAGACAGTATAATTAGTATCCCTATTGGGACGCAATCTAAATTCCCTAACAGTAGGTCTTTGCAGTGGATGAGGAAACCCACAGAAACAGTGGAAGAACATACAAACTTTTTGCAGATAGTTGGATTTGAACTCAGATCTCCAGCGTTGCAATGCTATAGTGAGAACGAGAGCCACCGTGCTACCTATTACAAAACAAAAGGATCAGGAGTAAGTCTGATATCGGATCCTAATCTCCCCTCATCTGTTTGAGTCTAACACTTTAAGGCCGCTTTACATGTAGCGACATCGCTAACGGTGTCACTGCAACTTGTGATGTTGCAGCAACCTCATAGCGATGTTGCTATATGTGACATACTGCAACGATCAGCTCGCTGATCATTTGTACAATGGCCAGGGCCATTTTTCGATCATTGGTCTCCCACTGGGCGGCCAGCATCGCCGTATGTGACAGTGGGAGACCAACGACCATCGACCTCTCAGCACCGCAGAGCACACGCTGGGAGCTGGTAACCAGGGTAAACAGCAAGTAACTAAGTGCTTACTTACCCGATGTTTCCCCTGAATACCAGCATTCTCACTGATCACTGATGAATCTGCCTGTTTGACAGCTCACCAGCGATCAGATAACGATGTCCCAGTGACCCCCTTCGTTGGTGGGGCTGCTGGGACATCGTTATGTGTAAACCGGCCCTTAGACTGTGGGTCAAATACATTGATAGCGGTGAGTTCAGCCGATGTATGGGGACTTTTAGTTTCTAATGCTGTTCAATTAGAGAGCGACTGCTGGTAGTGTCACAGTTTCAGTAATAATTTCAAGGTCAGTAAAGTGACATTGTCCATTGTATGTACGCTGTAAACTCTCAGTCCAGTCCTGCAGGAGCAATTGCAAAGAATGGTATACGGACTCTGGAATAGTGAAAGAATAAACCTGCAGTTTATGGAGTCCTATTTTGGAACATGTGGTCTGTACAGTAATTCGCTTCAGTGGTGTAAAAGACAAACAGTTTTCAAAGTTCCTGGAAGTGTCAAACCAGTAGACAGCAGGGTAATGCAGGAGGAAACCAAACATGGTGCACAGATTCCATTTACTACAGGGCACGTCTGCTACCGATATGGATCCTGGCAGGTCACGCTGGTAAGATGTTAAATGTGTCAGCAGGTCTGAAAGATGGGTCTGTATAGTCAGAAGACGATCATGGGCACACATTGTAGGGTGTTTGAGTGTGGCAGAAACATCAATTACATGTAACTCACCACTGTGTATAAGCTTTGCCAAGTAAGAGACTGCTCTAGGCACATTAATAATCAGGACAGTGCCTTCTAAGCTAAGAACATGTAATGCCCCCAGTATGAAGCCAATCTGATGGAGCTCAGTGACATATCTCTGGATCTGCAGGACATCCTCTGCTCCTAAGTCATACAGGAAGCAAGGCTTGAGGCCACAATCCACAGCCAGGACTTCAGCAGCCAGTCTCAGAGCAAATGACCTTCTGTGTCCAGTAAGATGACGCTTTATAGCAGAGTGAAGGTCTACAATGAGAGACATCGGATCTGTACATCGGCTGGGGGCCTTCGGCAGGGTCATCCCAGCTGGAAGAATAGAACAAGCATGGGTGACAATTACTCAGATATGACATAAGGCGTTGTTTATATTATTAGTGTTACATATAAGCAAATCCATCACCAGATACAATGCAAACTGCACAATTTTTAACAAATAGGAGGTAAAGAGCAGCAAATAACCATATATATGTATAGTTATCATATTTTATGTGCATATGCAAACTTTAACGATTGATTTGAACACAGAAGTGGCCTCCATACCAAGATCTGTTCAGTAGCAACCGGACATCAACGAGGACTAATAGAAAATGTGTTATTTTCTAAAGAAGCATATGTCTAATTACTGCTGTTGACCATTTAATCGCGAGCAGATCAGCGCAGTCGCCAACAGATCAATGACGGTTTATTATATTAGAAATGGGAAAATTACAGAATAGTGTGAATTCACTAGAGTCTATGCTCCTGTACACAGTGTGAAGTCACTAGAGTCTATGCTCCTGTACACAGTGTGAAGTCACTACAGTCTATGCTCCTGTACACAGTGTGAAGTCATTAGTCTATGCTCCTGTACACAGTGTGAAGTCACTAGAGTCTATGCTCCTGTACACAGTGTGAAGTCATTAGTCTATGCTCCTGTACACAGTGTGAAGTCACTAGAGTCTATGCTCCTGTACACAGTGTGAAGTCACTAGAGTCTTTGCTCCTGTACACAGTGTGAAGTCACTAGAGTCTATGCTCCTGTACACAGTGTGAAGTCATTAGTCTACACTCCTGTACACAGTGTGAAGTCACTAGAGTCTATGCTCCAGTACAGTGTGAAGTCACTAGAGTCTACGCTCCTGTACACAGTGTGAATTCACTAGAGTCTATGCTCCTGTACACAGTGTGAATTCACTAGAGTCTATGCTCCTGTACACAGTGTGAATTCACTAGATTATGCTCCTGTACACAGTGTGAATTCACTAGTCTATGCTCCGTACAGTGTGAAGTCACTAGTCTAGCTCCTGTACACAGTGTGAATTCACTAGAGTCTATGCTCCTGTACACAGTGTGAATTCACTAGAGTCTATGCTCCTGTACACAGTGTGAATTCACTAGAGTCTATGCTCCTGTACACAGTGTGAATTCACTAGAGTCTACGCTCCTGTACACAGTGTGAATTCACTAGAGTCTACGCTCCTGTACACAGTGTGAAGTCACTACAGTCTACACTCCTGTACACAGTGTGAAGTCACTACAGTCTACACTCCTGTACACAGTGTGAAGTCACTAGAGTCTACGCTCCTGTAACACAGTGTGAAGTCACTAGAGTCTACGCTCCTGTACACAGTGTGAAGTCACTAGAGTCTACGCTCCTGTACACAGTGTGAAGTCACTACAGTCTACGCTCCTGTACACAGTGTGAAGTCACTACAGTCTACGCTCCTGTACACAGTGTGAAGTCACTACAGTCTACGCTCCTGTACACAGTGTGAAGTCACTACAGTCTACGCTCCTGTACACAGTGTGAAGTCACTACAGTCTACGCTCCTGTACACAGTGTGAAGTCACTAGTCTATGCTCCTGTACACAGTGTGAAGTCACTAGTCTATGCTCCTGTACACAGTGTGAAGTCACTAGAGTCTATGCTCCTGTACAGTGGGGAAGTCACTAGAGTCTATGCTCCTGTACACAGTGTGAATTCACTAGAGTCTATGCTCCTGTACACAGTGTGAATTCACTAGAGTCTATGCTCCTGTACACAGTGTGAATTCACTAGAGTCTATGCTCCTGTACACAGTGTGAATTCACTAGAGTCTATGCTCCTGTACACAGTGTGAATTCACTAGAGTCTATGCTCCTGTACACAGTGTGAATTCACTAGAGTCTATGCTCCTGTACACAGTGTGAATTCACTAGAGTCTATGCTCCTGTACACAGTGTGAATTCACTAGAGTCTACGCTCCTGTACACAGTGTGAAGTCACTACAGTCTACACTCCTGTACACAGTGTGAAGTCACTAGTCTATGCTCCTGTACAGTGTGAATTCACTAGAGTCATGCCCTGTACAGTGAATTCACTAGAGTCTATGCTCCGTACAAGTGTGAATTCACTAAGTCTAGCTCCTACCATGTGAATCACTAAGTCTAGCTCCTGTACACAGTGTGAATCACTAGTCTAGCCCTTACACAGTGTGAATCACTAAGTCTAGCTCCTGTACACATGTGAATCACTAAGCTAGCTCTGTACACAGTGTGAATCACTAAGTCTAGCTCCTGTACACAGTGTGAATCACTAGTCTAGTCCTGTACACAGTGTGAATCACTAGTCTATCTCCTGTACACATGTGAATCACTAAGTCTACTCCTGTACAGTGTGAAGTCACTAGAGTCTACTCCTGTACACAGTGTAATCACTAAGTCAGCTCCGTACACATGTGAATCACAAGTCTAGCCCTGTACACAGTGTGAATCACTAAGTCTAGCTCCTACACAGTGTGAATCACTAAGTCAGCCCTTACACAGTGTGAATCACTAAGTCTACCTGTACACAGTGTGATCACAAGTCTATGCCCTGTACACAGTGGAATCACTAGTCTATGCTCCGTACAAGTGTGAAGTCACTAGTCTACCTCCTGTACACAGTGTGAATCACTAGTCTATGCTCCTGTACAGTGTGAATCACTAGAGTCACTCCTGTACAGTGTGAATTCACTAGAGTCTATGCTCTGTACACAGTGTGAATTCACTAAGTCTATGCTCCTGTACACAGTGTGAATTCACTAAGTCTACTCCTGTACAGTGTGAATCACTAGAGCAGTCTACCAGTGGGACACAAGTCCGTTTCCAGGTGTTCAATTTACATTGAACATGTGATCCAAGTCTACTTGTCCAGAACCTGCACGCCCTGACCAGTTGAATCACTAGAGTCTAGTCCTGTACAGTGTGAAGTCACTAGAGTCTAGCTCCTGTACAGTGTGAAGTCACTAAGTCAGCTCCTGTACAGTGTGAAGTCACTAAGTCTAGCTCCTGTACACAGTGTGAAGTCACTAGAGTCTACGCTCCTGTACACAGTGTGAAGTCACTACAGTCTACCTCCTGTACACAGTGTGAAGTCACTGTCTATGCTCCTGTACAGTGTGAAGTCACTAGAGTCTATGCTCCTGTACACAGTGTGAAGTCACTAGTCTATGCTCCGTACAGTGTGAAGTCACTAGAGTCTAGCTCCTGTACAGTGTGAATCACTAAGTCTATGCTCCTGTACACAGTGTGAATTCACTAGTCTATGCTCCTGTACCAGTGTGAATCACTAGTCTATGCTCCTGTACACAGTGTGAATCACTAGAGTCTAGCTCCTGTACACAGTGTGAATTCACTAGAGTCTAGCTCCTGTACACAGTGTGAAGTCACTAGTCTACTCGTACAGGTGAATCACTAGTCATCCTGTACACAGTGTGAAGTCACTAGAGTCTAGCTCCGTACAGTTAAGTCACTAGAGTCTACGCTCCTGTACACAGTGTGAATCACTAAGTCTACGCTCCTGTACACAGTGTGAAGTCACTACAGTCTACCTCCTGTACACAGTGTGAAGTCACTACAGTCTACGCTCTGTACACAGTGTGAAGTCACTACAGTCTACGCTCTGTACACAGTTGAAGTCATACAGTCTACGCTCCTGTACACAGTGTGAAGTCACTAAGTCTACGCTCCTGTACACAGGTGAAGTCACAGTCTGCCTGTACACAGTGTGAAGTCACTAGTCTAGCTCTGTACACAGTGTGAAGTCACTAAGTCTACTCCTGTACAGTGTGAAGTCACAGTCTATGCTCCTGTACACGTGTGAATTCACTAGGTCTAGCTCCTGTACACAGTGTGAATTCACTAGAGTCTATGCTCCTGTACACAGTGTGAATCACTAAGTCTAGCTCCTGTACACAGTGTGAATTCACTAGATCTACTCCTGTACACAGTGTGAATCACTAAGTCTACTCCTGTACACAGTGTGAATCACTAGTCTATCTCCTGTACAGTGTGAATCACTAGAGTCTATGCTCCTGTACACAGTGTGAATCACTAGAGTCTAGCTCTGTACAGAGTGTGAAGTCACTACAGTCTACACTCCTGTACACAGTGTGAAGTCACTAGTCTATGCTCCTGTACAGTGTGAAGTCACTAGAGTCTATGCTCCTGTACAGTGTGAATTCACTAGAGTCTACGCTCCTGTACACAGTGTGAATTCACTAGAGTCTACGCTCCTGTACACAGTGTGAAGTCACTAGTCTATGCTCCTGTACAGTGTGAATTCACTAGAGTCTATGCTCCTGTACACAGTGTGAATTCACTAGAGTCTACGCTCCTGTACACAGTGTGAAGTCACTACAGTCTACACTCCTGTACACAGTGTGAATTCACTAGAGTCTATGCTCCTGTACAGTGTGAAGTCACTACAGTCTATGCTCCTGTATACAGTGTGAAGTCACTAGAGTCTATGCTCCTGTACAGGTGTGAAGTCACTAAAGTCTATGCTCCTGTACAGTGCGAAGTCACTAGAGTCTATGCTCCTGTACACAGTGTGAAGTCACTAGAGTCTATGCTCCTGTACAGTGTGAAGTCACTAGAGTCTATGCTCCTGTACAGTGTGAAGTCACTACAGTCTATGCTCCTGTACAGTGTGAAGTCACTACAGTCTATGCTCCTGTACAGTGTGAAGTCACTACAGTCTATGCTCCTGTACAGTGTGAAGTCACTACAGTCTATGCTCCTGTATACAGTGTGAAGTCACTAGAGTCTATGCTCCTGTACACAGTGTGAAGTCACTAGTCTATGCTCCTGTACACAGTGTGAAGTCACTAGTCTATGCTCCTGTACACAGTGTGAATTCACTAGAGTCTATGCTCCTGTACACAGTGTGAATTCACTACAGTCTACACTCCTGTACAGTGTGAAGTCACTAGAGCAGGGGTCTCAAACTCCAGGCCTCGAGGGCCGCACACAGTCCAGGTTTTCAGGCTTTCCTTTCAATTTGACAGTTGATCATTTGATTACCAACTGTCAAATGCTATGGAAATCCAGAAAACCTGCACTGTGTGCAGCCCTCGAGGCCTGCAGTTTGAGACCCCTGCACTAGAGTCTATGCTCCTGTACACAGTGTGAAGTCACTAGAGTCTATGCTCCTGTACACAGTGTGAAGTCACTAGTCTATGCTCCTGTACACAGTGTGAAGTCACTAGTCTATGCTCCTGTACACAGTGTGAAGTCACTAGAGTCTATGCTCCTGTACCGTGTGAAGTCACTAGAGTCTATGCTCCTGTACCGTGTGAAGTCACTAGAGTCTTTGCTCCTGTACCGTGTGAAGTCACTAGAGTCTTTGCTCCTGTACCGTGTGAAGTCACTAGAGTCTTTGCTCCTGTACACAGTGTGAAGTCACTAGAGTCTATGCTCCTGTACACAGTGTGAAGTCACTAGAGTCTATGCTCCTGTACACAGTGTGAAGTCACTAGAGTCTATGCTCCTGTACACAGTGTGAAGTCACTAGAGTCTATGCTCCTGTACACAGTGTGAAGTCACTAGAGTCTATGCTCCTGTACACAGTGTGAAGTCACTAGAGTCTATGCTCCTGTACACAGTGTGAAGTCACTAGAGTCTATGCTCCTGTACACAGTGTGAATTCACTAGAGTCTATGCTCCTCTACACAGTGTGAATTCACTAGAGTCTATGCTCCTGTACACAGTGTGAAGTCACTAGAGTCTATGCTCCTGTACACAGTGTGAAGTCACTAGAGTCTATGCTCCTGTACACAGTGTGAAGTCACTAGAGTCTATGCTCCTGTACACAGTGTGAAGTCACTAGAGTCTATGCTCCTGTACACAGTGTGAAGTCACTAGAGTCTATGCTCCTGTACACAGTGTGAAGTCACTAGAGTCTATGCTCCTGTACACAGTGTGAAGTCACTAGAGTCTATGCTCCTGTACACAGTGTGAAGTCACTAGTCTATGCTCCTGTACACAGTGTGAAGTCACTAGAGTCTACGCTCCTGTACACAGTGTGAAGTCACTAGAGTCTACGCTCCTGTACACACAGTGTGAAGTCACTAGTCTATGCTCCTGTACACAGTGTGAAGTCACTAGAGTCTACGCTCCTGTACACAGTGTGAAGTCACTACAGTCTACGCTCCTGTACACAGTGTGAAGTCACTACAGTCTATGCTCCTGTACACAGTGTGAAGTCACTACAGTCTACGCTCCTGTACACAGTGTGAAGTCACTAGAGTCTATGCTCCTGTACACAGTGTGAATTCACTAGAGTCTATGCTCCTGTACACAGTGTGAAGTCACTACAGTCTATGCTCCTGTACACAGTGTGAAGTCACTACAGTCTATGCTCCTGTACAGTGTGAAGTCACTAGAGTCTATGCTCCTGTACAGGTGTGAAGTCACTAGAGTCTATGCTCCTGTACAGTGTGAAGTCACTACAGTCTACGCTCCTGTACCGTGTGAAGTCACTACAGTCTATGCTCCTGTATACAGTGCAGTACAGCTGTCTACAGTCGCCTGTGCTCACAATGGTCGCCTCCGCGCTCCGTACACCGGTTGCTAAGTGTCTCCTCTCATCCTGCTAGTCCAGGATGGCGACGAGGGGCATGCTGGGAGGAGCAGACAGCTGGCACTCGTGGATCCTTCCTCATCCAGTAACATCCAGGCAACACCCAGCAATATACAGCCCATCCACACTGCGCCTGCGCGGCCACAGAGCCTCCTACTGTATGACGTGTGACACACCAGGCCCTGCAGCGCGGGCTGTAACCTGGCGTCATGGCAACCGAGTCCCACAGCCGCCATTACCGCCTGAAACTAGCGGTGTATACCTCCTCTCCATCATTATCGCGATATACGACGTCCTGTGAGACCCGCCTCCAATGTACAGCGTACCAAGGTCGGCATACTTGTAAAACGGCCGGAACTGACTCACTGCGATGGGGGCGGAGCTTACAGAGGGGCGTCATCTTCAGGCTACAGTGGGCGGAGGAGTGCTCAATGGGCGTGGCTACACGTCCGAAATTGTTGGGTGTATGAATCTCATGGTCAGAGGGCGTCACTAAGCTGCCTGTAGTGATGAATGATGGCTCCGCCTCTGTTTAGTCATTCGGCTCTTTGACTCAAAAACGGTCTGTAATACTCCTGCGGCACCTTGTAATGATTACAGAACAGACTAACTGTACAGTGATTCATTCTCACAGGATCTAGTGATCAATATAGAGGCTCTTTATCATCCCTGTGTGATCAGATTGTCAGCTCCTGTGATCAGGGCTCTCCTCCCTCATACACCTGTACAGTATATATATATCTATTATATAATTGTCTAAGGGTTGTTTGAGTGTGTCTGTCGCCGAAATCGCGCGCCACATAGAGGCAGCTCATTGGTTGCTGCCGAAGGCGGCGACCAATGAGCATAGACTATACAAATAGGCGCGAGAATTCAAATTTTGAATTTTGCGCCTATTTGCAGCCCAGGATACACGGTGGCCACATCGGCGGCTCTCCTCACAGCCCCCCCTCCTGCCCCCTCCGCTACTCCTGGCACTCCCCGTGGCCCCCCGCTCTTCCTGACCCCCTCCGCTGCTCCTGCCCATCCTCCGTTCCCCACGGCCCCCCTCCCTCTGCCCCTCCGCTCCCCGCCCCCCCCCCCCTCCGCTCCCCATGGTGATAATAAATATAAATAAACCCTCAGTGAGGATACTTACCCTGCACCGCTCGCTTCACATCCTGCCTCTAGGACCTGCTGCGGTAACCGGTCATATGACTGTGACATCACGCCAGGTCTTACGGATCAGAAGATACAGCTGGAGATGCCGGGGGACTCGTGGACAGGTGAGAATAGATGGTTTATTATATTTTATTCTGGAGAAGCGGGGAGAGCAGGGGAGAAGAGGGGTTAACACAGGAGAAGAAGCAGGGGAGAAGAGGGGTTAACACAGGGGGGAGAAGCAGGGGTTAACACAGGGGAGAAGAGTTAACACAGGGGAGAAGCGGGGTTAACACAGGGAGGAGAGAGCGGTTAACACAGGGAGAAGAGGGGTTAAAACAGGGGAGAAGAGGGGTTAACACAGGGGAGAAGAGGAGTTAACACTGGGGAGAAGAGGTGTTAACACGGGAGAAGCGGGGAGAGCAGGGGAGAAGAGAGGTTAACACAGTGGAGAAGCGGGGTTAACACAAGGGAGAAGCAGGGTTAACACAGGGGAGAAGAGGGATTAACACAGGGGAGAAGAGGGGAAACACAGGGGAGAAGTGGGGAAGCAGGGGAGAAGCGAGGTTAACACAGGGGAGAAGAGGGGTTAACACGGGGGAGAAGTGGGGTTAACACAGGGGAGAAGAGGGGTTAACACAGGGGAGAAGCGGGGTTAACACAGGGGAGAAGAGGGGTTAACACGGGAGAAGCGGGTTAACACAGGGGAGAAGAGAGGTTAACACGGGAGAAGCGGGGTTAACACAGGGGAAGGATAGGGGTTAACACAGGGTAGAAGAGGGATTAACACAGGGGAGAAGTGGGGTTAACACAGGGGAGAAGCGGGGTTAACACAGGGGAGAAGAGGGGTTAACACAGGGGAGAAGAGGGGAGAACAGGTGACAGGAGGCAGAGAGGAGCAAATGACAGGAGGAGCCGGCCAAACTGATCCTGCAAAATGTCGGGATCAGATGCCTATTTAGCATCTGATTGCAGGAATCAGTTTGGATGCAATGCTGTCCGATTTATATTGGACAGCATCGGATTTCAAAAAATCGTAGTGTGAAACCAGCCTAAGTATCCTCACTGAGGTTTTTTTTTTAATTTTAATTATCACCATGGGGGGGGCCACGGGGAGCGGAGAGGCAGAGGGAGGGGAGCCGCGGGGCAGCGGAGGAGGGGCAGGAGCAGCGGAGGGGGGCGCCTCCATCCTGACCCCCCTTATCCATCCTGCCCCCCCGACCACCATCCTGCCCCGCAGGCTCCATTCTGCCCCCCACCACCATCCTGATCTTCCCCGCCACCATCCTGCCCCGCTGGCTCCATCCTGCCCCTCTGCATCCATCCTGCCCCGCTGGCTCCATCCTGCACCCCCACCACCATCCTGTTCCCCCGCCACCATCCTGCCCTGCCGGCTCCATCCTGCCCGCCAGCTCCATCCTGCCCCACTGGCTCCATCCTGCCCCGCTCGCTCCATCCTGCTCTGCTGGCTCCATCCTGCCCCCCCACCACCATCCTGATCCCCCCGCCACCATCCTGCCCCGCCGGCTCCATCCTGCAACCCCACCACCATCCTGCCCCCCACCACCATCCTGCCCCGCCGGCTCCATCCTGGCCCCCCTGCCCCCATCCTGCACCGCCGGCTCCATCCTGCCCCCGCCACCATCCTGCCCCTCCGGCTCCATCCTGCCCCTGCACCACCATCCTGATCCCCCCCCCGCCGCCATCCTGCCCCACCAGCTCCATCCTGCCCCCTCGCAGAAATCCTGCCCCCCCCCGCAGAAATCCTGTCCCCCCGCCGCCATCCTGCCCCACCAGCTCCATCCTGCCCCCCTCGCAGAAATCCTGCCTCCCCCCCGCAGAAATCCTGTCCCCCCGCACCCATCCTGCCCCCCGCCACCATCCTGAACGCCGGCTCCATCCTGCCACGCCGGCTCCATCCTACAGCCCCACCACCATCCTGTTCCCCCCCGCCACCATCCTGACCTGCCGGCTCCATCCTACCCCGCTTGCTCCATCCTGCCACGTGGGCTCATCCTGCACCCCCACCACCATCCTGTTCCCCCCGCCACCATCCTTCCCTGCCGGATCCATCCTGCCACGCTCGCTCCATCCTGCCCCACTCGCTCCATCCTGCTATGCCGGCTCCATCCTGCCCCCCCACCACCATCCTGATCCCCCGCCACCATCCTGCCCCGCCGACTCCATTTTGCCTCCCCGCATCCATCCTGCCTCGCCAGCTCCATCCTGCACCCCCACCACCATCCTACCTCCCGCCACCATCTTGCCCCGCCGCCTCCATCCTGCCCCCCCCGCCACCATCCTGCCCCGCCAGCTCCATCTTGCCCGCCCACCACCATCCTGCCCCGCCGGCTCCATCTTGCCCGCCCACCACCATCCTGCCCCGCAGCTCCATCCTGCCCCCCCGCCACCATCCTGCCCCGCCGGTAACCATCCTGCCCCCCCACCACCATCCTGCCCCGCCAGCTCCATCCTGCCCCGCCGGTTCCATCCTGCCCTGCTTGCTGCATCCTGCCCCACTCGCCACTATCCTGCCCCGCCGGCTCTATCCTTCCCCGCCGGCTCCATCCTGCCCCGCTCGCTCCATCCTGCCCTGTTCGCTCCATCCTGCCCTGCTCACCACCATCCTGCCCCGCCGGCTCCATCCTGCCCCGCTCACTTCATCCTGCCCAGCGGGCTCCATCCTGCGCCCCCACCACCATCCTGCCCCCCTGCCACCATCCTGTCCCGCTGCCTCCATTCTGCCCCCCCCGCCTCCATCCTGCCCCGCTGGCTCCATCCTGCCCGCCCACCACCATCCTGCCCCGCAGCTCCATCCTGCCCCCCCGCCACCATCCTGCCCCGCCGGTAACCATCCTGCCCCCCCACCACCATCCTGCCCCGCCAGCTCCATCCTGCCCCGCCGGTTCCATCCTGCCCTGCTTGCTGCATCCTGCCCCACTCGCCACTATCCTGCCCCGCCGGCTCTATCCTTCCCCGCCGGCTCCATCCTGCCCCGCTCGCTCCATCCTGCCCTGTTCGCTCCATCCTGCCCTGCTCACCACCATCCTGCCCCGCAGCTCCATCCTGCCCCCCCGCCACCATCCTGCCCCGCCGGTAACCATCCTGCCCCCCCACCACCATCCTGCCCCGCCAGCTCCATCCTGCCCCGCCGGTTCCATCCTGCCCTGCTTGCTGCATCCTGCCCCACTCGCCACTATCCTGCCCCGCCGGCTCTATCCTTCCCGCCGGCTCCATCCTGCCCCGCTCGCTCCATCCTGCCCTGTTCGCTCCATCCTGCCCTGCTCACCACCATCCTGCCCCGCCGGCTCCATCCTGCCCCGCTCACTCCATCCTGCCCAGCGGGCTCCATCCTGCGCCCCCACCACCATCCTGCCCCCTGCCACCATCCTGTCCCGCTGCCTCCATTCTGCCCCCCCCGCCTCCATCCTGCCCGCTGGCTCCATCCTGCCCCCCCACCACCATCCTGCCCTGCCGGCTCCATCGTGCCCCGCTCGCTCCATCCTACCCCGCTCGCCACCATTCTGCCCCCCCACCACCATCCTGCCCTGCCGGCTCCATCATGCCCCGCTGGCTCCATCGTGCCCCGTTCGCGCCATCCTGCCCCGCTCGCCACCATCCTGCCCGCCGGCTCCATTCTGCACCCCCACCACCATCCTGCCCCCCTGCCACCATCCTGCCCCGCTGCCTCCATCCTGCCCCCCCGCCACCATCCTGCCCCACCGGCTCCATCCTGCCCCCTCACCACCATCCTGCCCTGCCGGCTCCATCCTGCACCGCTGGCTCCATCGTGCCCCGCCAGCTCCATCATGCTTCCCCCTGCCACCATCCTGCTCCCCCCTCCCCCCCTCAGCTGATCGGTTTCCCAGGCAACGACAGGTCCTAAAGGACCTAAAGGCCTGTAGGACCAAGAAGACGGATGTGGATCAAGCCGGCGGACAGGTGAGTATCTTCACTGAGGATTTGTTTATTTTACTTTTACTGTGGAGGAGCGGAGTATCGCCATATACCATAGTGCTGCTATACATGTACTATAATGTACCACCATGTACCATAGTGCTGCTATACATGTACTGTAATGTACGGCCATATACTATAGTGCTGCTATACATGTACTGTAATGTGCTACCATATACCATAGTGCTGCTATACATGTACTGTAATGTACCGCCCTATACTATAGTGCTGCTATACATGTACTGTAATGTACCGCCATATACCATAGCGCTGCTATACATGTACTGTAATGTACTGCCATATACTATAGTGCTGCTATACATAAGATAAGATAAGATAAGATAAACTTTATTAATCCCGGAGGAAATTACAGTATTACAGCAGCAGAACAAAGATCAAGAACATTTCACACTTTACAAAATAAGTCTATATGGACAGCAGATGTGGGTAGACTGGTACATGTACCTCACCTATTCCCCCCATACACATAGAACTTCACATAGTCTTGGGATGCTTTACACTTATACATTTGTTAAACATCCCCACAGCTGTCGGAACAAACGATTTTCTGTATCTTTCCTTTTTACACATTAGTTGGATTAGACGCTTGCTGAATGTGCTCTTCTGCTTCGCAAACATTCAGAGAGCGGGTGTGTATTGTTGCTCATTATAGCCTTGCATTTCTTATTAATTCTATCCTCTAATACCTCCTCGAAAGTCCTAAGTTGTAGACCCACCGCTGCACTAGCCTTCTTGATAAGTTTATTCAGCTTATTAGCGTCAGCTGTGCGCACACTACTACCCCAGCATATTATTGCAGCAAAGATTGCACTTGCCACAATAGATTGGTAGAACATTTCAAGCATTTTGCTACACACATTAAACACCTTAATTTCCTTAGGAAGTAAAGTCTACTCATCCCTTTCTTGCAAATCCTTCTCCATATGGCATCCTCCAATCAAGCTTGCTGTCCAGGTGAACCCCCAAATATTTGAAATTCTCCACCATCTCCACATCCTGACCATCTAGTTATGATATAAGAGCCCATTAATTATGGGGGTGTAGCATCGGCTCAACTGTATATTGCCACCACTAAAATTGAATATTCAGGTTGATACGCCGTATTCTTTATCCATACCCTCAATGTCCAAGTCACTTTGCCGCTTATGATGATTTTTTTCTACCTGGAGTATATAAATATTGTATTTTTCTTGTTGTCATATATTGATTGAGTGTTATAGGAACATATCTACATGCTGTGTCTATACCTGCTGTGTGGTTATAACATGTTCCACAATTTTTAGTTTTGTATATGCACATCTAACTAATAAAGTAAATATTACTTATTTAGACTATTGGATCGCTTTCTCTTTCTTGTTTGCCTATGGACTTGTTGCGATTGGTCACATATATGTACAGATCTAGGATAAACCCACGGGATTTTTATGTCCATATAAAATAAATATGAGGTGGGTCGTATATCTGTGGTCTTTATTGATTCTCTCAAAATACCATAGATCCTTGACACATTTAAGCTGGGCAAGTCGCATTTCATCAACTCAGCAAATTTTTTCTTGCACATTTTGTAGTGTTGTAGTGCAGATGATAGTGAATCCAGAAGCACACACAGATATGCTGAACTGCTCAGTCGAGCGGCCATACTTTAATGAATCCACTTCCGTTTCCCAGCTCCCCTTTTCCTGCCACAGCTCCTCCTCTATCTTACATCACTGTTACTAGGCAGAAAAACTAACAGGGAAGACAACAGGCAAACTACAGAAGATATAACAACATTACATATCTTATATCTACAAAAAAAAACCAAAGGTAAATAGTTAACCGTTCAAAAGTTTGCATTGTAGAAAGTTTTTTTCTCTCTACTGCAGAACATAGTCCGCAAGGTGGACTGGTGGCCCTCGATATGTTCTCCCAGGATAACGTCGAGACATCTCATTTCCAGATAAACTCGGGGGTCTTCTGAGGCATCTCCTATGGGAACAGCTGAGTTTATTGTCTCTGGCAGTATGTCGTCGCTATCTACTTCCTCTGCATGCGTCATCTCTGGGACGTAGCCACGAAGTTTTTTAAAATGAGACACATTTCTAGTGACCTGATGATTTTGGTTTTTAGCAGTAATCATGGTGCCTCTGATTTGTGTGGCCTGAAAGGGCTCGGGATAGCGTGGCGATGCAAACTTGTCGCTAGGTCTCAGTCTCTTTACAAGAACCCAATCACCCACCTTTATTTCTGGATGCTTGTAACGGCGGCTACTTTTTTCTGCATACTGCTTCATTTTATCCTTAGAGACGGGAATCATTAATAGAAATTAGGGTTTCGACAGGGACTGACGGAATGCATGGGATTTTGACGCGCAAGGCCTGCGAACAATGCCGTTGCTGGTGGTATCCCAGTAGTGGAGTGTGGTGTGGCTCTGTACTTTCTAAGGAATCTATGTAATTCTTGTTGCGAGTCCTTGTGCTCCATGGTAGCAATCCTCAGGGTCTTGTTGATTGATTGCATGAATCGTTCCACTTCTCCATTGGCTTGAGGCCAGTACGGAGTTACTTTCCTGTGGGAGAAGCCAAGATAAGTTGCCAATGACTGAAAGTCTGTGCTATTGAATGGAGGTCCATTGTCCGTCTTCACTGTCTCGGGTATGCCATAAGCCGAGAAAATCTTGTCTAATTTTGGTATAACAGCCCTGGCCGATGTTGTCGAAACATGTTCACTGACTGGAAACCGAGAATAGTCATCCATGACCACCAACAAGTAGGAGCGGTCCGGTAAAACACAAAAATCAACACTGACAGCAGTCCATGGGCTCTTTGGCAGGGGTGTCATTTGTAAAGGCGCACGCCTATGGTCAACTATAGTTGCTTGACAAGGAATGCATGTTTGGATCAATGCCTCTACTCTTTTGTCCAGTCCTGGAAACCATACTTTTTCTCGAAGTAATTGCTTTGTTTTTACCACCCCTTGATGAGCCACGTGGGCCAGATCAAGTACACGGTCCTCCATTTCCTGAGGTATCACCAGGCGATTGTCACGCAACTGCAGATTTGAGTCCGACACTGAGAGTGAATGTCATGCATTAAAGAAAGCCTCCAAGTAACCTACTCGATCTGGTGGTTGAAGGCGAGCCTCAGCAAGAAAACAGCTCCATTTCTTAGACCGAACAGATTCTATCACCAACTGAAGTTGGGGATCAGAGTCCACCGCCTGTTGTATTTCCTCCTAGTCATAGCTCTTGGCACTGAATGTGCAGCAACGAAATTTACATGTTCCTCCGCTAGAATAGTTGCTGGAATGTCGTCCTTAGTAGGTTGTGGTATTGGGTGTCTTGAGAAATAGTCCGCCGGGTTTCCAACTCCTGCCTCATATCTCAGTTGAAGATGGTAGTTCTGTAAGCGGAGCAACCAGCGTTCAATTCGTGGAGGGGGTTTGGAAGAGTGTTTGTTGAAAATGGGAACAAGCGGTTTGTGGTCACTTATGACTGTGAACTTGTGTCCGAAGAGGTACAGATGAAAGTGAAGGCATCCCCACACAACTGCAAGAGCTTCCTTTTCAGTTTGTGAGTAGCGCTGTTCTGTATCTGTTAATGTTAATGTCTTGCTGCGTAAAAATTGTAGAAATGTTGCCATTCTTGGACACTTGTGTGAGAATTGCACCCAGGCCTACCGGGCTAGCGTCTACAATCAGTTCTGTGGACTTTAATGGGTCAAAGTAAGCCATGACAGTGTCACCAGTTAGGCTGGACTTCAACGCGTCAAACGATGCTTGATGCTCAGTACCCCATGACCAAGGAATATCTTTCTTTGTGAGTTGTCTCAGGGGTTCAGAAATAGTGGCTAGGTCGGGTATGAATCGTCCACAGTATGTGACCAGTCCTAGAAAATTGCGAACCTCTGAGGCATTTTGAGGTTGACCAGCAGATTTGATGGCAGTGACTTTCTGAGGATCTGCTGACACACCTTGTCCTGAAAAGATGTATCTAAAAAAATTTAGTGACGTTTGATTGAACTCACATTTTGATGGATTGACAGTTAGATTGCAGGCTTGCAGTCTCTGAAACACTTGCTCCAGGAGACTGTCATGTTCTTCTTGGGTTGTTCCGTATATGAGAATGTCATCCCTGACGTTGAGGACTCCCGCTATTCCAGACAGAACCTGACTGATAACATTTTGAAAAATTTCTGCGGCTGATGAGATACCAAAGTTCAACCTCTTGGACCTACACAGGCCCATATGAGTACTAAAAGTTGTGATGTACCTGGAGTCTGGATGCAACTCAAGTTGATGATAGCCGGATTTTAGATCAATTTTTGAAAACACCTTTGCACCATTCAGATCTGTGAGAATGTCATCAATAGTAGGCGTGATGTGCCTTTCTCTTTGAATAGCTAGATTGGCATGCGCATATCCACACAAAGCCGTATTTTACCAGGCTGTTTTGGTTTAGGCGCAACAACGATTAGCGAGACCCAGGGAGTTGGGCCTTCAACCCGTTCAATAACATCAGATGCCTCCAGGTCTTGCAATTCTTGCTCCACAAGTATGCGGACATGAAAGGGAATGCGCCTGTGAGGTTGGATGGAGGGCTGTATCGACTGATCAATATGTAACTTTAGCTGAACGTTATTTAGCTTACCAAGGCCTTTAAAGAGACTAGGGTACCTCTGCATAATATGTGGGACTGAAGAACCTGTAACGCTGTTGACCAGGTTCACCAGGCCTAGAGACACTGCGCTGCTGCAGCTGAGAAACTATCTGCAGAGCACTCCGCATGTAAAAAGTGTCCGTGATGGATTTCCCATCAGCTGTTAGTTCTGACTGAAATTTGCCACACAGGGGCAACACAGCTGCGGAACCATAAGGGAAAATCTGTAGGCTGGTATTTTGCAGAGCAGGTCTGTTCAAGAGTTGATTATAGATTGTATGACTGATGACGTTGACTGACGCCCCTGTGTCCACCAGGGCTTCCACTGGATTGCCATTTATGAGGATGACTCGTTTTGGATTGTTAATTATGTGCACAGCCCGAGATCCTTCCTCAGTCACTGAGAATAAGTAAGTGCTTTCAGCCTCATCATTAAGCTGCAGTGCGTGGACCTTCTGTGACCTGGGCTGTACTTGGGACGAGCAGATTGCTGCGGTGTAGATCTGCACACTTTTGCAAAATGGTTTAGTTTTCCACAATTATGGCAGGTTGTACCCTTTGCTGGACAAACGTTCTAGTGAGGATACGACCCACCGCAGTTGTAACAAGTGTCGCCTGTACTTATGGTTTCTGTGTAAGCTTTGCTATAGAAGATTTTGCTTCTGGCTCACTGCTCTCTATGAGTTTTGCCTGTTTCTCTGCAGTATCATTTATACTGCTGTGTCTAATAGTTTTGCAAGGTCATAGTAGGGTCTCTGAGTGCTTGTCTTCTTAACTTTGAAGAAACACATCCTTGTAATATCTGCATTTGGATTTCTTTGTCAACATCTGTAAACTCACAGTAAGCTGCAAGGTGCCGTAGCCGGACATGATATTCATCAATGCTTTTGTGGCTGGTTGCTTTGATTGTCTAAATTTGAAGATTTCAAAGCTGCATTTCTGTGCGGGGAGAAGTGTTTGCTCAATGCTGCTTTGCTGAGCTCATAGTCCTTGTCCTCCCCTGTGTTAGGAAGAGTAGTGAAGATATCATAGACTTGCTCCCCTGCATAGTGTAATAACATGGCTTTCTTTCTTGTATCATCGGCTGTGTTCATGGCTTGCAGAAATATCTCAAAGCACTTCAGCCATTTATCCCAACATGCTGCTAGGTTTGCTTGGGACTGATGCACATCAAAAGCTGGGAATGCAGGTAGACAAGCCATGTGAGCACTGATGATCTTGTGGCACTGAAATACCTTTAGCTGATGAATGAACGCTTCCTCGTCGCCAATTGTAGTGTTGTAGTGCAGATGACGATGAATCCAGAAGCACACACAGATATGCTGAACTGCTCAGTCGAGCGGCCATACTTTAATGAATCCACTTCCGTTTCCCAGCTCCCCCTTTTCCTGCCACAACTCCTCCTCTATCTTACATCACTGTTACTAGGCAGAAAAACAAACAAGGAAGACAACAAGCAAACTACAGAAGATATAACAACATTACAGATTTCTCTGGAGATGTCCTGCAAATCTCGCAATATGAAGGCATTTATTTGCGAGTATTGTAGGCTCTGAAATTCATTGAGTTCAAATTTCTCCACCACTTCCTTCTCAGTCATCCATCTCCTTTCATCCACATGCATCAGGTCTTTCATTTGCCTTTCTCTTTCCACTGTCTGAACAATGTATTCTCTCTACCCAGGCGGAAATTCGGGTGAGCCCAGGGATTTAGATATTTGGACACCTTTCACAGATTGCCTTCCAAGATGCTATTGTGTCTCTACACACCTTCGAGTCCTGGATGGCTGGGTTCAGACATGATAGAGGGGAATGCAGCACTGAACCTAAGTCCCAAGGCCAACAGAATTCGCTCTCCAGGGCTATGTCTGAATGCCAGCTGGTCCCACGCAGCCAGTCAACTACGTGTCCAGCCAAGCAGGAGAGGTTGTACCCTCTGACATTAGGGAGTTTGATTCCTTTCCTTTCGTGAAGGACATGAGTGTGGCTAATTTTATTCTGAGTTTTTTTTCCCCTCCAGAGAACCCTGTTTAGTCTGGAAATGTAGCCCCATTTGAACAGTAAGGGGATCATCTGGTGGGTGTACAACAGCCTCAGAAAACTCATCATTTTTATTAAGTGGCCTCTCTCCAGCAGCAACAGTGGCATACCACTCCAACCTCTTAGTTGTTATTCTATTTTGGAGATGAGAGGCTAGTAGTTCAGAGCATATACCAACTTGGTTGTGCGTCCTAGGTGGATACCTAAATATTTGATCGATGTTTTCGCTATTGGAAGCCCGGTCTGTTGGTTACATTTCATTCTCTGGTTGCCTTCCTTCAGGTACAACAGCTAACATTTTTTCTTATTGAGCTTGAAGCCCGAGAATCTCCCGAATCTCTCTATGAGGTTCAATGTCTGGGCTAGGTCCTTATGTGGGTCATTCAACCCACATAAGGACCTAGAGTATGATATCATCTGCGTACAGTGCAGATCTTATCTCTTTACCCCCTACTTTGATCCTTTCATAACATTTGCCACTGTTTAGTATCCTCCATAAGGGCTCAATGACTATGTTGAAATGCAGGGCAACAGTGAGTACTCCTGCCGGGTACCCTTTCTCAGGGAGAATATATCTGATAAAAATCCTCGTGTGTATACTCTCGCCTGTGGGTTTGAGTATAGTACCTGAATGTATCTACACAATCTTCACCTTAGCCCTACCTGGTCCAGGACCCATTCCAGCCACGACCAATCGATGTTATCGAAATCTTTTTCAACATCCAGCGTTACCATCGCTGGTTGCCCTGCTTGGTTTTCCCATCTGCATTTAATCGCTTCCATAATCAGCATGGCTTTTCTGATAGTGGATACTGCAGATCGACCCTTTATAAAACCGGCTTGATGCGGTGTAATTATTCTGGGCAGAACTGTCGCAAGCCTGTCTGCTAGGATTTTGGAAATTAGCTTCAGATCCTGGTGGATAAGCGAGATTGGCCTGTAGCTGGAGGGGTCCCCTGGGTCTT
Organism: Allobates femoralis; assembly: GCA_033576535.1. Classification (NCBI taxonomy): domain Eukaryota; kingdom Metazoa; phylum Chordata; class Amphibia; order Anura; family Aromobatidae; genus Allobates; species Allobates femoralis. Next base: position 216,814,335 of record JARQOC010000002.1, on the reverse strand, counting down.
TATCTCCTTTCGGTAGCAGCTTTATATACGCCGTGTTGGCGTGCCTAGAAATTCCCTCCCCTTCCAGCAACTTGTTGAACATACCTGCTAGCATGGGAGAAGCCTGCTCATTTAGAAACTTATAAAATTTGCTAACATATCCATCGGGTCCCGGAGCATTACCATTCTTCAACCCTCTGATGGCAGCTGCTTCTTCCGCTACTGAAATTTCAGCATTTAGGAGATCTAAGTCCTGATCCACTAAACTTGGCATCTTCTCCCTCTGTAGCCAATCCTCTCCACCCCCTGCGGAGCCATGCACCACCCCATATGGCTCCCTGTAGAATTCCCAAAAGGTCCTATTTATTTCTTTGGGATCGGATGTCTGTACCCTCCTTTCATATTTAGGGTTGGGATAATTGCATGTTGCCGCTGTCCCCTAGCCAGATGGGCCAGCATCCTCCCCGCTTTGTTCCCGTATCTATGGAGAGCTACTTCCTGCTGTGTCCGAAATAGCTGTTCTTTTTTGTCAGCCCACGACTCAAAGTTGCTTTTTGCCTCCAGCCATTCTAAGTAGCTCGCTAGCCTTAGTGAATTGTTAATTCGTTTTCTTTTTGAGTGTGGCTGTGTACCCCAACAGGCATCCCGTCAAGACCGCCTTGGCTGTCTCTCAATACAACAGGTGGCTCTGCTCATGTTCTCTATTTGTCGCTCTGTAGTCCTCCCACCATTCTCTCACTATTCAATGTACGTTTTCGTACTTGGTCAGGAAAGTTGAGAGTCTCCATATGGTGTCAGTCCTCTCTCGGGATGCTATCTTGTACCATATATGCTCACTGGGCTGAGGTCAGAAATCACCATGTCTTCTATTGTGCTCTCACGTGTTCTGGGTAGTAGATTCTCAGTCACCCAGAACTGGTCAATACGTAACCAGCTGTCGTGCGGGTGAAAGTAGTGAGTGGTGGTGTAACCACCAAACATCCCTAAGGGTACCTTTACACGCCGCTACTGGCGGGTGGATACAACCAGCTACACGCTACAAATGTAGCTTGCATCGGCAATGTACCCCGTAGTAGCGGCGTGTGAAGACGGTAGAAGGCACCCGGCAGTAGATGCATCTGTTTCCGAGCACTGCCCTGAAACAGGTGGCTACACAGCCGATTGTAGCGAGCTGTATCGGCGTGTAAAGAAGGAACAGAAGGGTTGTTTCTACACCATGCTATGTACCTGGTATGTAGCTGGGGCGTGACACAGGCTCCGGGTTACCGCGCCCCATCAGCGATCATTGGTGGAAGATGCTGCGTACTGATTGGCTCTTCCTTCACAGGGCGCCATCTTGGTTGAGCTGTCACTTCAGCACTAGAGATACGCGCCGTATGCACGATCATACATTAGTACAATTACGCGGACACACACTTGCGTAAGGCAAAAGTATAATTGTGCCATGGTCCTTATATACTGTGCACATTCCCTTCACATAATAAAGAATTATTGTGTACTCAGCGCGCATTTTTTTTACGGAATGCCCTGGCTCATTGTACTGCAGATGCCGTACAAGTGCTTCTGGCGTGTCACTGCGCGCACTGCGCGCACTGATTGCACGCATTCCCATACCACATGGAAATTAATTATTCAGCACACACCGCACAACCTTGCGTTACGCACCGCTCTATGGGTCTTGTTCTGTAGGTGCCGCAGAAGTGTTTCGCCCGTGTCACTGCGCGTAGGGTGACTTTAAAGGGTGCGTGACCCCGTCAGCGGCCATAATGACGTCATGACGTCTGTTTCATTTTCACTCTGCCTGCAAGGTGCCAGCCCCTCCTCTGCACACAGCATTGCAGTCATGGCGGTTGCACACCGCACTGCAACGTGGGGGATGGCTGAATTACTGGTCCTTATAGACCACTGTGACCGGTATGATTACTGGGGTAATCGTCGCCACCGTCATCCCAGGCTGCGCAATCGCGCCACCATTAGGCGGATCCAGCGGGCTCTGCTCAACCAACTGGGGGTGGAGAGGACAGCTAAAGCCGTCCAGAAGAAAATCGCGGACCTGAAGGCGAAATGCCCAGGCCGCATAGTGGACATCCGTGCCAGGATTGCCAGGCTGCGTGGTGAGTACTTGTGAGGGCCAAACATACATTTGCCCATGTATAAGCACAAAAAAGCAGCACATATATGTTGATAAACATATTATAAGGAGAGTGAGAGCTACGGCGGCACACCTGCAATGGGGTACAATAGAGGCAGCAGAATATTGAGGGAGTGGCTACACATCTGCCTTAAACTCATGTTCATGTTGCTCCAAAGATGAGTCCACAGTGTTAGATGCTCTCCACACAATAACCACACTACTGCCTCATACACACACTCCATGCATAACACATGAGCTCATCCCATATCTGGACTACTGCAAACACATAGCCCAAATATCTAAATGTCTCAACATCTCAGAGCTGAAACATTCTTCTGACAGATGAATGATTGTTCCAATACAGATGTCGCTGAGTCATCTGATGAGGCTCCCTTGGCACCACCAGCAGGTGGACCACCAACCCCACCGCCTAAAGAGCCAGCTGCCACACCGTCCCCACAAGGGAATAGCCCGGCACCAAGCCATGAGGAGGAGCCGCAAGACCCAGCAGGCCTTCAGGTTGAGGAGCTACCTTCCCCATCAGCTCTGGCCGCGGCAGATGCTGATGACCCAGCGGGGCTGGAGCCTGAGGTGGCATCGGCAGCTGGACAGGATGAGTCCATGCCTGTACCTGAAAATCCGGCCGCCTTGGACGAATATAGTGGTAAGTGTATTTTGTTGACTGCTATGGGCTGCACATTGTAAGCAGTGTGGTGGTTTGGGTTAATTTGGATTACCACTCATTTATTAAATAATGTCCTTCACCCATTGTTGCAGATGGAGAACGTGCTGGAGATGCGGGGTGGAGTGTCAGTGCCTCCCCATCACCCCCTGATACTGAGGAGGATGTTGTGGCCGAGGGTAAGGACCATATTTGTTGTGTGAACCTACCAAATTACCATAGGCACTATTTGATTCTAATGATGTTGTTTGTTTTAAACACAATACAGGTGTACCCACCATGGAGGACGTGGTGAGGCCCACCATGAGTTTGGCCAACGGCTACACCGGGCCCTCCGACGTGGCATGCTCGATCTTGGCCGCTTGGCTGCCATGCTGGCTGCCGTGCAGCAACATCATGGTGGCCTCCAATGAGGTGTCCCAACACCCACAACTAAATGGGCTCTCCTGCCCCCAAAATCTGTTGTCCTTGTTGGACCGAAAAATTACAAACGTTGCCTGGTTGGCTTTTTATTTGTTTTATTTTTTGCCCCCGTTGGGCTCTTTTCTTATAGTGTCCCACATTGGGACCATGGGGAGTGTGGACTGGCTACCCCTTTGCCCTGTTTACCTATACTGGCCCTCATTAGGACCATGGGGAGTGTGGACTGGCTACCCCGAGCTGTAAACAGCATTCTGTGTATTGTGGCAAATGTCTGTCACACATGTATGTTGTAAATAAAAAGTGTGAGTAACATTTTTGTATTTCCTTGATGTCACAACACAAATGTTTTGTACACCAACATGTCCATTACGTAACTGTGTGACCCATATGACCACACCTCTTTTTCAAAGTGCAACCACATTTGAAAGGGACATATGGTGGTCCTGCTCTGAGGCCATTGACCCATATTTTGTTGCTTTGGGCAACTATCTTGTGACCAGGAACATTCAGCCACGCTGACCCCAAAATTCTTCACCGTAAATAAAGAGATAATTGTGTCAGACCAAAAAATGTAATCATTAATTAAAAGTAAAAATCATAAACCAAAAACAGTGCTATTCCGCAAACAGAAAACCACAAAAAAAAAAAAAAAAAATGACCCATGCAGTTTGGTCCATATGTGAAAGTCCAGACGGCCAATTCAGTGCATTGGCTACTAGTGTCCAACCCTCCCTCCTCCTCATCCTCTGTCGGCTCCGACAATGCCGGCTCCCCCCCCCCTCTCATAGCAGCCCCGACCTGCCCGAGAGCGTCCGGATCGAAGACGACGTGTTGGGGGGGGGTTTGGTGTGCGTCTCGGGGCCAGTCTTCTCACTTGGCGTGATGGGGCCGCCGGGGAAAGGGGCCACATTTGGTGTGGAACTGGCGAGGGGATGTGGCATCCCCATTGCAGGGCCCCATCTTCGCCAGTATCAGCGACACGGTCCGAAGACCCGCTGAGCGATCTGTCGTTGGAGCGGCTCCATCCTTGCCAACCTGTCGCTCATGTGAAGGGCGTAGCTCGAGATGTGGGTCCGCTGTTCACTCAACATACCCGGTGGGCCCAGGTGCCCAGCTCGGTCTCTGGTGGTGCAGGACGTCTTCTTCGACGGATACCCGAGCTGGGACCTGGGTCTGGACCCACATCACTCGCTCCGTCCTCCTGCTCAGCCGCAGATGTAATCGGCTGAGCATCATCAGCGACAGGTTGCTCCGGAATGGAGCCGTCCTGCTCAGGGGCCTGTGAAAAAAGAAAAAAAAAAACACAATTAATAAATGAAACATCATATCTCTAAATTGGCCATAGGCCTCCAAAAACCACAACCACACACAACACACCACCAACCCAAAATCCAAACCACAGAAACAGCGAAGGTTAATGACCACAATACCTGTACATCTCCTGTACACTCACCTGTACCATTCCACGTACTCTGCTCAATACATAATTATGTGGTATTCACAGAGCCCTACACCAAAAATGACATGTGACCACACCACCTTGATGCAGCCTGAATTCCCGGCCAGGGCCATGTGGGCCAGCTTGACGTTGTGAGTCAAACTATAAAAAAAATGCAACCCACTTACACCAAACAATACACCACATGGGCCAAAGGCAACACACATGTGTGCCTTCACCATTTAGTACATGCTGCTATGTCCCTCCTTGAATACAAAACCAAGCCATTTTTACTATATTAACTAAATAACCCAAACATAAACATAGGTTGGTGTCATTGCCAAATTGGACAAGGGCTCTGTGGATAGATTGGAGATAAAAGCAGCCAAGTCCCTGAGGACACATAACTTATGAAGGAAAGGTTTCCCAGGCCCACGAACCAAATATCAGAATGGGGTGGTTGTGAAGCATGCAGACAAGCACACGTGAAGCAACCATTGTGGGCCACCACCATAACACAATTACCCACCTCCTGTGGCGCAGATGGTGATTGTCCAGGGCCTACAGGGGACGCAGCAATGGGGCGGTTGGACTGCGTTGCACGCGAGCTACCCTCGCCAAGGATGAAGGTGAGGAGCGGATAGTACCATAGGGTAGGTAATGGTACCTCCTCAGCTCCAGCCCCTGACCGACGGCCCTGGTAGTTGAGGTGAGCCCGCATGAACGAAGCCCGCATATTTTTTATCTTCAGTGCCACCATTGCCTGGTCCCACCTCCTGCTACCCTTGGCTCCAGCCTATTGGCTAGGGCCACAAGAGGCCTGTAGGCCTCGGTCCTTGCTGCGTGATTACGATATTCCGGCAGCGAGGAGCGCCACAGGCACTCGTGTCGTTGATACTCCGTGAGAAGCTGGGTCTCAAATTCCACGCTACACCTCGGCATCTATGTGTACAAACACACAAAAGCAAACAGTCAGTACACGTGGCATAAAAATATTTAAACATGGTAATTATTAACATACATGCCAGCCAAGTTGTTGCTTTTGTCAACAGTAGGCTGTTTGCCAACATGTTAGTTTGCATTTGTGCAAAACTTTCTCCATGTGCCACAGCTCAGAAGGCCTAAACATGTGTTCACAGATTAAGCTCCTGACATATGTTGACAACTAAACATGGTAGGAACAAGGTTTACAACCCCAAATAACATCTTTAAACATACCTAAACACGGAGTGGGGGAACATACCTCCAGGGCCACATCTGCACCTGCACATTGTGTGCAACATATTATCTTTGGCCTGCCCACAATGTTAAAGGTTGACCATATGTCAAAGGAGGGCTGGCTGTGTGACACGACTGCACATGCTACAGCTCATGGGCAAACACATCATCATCTTGGTCGGACTACACCCATGGACACCCTACTGTAGGCCATGAACCAACCATCCCCGGCACCAATTGTGCCACATTGCAGGGATCAATGGGGATGGCAAGTACAGGGCCCAACCACACCTTGATATTTGGCAGTGCTAAATAACGTCAATGTAATATATATATTAAGATAATGCAGCAATATAGGGACTACATGCCTATTGCCCTACCAGAGAATGAGCCATGCAGATAATATTTCCAAACAAAACCAAAAACAGAAGCACTAAACAACATGTCCATACACACATTGCCTAAGCGGCATGTGACAGACGCATCTGCGTTATGTACAATCGCATGTCAAGGACCAAGCACGTGGGATAACTCACCGTCAGAGCAACAGAAGATGGATCACAGGACACCAGTAGCTCAATGCACATGGACGTCTGGACAAGGTGTGGTGGGCATTCGGAAAGCTTTATAGTCAACTAAACCAATCAGAGAACAAACAATTAGGCACATAATTATCGTACACCTGCGAGCAGGTATAGCAGCAGCTAATTGGTGCGGATTGCTCAATCGTGATTGGTTGGCGCTCCTTGAAAAGCTGCGCATCCCGGCAGACGTTACGCTTGCTGGCCAAAGCCATTAAGTAAGTATTCGTGGTCAGACATGGAATTAGCGGCGGGTGGGGTGGGGCAGTCGCATGGTTTGTTTGCCTGACGCGAAAGACTGCTTTAGCGGACTAACCAGGGGTTTTTATTTGTGGGGGGGATACATTAGCGTGGTGTGGTGAATATGACTTGGCATTTTGTATAGGGGGTGACATATTTTCAGTGATACATTGGTGTTTTTGTTTCCATTCACCATACAGGAGAATGGCTGCTGGACTGTAGACAGGAATGTGTTACTCATGTGGACTGCATCGATTACATCATACTGGTTGTGGGCAACGGACACTGGGACCAACCGGGCTAGGATCAGACATGGCTTTGAGGTGTGTCGCACCAGACATAGAACAGATGTGGAGATAACCCGTGCAAACAAATGTGTAACCACGTACCACCATGATAACTCATGTGGAATCTTGTTTGTCACATGTATGCTTACTCAGCCTGGCGTGGCCTGGTACGTAGTGGATGACTGTCTGTTATTGGGAAACTACATATGCTGTTCTGAATGGATTCAGTGACATGTTTATTGTGAGATTAGTGTTGACACATGTCCCTTTGTAACTCACATAGGTCCAGATGTGTGACTTTCATCCCCTTAACTTAAGTGTTAATGGATAGGAGGCCAGTATCATTGCGCATGTTCCATTTGGTTTGGGCCCACTAGTGGGTGTTGTCCTTGCATGCCTTCCAGGATGTCTTTTGTGGCCACACGAGGGATCACATCAGCTTGGCTATAGTGTGTCATCCTAAAGAGGTTTGGCTTGGTTTACATGCTGACATGTCCCCATATTGTTGTATGTACTGATGTTATCTTTTGTAATGTACAGGTGCTGATATCGAGGATGCAGAATATCCATGACCGAAATGTTATTGTGGCTCTTGCGTTGGTGGAAGAGCAAATGTGGCTTCAGGATCGGTATGATCGGTTGATGCGTCGCAGACAGCGGCGGCTGTGGAGCCGGGATTGGATGCGCCGGCGGGAGACCCGGGGCCACATGCAGCTGTTGCGTGAGCTGGAGCTTAACAATCCCGATGATTACCGAAACTATCTCCGTATGTCCGAGGACTGTTTCGCCTTCCTTTTGGAGCATGTTGGGCCACGGATAGCGCGTCAGGACACTATAATGCGACCATGGGTATCAGCTGCGGAGCGTTTGGCTATAACTTTGCGGTTCCTGGCTACAGGGCAGTCAATGACATCCCTCACATACTTGTCACGTGTCTCCCTGCCCCTGCTGAGCCGCCTGATCCCTGAAACGTGTTTGGCCATCTGGAGTGTTCTGCAGCCATCCTACATGAAGATGCCAGAAACAGCCGCAGAATGGATGGAAGTAGGCCGAGGCTTTGAAACCCGGTGGAACTTCCCAACTGCGGCGGGGCATTGGATGGTAAGCACGTGAGGATTACTAAACCCGCCAACTCGGGCTCTTTGTTTTACAATTACAAAGTGTATTTTAGTATAATCCTCATGGCTCTAGTGGATGCGAACTATGAGTTCCTCTACGTGGACGTTGGAATGAACGGCCGCAACTCAGATGGGGGTGTGTTTGCACGCAGCTCCTTGGCACAACTACTAAGGACAGGTGGGCTGAACTTACCCTCAAATGACGAGACGACCCAACATCTCAACTTTGCATTTGTGGCGGATGAAGCATTCCCACTTCAGGAGTACATACTGCGGCCATATCCCCAGAGGGCCCTTACTTCTGAAAGACGCATTTTCAATTACCGGCTATCCCAGGCCTGCCGTGTGGTTGAAAATGCGTTTGGGATAATGGCGAATAGATTCCGGGTTTTTCATACGCCCCTGCATATGAAACTGGAGTCTATTGACGCGGTAGTGATGGCCTGCTGTGTGCTGCATAACATCCTGCGTCGTAGGGATAGAGCATCATACACGCCAGGAGGTTCTGTAGATAATGCAGACGCCACAACAGGGGAGGTCCGTCCAGGGTCTTGGCGTGATGACGACCATGGTGTTGCGCCACTCCAGCCGCAGAGCCATGGTCGCAGTCAGCAGGAGGCCAGGGACAGTAGAGAAGCTTACTGCTCCTACTTCAATGGCTCTGGTGCAGTGAGCTGGCAGAACCAGCACATCTAGTGTGGGTGGTTCTGGATGATGGTTCAAAGGTTGCCATGGTGGTGACAGCAGGGTTGCTGCGCCATGTTTTGGGTTATTATTTGTGCTTTCATTATGTGCAGAGGTTTTAGTTAGTTAGTTAGATTAGGTTTTATTTGTGTTTTCTTGTTGCTGCACTCGTTATAATTTGTGCTAATTTTGGGATCCCAAATGTATGTTTTAACAATGTATCATGCTGTTTGAATGGCCATTGTGTTTCCTTTGTGTATGAAATTTTTTTTTTCCTCCAAGGCCTGGATTGATGAATTAAAATAAATATTTTGTCCTTGGATCAAAAATACTCTATGTGAGCCTGATTACTTGGGGATGAAGGGCAGTGTGATGAAGGTTTTGGTGGGGGCCAGTGATGTCATAGCCACCTATTGGCTGGGATGGGCAGACAATATGTGTGGGTAGCCATGATGTTTGGGAAGGTTTTTGTCCAACAGGGTATGTGACAAATGTGTGTACATAACCCGTTTGTTTTGGTGTAGGCAGAGGGTCACCTGCACACAGCACATTGATGCAGGACATAATATTGTCAGGTGGGTTTAAGGACATAGTCACACACATTATGGACATGTGGCATTGGGAGCTCCTCAAGGACATTGACATCTGTTACCACATATACGAGCGCCATTGGGGCTGTATTCACACATTGTTATCCAGACATACCACAAAACGCACATACTGTGTGTTGTAAGCCGCTACAGTGTGTCGCACAAACGCAACTTAGCGCAATCGCCACACGCCGCTGTCACAAGCGCTTATCGTGCGTGACAAGGCAAACACTTCTACTACGCCCACATAGTCCAGAAATGCTATTTTAATACACACGAAGTATGTGATTGTAAACCGCTCCAGCGTGACGCATAACCATCCAGTTAGCTGAATACGCCACACTCCGCGATGTCACAAGCGCTTATTCCGTGCCACAGTCCGATCACTACTACGTCACGTCTCCGCCATCCGCTCTTTGCGTCGTGCCCAATCAGAACTCTCTTGTGTTGGCCAATGGTTGTGGTTTGGGCGCGGCGTGATGGACTGTGGCACGCCTATATGTTTTACCTGCTGCCTTTGTTCCGCCCAGATTACCCTGTGGTGGCGGCGTGTGAAGATGGTAGGCTAAGCTACAGATGGCTACTTGTGGCACCCGGCGGTGTATCCGGGGATAGATGTCACGTAGCGTAGCGCACCTTGTGGCGGCGTGTAAAGGTGGTGCGTTTACCGTTTGTAGGCAAGTCATCACCTATACAGAAGAGAAGTGATGACTCCATATTAGGGATAATCAAATTAAGCAACATTTAAATGCTGAAAATCAAAGTTCAAAACCACCTCTCTGACAACAGGACAGGAGCAGTGTACTGTGCAGTGTATATATACAGAATAATACAGATACTGAGGATTACACCCAGTATACAGGACAGGAGAAGTGGTACTGTGCAGGGTATATATGCAGAATGATATAGATACTGAGGATTATCACCCAGTATACAGGACAGGAGAAGTGGTACTGTGCAGTGTATATATACAGAATAATACAGATACTGAGGATTACACCCAGTATACAGGACAGGAGAAGTGGTACTGTGCAGTGTATATATACAGAATAATACAGACACTGAGGATTACACCCAGTATACAGGACAGGAGAAGTGGTACTGTGATACACACATATACAGACATAGCGGCCTGTCCTCACAACACACACACATACACACACAGCAGCCTGTCTCACACACAGACTCACAAATACACACGCAGCAGCCTGTCTCACACACAGACTCACAAATACACACGCAGCAGCCTGTCTCACACACAGACTCACAAATACACACATAGCAGCCTGTCTCACACACACACACAAATACACACACAGCGGCCTCTCCTCACACACACTCACACATACACACACAGCGGCCTGTCCTCACACACACTCACACATACACACACAGCAGCCTGTCCTCACGCACAGACACACAAATACACACACAGCGGCCTGTCCTCACACACTTGACACACAGCGGCCTGTCCTCACACACTGACACACACACACACACACACACACACACAGTGGCCTGTCCTTACACATACACACAAATACAGACATAGCGGCCTGTCCTCACACACACACACACAGCAGCCTGTGTCACACACACAGACTCACAAATACACACATAGCAGCCTGTCTCACACACACACACAAATACACACACAGCAGCCTGTCTCACACAGACTCACAAATACACATGCAGCAGCCTGTCTCACACACAGACTCACAAATACACACGCAGCAGCCTGTCTCACACACATACACACACAAATACACACACAGCAGCCTGTCTCACACACAGACTCACAAATACACACACAGCAGCCTGTCACACACAGACTCACAAATACACACACAGCAGCCTGTCTCACACACACACAACACACACACACAAATACACACACAGCAGCCTGTCTCACACACACTCACAAATACACACGCAGCAAACTGTCACACACACACACCAGCCTGTCTCACACACAGACTCACAAATACACACGAAGCAGCCTGTCTCACACACACACAAATACACACACAGCAGCCTGTCTCACACCACACAAATACACATACAGCAGCCTGTCTCACACACACACAAATACACATACAGCAGCCTGTCTCATACACACACAAATACACATACAGCAGCCTGTCTCATACACACACAAATACACATACAGCAGCCTGTCTCACACACACACAAATACACATACAGCAGCCTGTCTCACACACACACACAAATACACATACAGCAGCCTGTCACACACACACAAATACACATACAGCAGCCTGTCTCACACACACACAAATACACATACAGCAGCCTGTCTCACACACACACACAAATACAAATACACACACAGCAGCCTGTCTCACACACAGACTCACAAATATACACACCCTTGGCCTGTCTCACACACAGACTCACAAATACACACACAGCGGCCTGTCTCACACACACACACACACACAAATACACACACAGCAGCCTGTCTCACACACACACACACACACAAATACACACACAGAAGCCTGTCTCACACACACACACACACACAAATACACATGCAGCAAACTGTCTCACACACACGCACACAAATACACACACAGAAGCCTGTCTCACACACAGACTCACAAATATACACACCCTCGGCCTGTCTCTCACACAGACTCACAAATACACACACAGCGGCCTGTCTCACACACACACACACACAAATACACACACAGCAGCCTGTCTCACACACACACAAATACACACACAGAAGCCTGTCTCACACACACACACAAATATACACGCAGCAGCCTGTCTCACACACAGACTCACAAATACACACGCAGCAAACTGTCTCACACACACACAGCAGCCTGTCTCACACACAGATCTCACAAATACACACGCAGCAGCCAGTCTCACACACAGACTCACAAATACACACGCAGCAGCCTGTCTCACACACACTCACAAATACACACGCAGCAAACTGTCACACACACACACCAGCCTGTCTCACACACAGACTCACAAATACACACGAAGCAGCCTGTCTCCACACACACAAATACACACACAGCAGCCTGTCTCACACACACACAAATACACATACAGCAGCCTGTCTCACACACACACAAATACACATACAGCAGCCTGTCTCATACACACACAAATACACATACAGCAGCCTGTCTCATACACACACAAATACACATACAGCAGCCTGTCTCACACACACACAAAATACACATACAGCAGCCTGTCTCACACACACACACAAATACACATACAGCAGCCTGTCACACACACACAAATACACATACAGCAGCCTGTCTCACACACACACAAATACACATACAGCAGCCTGTCTCACACACACACACACAAATACAAATACACACACAGCAGCCTGTCTCACACACAGACTCACAAATATACACACCCTTGGCCTGTCTCACACACAGACTCACAAATACACACACAGCGGCCTGTCTCACACACACACACACACACACACACAAATACACACACAGCAGCCTGTCTCACACACACACACACACACACACAAATACACACACAGAAGCCTGTCTCACACACACACACACACACAAATACACACGCAGCAGCCTGTCTCACACACAGACTCACAAATACACACGCAGCAAACTGTCTCACACACACGCACACAAATACACACACAGAAGCCTGTCTCACACACAGACTCACAAATATACACACCCTCGGCCTGTCTCTCACACAGACTCACAAATACACACACAGCGGCCTGTCTCACACACACACACACACAAATACACACACAGCAGCCTGTCTCACACACACACAAATACACACACAGAAGCCTGTCTCACACACACACACAAATATACACGCAGCAGCCTGTCTCACACACAGACTCACAAATACACACGCAGCAAACTGTCTCACACACACAGCAGCCTGTCTCACACACAGACTCACAAATACACACGCAGCAGCCAGTCTCACACACAGACTCACAAATACACACGCAGCAGCCTGTCTCACACACAGACTCACAAATACACACGCAGCAGCCTGTCTCACACACACACAAATACACACACAGCAGCCTGTCTCACACACACACAAATACACATACAGCAGCCTGTCTCACACACACACAAATACACATACAGCAGCCTGTCTCACACACACACAAATACACATACAGCAGCCTGTCTCACACGCACACAAATACACATACAGCAGCCTGTCTCACACACACACTCACACGTCAGGTCAGACAGACGAAAGTGAAAGTATCTTGCCTCAGCTTTGCTTGTGTCCCGCACTGGCAGCCCCAAGGTCCGCAGCTGAGAAGGGTCACAGGAGGAGTGAGGAGGAGACTCAGTCTATGACTGAGACAGTCACCGGCTGCTGCCTTCAGGCCAGCTCCACTGCCTGCATACGGGGCCGGGCCCACCTGGTAATGACAGGGGTGGCCGCGATCCGTTTCGTGGGCGGGAGAGCAGAGTGTGTGCTCTCTCCACCCACAAAGAACATGCTGTACAGCCGCGCCTCTCCTTAAGAGCCGCTGCCAGGGCTGCCCGCCGATTGGTGTGTGTCTGTGACTGTGAAGAGGTAGCGGCCGCCACCATTCCCCAGACCCGGTATGCTGGCGGGTGGCGGCCGACGCAAAATCATTTAAAAGCTGGCCTGCGGCTGGAGGGCGGACGCTGTGGCCCCGCCCACTCCACAACCACCGGCCCATCGGGAAAAGTCCCGAATCTCCCGCCTATCAGTCCGGGCCTGGTTGGCGTCCTTCACGGAAAGCCCTTAGTATCTCCTCTTTGTTCTTATAGTTTAGGTACTTGACCTTCCTGGCATGTGTTGCTGGTGGCTGTTCTTTATCTCCGGACATTTCCCTGTGTTCTGCTTGATCTTTTACTGCGCCTACTCGGTGTCCCCTCTTCACTTTGCAAGAGGGGTATAATCCCAGTGCTCTTAGTAACTCCCATTTGCACAGGCCATTTAGTTGCCCGGGCAGCACAGACACCGGTAGTCCTACTATTCTTAAAATTATTCTACCTGGATCGGTTTTCCAGGTCGTCAACCTTCTCCCTCATGTTGTCGTATAGGTCCGTATCTGGTTATTCAGGGAGGTCAGCTCTTCGTCGGCGTTTGATATCCTCTGTTCGGCCTCTTTTATTCAGTGTTCATGGCCTTCATATTTTGCCTCCAGCTTATCTAGGGATTTCTGTATTGCAGCATCTATAGTGCTTTTTACTTCGACTGTTAAGCGTGCCGCTACTTTGCTGGCCAGCCTCTCATAGTCAATGGAGTAGTGGCGCGTCCAATGATGCTCGTTTTTTTTGTGAATCGCTCCTCTCTTCCTCCTCCTGCCCCTGCTTTCATGGTTGGTGTCTCTGCTGGTGCTCCTGGAGCCTTCCCTGGCTCCTACAACCCCTGGCAAAAATTATGGAATCACCTGGCTCGGAGGATGTCCATTCAGTTGTTTAATTTTGTAGAAAAAAAGCAGATCACAGACATGGCACAAAACTAAATTCATTTCTAATGGCAACTCTCTGCCTTAAAGAAACAGTAAAAAAAAACAAGTAATATCTTGAAAAAAAAAATGCTATTTAGTAACGGTTACTTTTGTAGACAAAGCAGGGGTCAAAATTATGGAATCACTCGATTCTGAAGAAAAAATTATGGAATCATGACAAACAAACAAAACAACACTCAAATACATTACTAGTATTTTGTTGCACCACCTCTGGCTTTTATAACAGTTTACATGACTTAACGAGTGACAAACAGTACTCATCATCAATCTGGCTCCAACTTTCTCTGATTGCTGTTGCCAGATCAGCTTTGCAGGTTGGATACTTGTCATGGACCATTTTCTTCAACTTCCAACAAAGATTTTCAATTTGATTGAGTACCGGAGTATTTGCAGGCCATAACATTGACCTTATGTGTCTTCTTTCAAGGAATGTTTTCACAGTTTTTGCTCTATGGCATGATGCATTATCATCTTGATAAATGATTTCATCATCCCCAAACATCCTTTCAATTAATGGGATAAGAAAATTGTCCAAAATATCAATGTAAACTTGGGCATTTATTGAAGATGCAATGACAGCCATCTCCCCAGTGCCTTTACCTGACATGCAGCCCCATATCATCAATGACTGTGGAAATTTGCATGTTCTCTTCAGGCAGTCATCTTTAGAATCTCTTTGGAATGACACCAAACAAAAGTTCCAGCATCATCACCTTGCCAAATGCAGATTCTCAATTCATCATTGAATATGACTTTCATCCAGTCATCCACAGTCCACGATTGCTTTTACTTAGCCCATTGTAACCTTGTATTTTTCTGTTTAGGTGTTAATGATGGCTTTAGTTTAGCTTTTCTGTATGTAAATCCCATTTCCTTTAGGCAGTTTCTTACAGTTCGTTCACAGACATTGACTCCAGTTTCCTCCCATTTGTTCATTTGTTTTGTTGTGCATTTCCTGTTTTGGAGACATATTGCCTGAAGTTTCCGGTCTTGATGCTTTGATGTCTTCCTTGGTCTATCAGTATGTTTCCCTTTAACAACCTTCCCATGTTGTTTGTATTTGGACCAGATTTTAGACACAGCTGACTGTGAACAACCAACATTTTTTGCAACATCGCGTGTTGATTTACCCACTTTTAAGAGTTTGATAATCCTCTCCTTTGTTCCAATTGACATCTCTCATGTTGGACCCATGATTCATGTCAGTCCACTTGGTGCAACAGCCCTCCATGGTGTGGATCTATCTTTTTTAGATGTAGACTAACGAGCAGATGTTATTTGATGCAGATGTTAGTTTTAGTAATGAAAATTTACTGGGTGTTTCCATAATTTTCTCCTCAGAATTGAGTGATTTCATAATTTTTCCCCCTGCTTGGTCTACAAAAGTAACCGTTACTGGCTAGCACATTTTTTTTTTCAAGACTTCTTTTAATGTATCTTCAAGGCATAGAGTTGCCACTTGAAATGACTTCAGTTTTGTGCCAGTTCAGTGATCTGCTTTTTTTTCTACAAAATTAAACAACTGAATGGAAATCTTCCGAGCCAGGTAATTCCATAACTTTTGCCAGGGGTTGTATATCAGCACTTTTAGAAGACTGCATAGGTGTGTCTGTGTGTATGTTCACTTGTGTGATATGGTATTAGGGACTCAGTGTGCCTCTTGCCTGCATCACTGTCTGTCTGCTGGTGTGCTGCATCTTTCCCAGCTTTTTCCACTTCAGCACTGGAACGCCCGCTATTATTGAGGGGGCATTTCCTTCCTGCCCTCTGCTCCTTGCCTGGGGTCTCCTCTGCACTGTGCATTGCACTACAGCCCTCCCTATCAATCAGCCACTGCATTCCTGCTCCCTCCTCCCTCTCCTCCTGCTGAGCTGCTTCTATACCTTCGACGCTGCTTGTCTGGGGGCGGGGAGCTCCTGCCACTGGCAGCATGTTTGAACTCCTCACATGCGGCTCTCCGGAGCGGGTGCCAAGACAGTCCCTGGTCCCCGCGCTCCTCAGTAAGTAGCGCTCCACACCTCCGGGTTGCCGATGGCGATGCGGCGCCGCCCGGGATCTCTCAGGGCGCTCTGTATGTGCCAGACATGAAATCACTGCACACACGTAATGTGCCGGATACTTCTGGGGGGAAGCGGGAGCTCTCCACTACGCGACTGGTACAGCCAGAGACTGAACCAGAAGCCCAGTCCTATGTTTTAAACAGTGATGGCTAACCTATGACACGTGTCAGCAGTGACATGCCGAGGCGTTTTTGCTGACATGCATGTCATGACAAAGTTTCACCCGCCGCTGATAACAATAAGTGTGTCTCCAGCCTTCATTACGGTGCCATACTTGTACCGCCTCCAGATGCTGACACTTTGATTGACACTGACTGCTTGCAATCACAGTGTCAGAATCCAGAGATGTATGACAGTCCGCGCCACCGGGTACCAACATGTTTCAGCGCTCCACCTGGCGCCTTCCTCAGGGATATCCCTGAGGAAGGCGCCAGGTGGAGCGCTGAAACATGTTGGAGAATAAAGATTAAGATTGAAATAACTTCCTGCATCCCAGGTGATTCCTTGGTACCCGGTGGCGCGGACTGTCATACACCTTTTCCCAGCTTCCTGAGAGTCTTCCCACGTGCGAGTGGTTGGTGGAAGTCCTGCAGCAGCCGGTATTGATTGTATGCCTTCAAGCCAGTTGTGGGTCATCACAACTGGAATAGGTGAGTGGTTTTGACAATATACCTCTCATCTCTTAGTGTCTGAGTGATAGGGCACTATTGCGCCTCTTGTTCCCCCTTCCTATTTTATATTAGAATCCAGAGATGGGATGCTGACATTTTGATTGTCAGCTTCATTAAGGTGCCCCAGATGGGGCAGAGCTGGAGTCTGGAAGGGGCTCCAGGAGAAGAGCTGGATATCTGAATCATGTAGCTATTTCAGATATCCAGTGGCATTGAGGTTTCCATTGTTGAAGAATGGCCCCACTACCTTTGTACCCCATATACCACACTGTCATCAATTTTTGTGTTCCAACAGTCTTGGAGGGATCTACCCACTGTGGGGTTCGTGTCAGACCGATAGCGGTGGTTTTGTTAATTTCACCATTCACAAAAAGGTTTGCCTCATCACTCGTCTGAAGGCAATTGTCTATGCTGTGAAGATACGAGATGTGCAACATCTGAAACAACGGATACTGGAAACCTATGCTAGCATTTCTTCTGCAGTGTTGCTATCAGTGTGTCAAGAGTGGGAGAAGAGGGTTGTATTGACAATCCAATACAATGGGCAGCACTTTGAGCACATTTTATAAGTGGTCATAAACTTGTAAATAACTCATGAAAGAATAAAGTTATGTTAAAACCAAGTACACCACTGTTTTTCTTATTAAGGCAAAGGCAGAGCACACAGGTGAGAAACCAGCACACTTGGGAGAGAGCAGTGAAGGGAAAAGACAGCACATGGGGGAGAGAGACAGCATATGGGGAGAGTGCAAGGGGAAGGGACAGCACACAGGGGGAGAGCGCACAAGGATGGAATCAGTTCAAAGGAGAGAGCACAGAGGGGAGAAGACAGGAGATGGAGGAAAGTGCACAGGGGGAAGAGAGAACATACAGGGGGAAAGACAGAGCACTGATGGGAGTGACAGATGGGAGACAGCTCAAATCACACGAGGGGAGCAGTCACCATAGTGAAAGAGTGGATAAGGGGGAGAGAGACAGCGCACAGAGGGATTAGTGTCCTATGTTCACACTTGGCCCTTTTGCAGTGTTTATATTTCTGCAGCCAAAACCTTCATTCTTTCGGGGAAAACACTGCATATAAATAACAGCTATTTGCCGCTGTGTGCTGCATTTTTTGCTGTGTTTTTTTTTGGGTGTGGACTAAATGTGTGATTTGTCTAGAGTCAGTGGCGTGACTTGAATCTCATGGGTCCCAAAGCAAAAGCTTCAATGAGGCCACCAAATATTGAAAATATTTAATAACATTAGTCTTTTTCCGTAGGCTAAAAGGACATTTGGGGCCCACAAGGCTCCAGGGCCGGGTGCAATTGCAACTCCTGCACCTGTTGTAGTTCCACACCTGTCTATACTACATGTTAATAAAGATATTTTTATTCACCAAAACTGCTGCAAAATCGCAGCACAAAATATTATTTTGCAGTGTTTTTGCAGTTTCTCTTTACTTTCAATGGGTAAAAAATGCTGCAAAAATGAAAAAAATTATGCTGCAAATTTAGTAAGGAAAAATGTTTGCTTGTGCACAGAATTTTTAAAACCTCATATAATTTTCTTGCATAGTAAAATGCAGCTTCATTTTACAGATAAAAATACAGCAAAAAAAACACTGCAAGAATGCCATGTATGAAAGTGTTGTATTACCAGGTACCAAGGGGCCTACAGCACACACTGGGGCCATGGACTTGTAGTGTGTTTTATGCACCTCCCCCATAACATGGCTGGTCGCAGGTGACACAACCGCTCCCAATGCTTTGGCTGGTTGCAGGAGATTGTGCACCAGTATTGGGACACCTGAGTTGCCTCTCAGTGAGCCTTCTGCTCAGTGCAATGGATGTTTTTCATGTTTTTTTCTGAATTTTTTGTCCTCTAGTGTTTATTCTGCTAAAACAGACATATGGTTAGGACTTGTAAGTGTGAGGGCCCTTGACGGTGGGTTACGACTTTACGTATTTTGGCCAAATTATCCACTAACACATCACTTCATCATCTTTAGAATTTTTTGCACTTTTTTATCATTTGCAGTGTGCGGCTGAGCCCTCTGGGGGTGTCTGTCATTTGCATGATGCATGTACATGGTGTGGTGCAGCCTGCCTAATCTAATAGTAAGGTTGTGACCAATAGGCTGCATACTGACACTATGCGTTACACGTGCTAGTGTGACTGATGCCCTATAGTAATCTTGTGTCTATAAATACCACCAATCGCCTCCCACATAGCATGGCTGGTCGCCGGTGACACCCCCACCCCCAATGCATTTGGCTGGTTGTAGGAGATTAGAGGCATTGGAACACCTGAGTTGCCTCTCAGTGGAGCTTACAGCCTCCTGCTAAGTGCAATGGATGTTTTTCATGGCTATCTTTTTGGTGAGTTGTTTTTGTGTGGTTCTGCATGAACACACAGGTCCACGAAAAGCTATTAGCTCAACAAAATTAGTTTACAGCCTTGCAAATAACTATTAGTATTTAGTATGCATTTCATTATTATTCTGTGTATTCTATAAATAAAATTCAATGAAGAATTAGTTTGAAGGCAAACCGTCATCTAAAAAAAAACACACAATTAACCTGGAGATATGGGGTTAATCTGCATTTTAATACCGCTCTGATGCCATGTGGCTCCTACACTGATAGATTCGCTGCCGGGAGGAAATAATCTTTATTCCCCCAGGGTACCTCGAGATTCAGAGAGTCATGATTTCAGTCACTTAGTGCATGGTGAGGTGCGGCTGTAACCTCGGTTCCGGCACTGATTGACAGCCGACACAGCATTGCATCAGTACAGATCTGGCTGTCAGTAAGTGCCAAAGGCCGTGGTTATAGATGCTTCTCACTATGCAATAAGTGCTGCCAGCAGTGCCATTATATCAGAAACCCCATATCTGCAGGTTAATAAAGTTTTTTTTTACGTGATATTTTTCCTTTAAATGTAGACCTTGGCCGGGTAAGATGCCTAGCCCTCTAAATTTACACATTCTTATGAAGGAAAACATATTGTCGTTGACATAAACTGACAATTTACAAGCTAACCTTTGCCTTCATAGCAAACATATTGTCAGAACTTCCTTTTTCGCTGTCACAATAGTATGCATAGAATCTTTAACATTGATCATGTACAGATATCTATATTGGTATAGGTAACAGATCAGAAAAACATTCAATTGTTTAACAATATTACACTTTAAAAACTTTGTCACATTCAGAGAAAAAAAGCAATGTCAATCCCAATGTGTGCTGGGCATCTGGCCAACTGAGCAAGTAATAAATAAAATGAGTACAATTTGTGCTGGAATCTTTATGAGAATCAGGTATTTATTAATCAGGCGGAACAGTCAGTGCCACACAAGTATCAAAATGCAAGAACAGCAATTCCCAACCTAATAAAGAGGGAAAACCTTCCTTTGTCTACCTTAGAAAAGCCTAGTATGGAAATTTGGAAGACCACTCCATCGTTTTTGGCTAAAAACATGTTCTGGTAGAGATAAAGGGAAATGTGTTGCAGAAGAATTAGGATGAATAAAGTTTAGGATTACAATGCATAGCCTATTTTTGGTGACTGTAATGTGATACTGAGATATGGAAAGTATCACCAAAGATGTCTGGCAGTGCTGATTCTGTTTGATGGTGCTGCTCGCTCTAGCATGTGCTGAGATTAAGTATGTGGGCTGCATCATGTGCTGGGATTAAATATGCAGGCTGTATCACATACTGGAATGAAATACTGTGAGTGTATCATGCAATAGGATTAGATACATAGCTCTGTCGGCAGTATCTCACGATTGAATTAGATTCCTGGTTTTGCAGGCTGACTCACACATGATGGGATTAGATACGCAGTTCTTCTCTGAGCTGTATCAAACATGATGGGTTTAGATACGCTGCTCTGCAAACTGTATCATACACTAGTGTTCAAAATAATAGCAGTCCAATATGACGAGATTATTCACTGTTTTTGGTAGAAATTATATTACCAAATGTCAATTTCCGGAACCGTGGGCCCCTTAGCAACCCGATATTTACCTTAGCAGCGGTGTGCGCTGCTATGCAGGTTCAATGGAGCCCCGCTTAGCAGTGCTATGTGCTGCTAAGATACATATCGGATTGCTAAGGGGCCCACGGTTCCGGAAATGACGTGTTCAGCGTCATTATCACAGGAAGGCTGCATAGCAGAGCGGAGGGAGCCAAGCTGGGGGCGCGAAATTTAATTACAATATCACGCTCATGGGGGCATGATAAAGGATGTTGGAGGCTGCAAACCAACACGCCCAGGGGGACTATTGTATATAGCCCCCACTTCATTACCATCTTAATGAGCAAGTTTAAAAACGTTTAGAACATTAATAGCAGGCATTTAGCAGAGAGAGGGATAGTTATAATGTTAATAGGAAGGTGCAGGGACATGTATTGATAGATTAGGTGGCTTTTCGGAGGTGACAGGTTCCCTTTAAACTCCTATGCCCAAAGGCTGCTGTGTTTTCAGTGTACAAGTATCATGCACAGACACTTAAGCTTTTGCAAATGAAAATGACAGCCTGCAGCAACGGCAGAGAAAAAAATAAAAATAAATATTAAACCCGTACATTTAAATGTGTATCAAAAATAATTGATGAACTTCCGGTTCCGGCGCCATTGTGGATAGACCGGGGTGAGGAAGCTCCGGGCACCATCCGGCCATAGACCGTCATAGCAGACCCCCACAGTGACGCGGACGGAGCGTGACGCAAGCTAAACCGTCCGGGAGAAAGTGCAGTCGTGGACTGGTGGCTAAGACGCGCGGGAGGCGGACAAAAGGTACAGGCGCAGCCGGCCCCTCAGAGAGCGGGGAAGCCCAAGATGGCGGCGGCAGCTGGAGCTGCAGGCACATTGAAAACAAGGGAGAGCGGGAGGACAGACTCCTCACAGCACCGACGGGCAGACCGCAAGGAGCATGGAGGATATAAAGGTACCCAGGGGCAGATAAGAGGAGGGAGCCCCAAAGAAAAGACTGCGGACTTGCCGGGATTGGGCCAGCAGAGAACCGCAACTGCAGGCTCAAAGGAATTATATGAGACACTCAGGGCAGACATTAGAGCAGCGGTGAGAGAGGCTGTGAGGGAGGCAGTAGAGGATCTTCAGGAAACTGCAGCAGGCTTGATGAGCTTGAACAGAGATTGTCAGATTTGGAGGACAAGCTCAATGTAAAAGAACAAGAACTGGAGGAGATACAGAAACAAAACTCCTGGATGTCTAATAAAATGGAGGACTTGGAGAATAGATCCAGGAGGAATAACTTGCGCCTAACTGGCTTGCCAGAATCCATTACTTACCAACAACTGGATGCCATTTTTGAAAAGGAGCTCCCTGCAGCTCTTGGTATTGACACTGTATGCAAAGTAGAAAGAGCTCACAGGCTGGGGCCGCAAAGAGAGAACATTCGCACCAGCCAAAATAGCGAGGGAGGAAATCGTAATACCCAACCATCTAGGGGTCCGAGGCAAGCAATTGCCAAATACCTAGATTATAAGGACAAAGACAGACTCCTAAGAACCTTTAGAGCGAGACGGCGCCCTCTTGAGATCTCAGGCCACAGAGTTGTACTGCATGAGGACTTTTCAGCGTTGGTGGCAAAACAGCGGAGGGCGTTTAGCGACGTATGTGGCATGCTGTTCAAGAGAGGTGTGCAGTTTCAACTCCAGTATCCAGCAATCTTGAGAACTAAAGAAGAAGATGGCACCTTCAGACGATGGAGAGATCCAGATGAAGCTATGAGAGCCTTCATGAGATCACCCAGAGGATCATCACCAAACTACGACAGAAGGAGTGTTAACAACAAGGACAAACCGGCGAGTCCAAGAAGTGATGTGATCCGATGGGACTGAGAAGGAGAATTACGTGTAATTGCGGTATTGAAATTGAGCCCTGGGAATTGATTATCTGTGAGAGGGAATTTCCTCCTCGTTAGGGGTAAATGCAAAGGGGATTTTACTATTTAGAAGCATCGGCCAGGATGGTGCAAGAGGGAGGTATCCATGGTGGAAAAAAAGGGAGCCACGAAACAGTGGAATATGTGGAGGGAGGAGGAGGGAAGATGGGGAGGAGAAGAGAGGGAGATGAAAAATCTTGTTGGGGAGTTAAAATTTGAGTTTAAAGGGGAGTTGGGACAGGGGAAAAGAAGTTATCCGATTGACGAGCAGTGGTATCATCTGAGGAATGTCGAAGTTTTGAATTCTATTAATTTTTATATTTTAATAGATAATATGTACAAGGAGGACCTGTGGCCTTGTGACAATGGTTAAGATTGTCTCCTGGAATATAAAGGGACTGAGATCCCCAGAAAAACGGTTAATGGTTATTAGACATCTGAAAAGATTGGGAGTAGATATTGCGTTATTACAGGAGACACACTTACCCCAAAGGGATTTTTTTAGGATGAACAAATTATGGGTGGGAGAGGTGTTCGGTTCAGGAGCTGTGGGACGACAAGCAGGGGTGGTCACGCTGGTGGGGAAAAACTTTCCACATAAGCTGATAAAACATACACATGATGAAGAAGGACGACATGTGCAAATAGTCCTAGACACACCATGTGGTGTATTGGATATACACAACATATATGCACCAAATTCAGATAGAGGACCATTTTTTGCTGCCTTAGAGGCTAAGATTTCAATGGAGAAAATGGCTAATCTGATAGTGGGCGGAGACATGAATGAGGTGGTGGTGGAACTGGAAGATCGCACTGAGACAAAGGGCAGTGGGAGAGGGAGGACGGGGACAACGAGAATGGGACCATTGCGAGGTTTCATAGAGGACCTAGACCTACGGGATGTTTGGAGACTACACCATCCAGTCGAGCGCCAATACACACACTTTTCCCATCCACATGGAACATGGTCGAGAATAGATACAATTCTAATTAGTGGGGACTTACTTCACAAGACAACAGCTGCTGAGATATCAGACTTGGTGATCTCAGACCATTGCCCGGTGGACTTGACACTACGAGACAATTTCCCAAGAGGCACAGACTACATTTGGCGATTCCCACATTTTTTAAAAAAAGATGCCGAATTTGCATTGCAGCTGGGGGAGTGGTGGACTGACTTGGTCTCCAACAATCCTCCGGAGTCAATGGAACCTACCCTTTTTTGGGAGACGGCTAAGGCGGTCCTACGAGGGAGAATTATGGCTTACACAGCTTCACTTAGGAAAAAGATGCAATCAGCATATTTAAAAACAAGCACGAAGGTGAGGGAGGAATATGCGAATTATCAAAGTTGCCCCTCAGACGCAACTAAAAGTAGCTGGATGGAAGCAAAAAGAGAATTAGATGCCTGGGCCAGAAGGAGGGAAGATATGGGAAAATCACAATGGGAGGCAACACTACATACACAGGGAGATAAGGCGGGGAGATTGTTGGCACACCTGGCGAAGGGTCGCAGGCCCATATGCATATTGTGTCACTCAAAGACAAAAAAGGGGCAACCACATCAGATCCGAAAGAGGTCAATTCTATCCTGGGATCTTTCTATACAGAACTATATAAGGCAAAACCACATGATACAGAGATGGGCCGCCAGTGGTTGGAGGAGGTGGAGCTACCAGATTTAAAAGAGGAAGAATTGGAAGAGTTAAATAGGGAGGTGTCAGAGGAGGAAATAAAGGTGGTGATTAGACAACTTAATGTACTCAAGGCACCGGGTCCAGATGGCTTTGGCGCCAGTATGTACAAGACACTAATTGATCAGGTTACCCTGCACTTACGATCTATTTATAACAGATTTTTGGAGGGTGGGGAGATTCCAAACACAATTGATTACAGCATACATAAAATTATTACCAAAAGGGGATAAAATGTCAGATGACCCGGCATCGTATCGGCCGATCTCTTTGATTAACCAGCACCTGAAGATAATCTCTAAGATTCTGGCGGATAGGTTGGCAAATTTGATGCCTAGGTGGATAGGACGGGAACAAGCAGGTTTTGTACGGGGCAGAGCTGCTGTAGCAAATGTAAGAAGGGCCATCATGGTGTTGGAGGCAGTACGACTGGGGGACAGGGAGGTAGGGACTGCTCCGGCCATGGTTGTTCTGGATGCCGAAAAGGCTTTTGATAGTGTGGGATGGCCATGGCTGGAGCAAGTCTTGGATAAGATGGGAATGGTAGGAGGGTTCAGAAGGTTTTTGGGAACACTTTATGCAAATCCAAAGGCAAAGGTGCATACACCGGGTTTCCTGTCTGATGTGATCAGACTGGAAAGAGGAACGAGACAGGGATGTCCCCTGTCGCCGCTGCTCTTCAATTTGGCTGTCGAACCTCTCTCCAGATACCTCAATGGTCCAAATAGTTTTGAGGGGATAGAGGTAGGAGGCACTCCGGTTAAATCTAATTTGTTTGCTGACGACATCATCCTGTACATGGCGAATCCTGCTAATGATTTGGATGGGGTGCTGGAAAGATTTGAGATGTTCCATAAGATTTCAGGATTCAGATTGAACCTTTCAAAGTGTGAGATTATGCCCCTTACAGAAGATGGCAGGAGAATCTTACAAGATGGGCGGCGACGGGACACATTCTTGGGGGTTAAAGTAAATACGAGGGAGGTCAAGTATCTGGGCATACTGATGAGCAAAGATGCTAGAGATTTGTATCGGTTAAATTATGGGCCTATTATACAGAAGATAGATCAGGAGTTGACTAGATGGAAAGATTTACCGCTGTCTTTGATAGGAACAATTCACCTTGTCAAAATGGTTTCATTTGCTCGATTGTTATACCCTATGCAGACGGTCCCGCTGCTACTTCGTCACACGGATGTCAATAAACTAAACAGAGCCATTGCCAAATTCCTTTGGAGGGGAAGGAGGCATAGGATAAAGCTAAGAACATTAATGTTTCCCAAGGAGGAAGGAGGCCTGAGTCTTCCCAATATACAGGGGTATAATTTGGCATGTGTGTGGCGACATGTGGTGGATTGGCTGCGGGAGACGAGTAATCATTCAGACTTTGAATTAGAGACGAAATGGTGCAGGCCATGGAGTTTGGGGTCAGTGCTTCATGCGCAAAGTGGAGTGTTGGAAGAACGTATCAAACATTCAGTATTGTTCAGGGATACGAGGGCGGCATGGAAGGCGGTCAGATATAAAATGGGTCTGTCTTGGCGTATATCAAAACACACACCGTTATGGGACAACCCAGACTTTCCACAGGGGAGAGACAACGCTCTATTCCAGACTTGGAGGGAAAAGGGGATCAAGACGTTGGGTGACTTAATGATTAAGACGGAAAGCAGATGGATGTCAGCAGCGGAGACGATAGAAAAATGGCGATTGGGTTCTACTCATTTACTGCAATTTGCACAAATAAGAGGTCAACTGATGTCAAGGTTAACTGAGATTGGGAGGGAATGCCAGAGATCGACCATAGATGACTTATTGCTTAATCAAGCTACAGGGGTGACGATTTCTTCATTATATGCGGCAATGAGAATTGGATTACTACCGAAGGGACCGACACGACTTCTCACAGGATGGGACACCAGACTAGGGACTGAAGGAGCAGGGGAGGGGGTGCTTGCGGGCTGGAATGCTATGCGTAAACACGTGACTGACAACAGATGGCGTGATACTCAATTTAGGATGATCCATAAGGCGATAATGGGTTTTAATATCCCAATGACACCTACTAATCCTGATAGGATGAGAAAATGTCCGAAATGTGGAGAAAATAAAACGGACATGTTTCATGGCGTCTGGGAGTGCCCGAAAGTGCAAGTGGAATGGGAAAGGGTTGGAAGATGGATGGGGGAAATATTGGAATTGGAGGTACCATTGAATAAGATGATAATGGTATTCCATGACTTGGAAGGGTTTGACGTTCCTAAAAGAAAGCGCACATGCTTCCACCTAATTCTAGTAACATTTCTGTGTCTCATTCTCCGGCAATGGTTGGATACACAGGTACCTGGAGTGTCGAGCTTATGTCTGGAAGTGAAGCGTATTATGAGAATGGAAAAACTAATAACGGAAACGGATAAGGAAAACAGGACTGCCAAATTTATGTCTGTTTGGCGTGATTTTATAGTAAGTTGTTTACCTAGAGAGGAAACTGTCACACTGATGGAAGCTTTTCGCAACACTAGATGGTACTATCTTGAAGACTTAGGCAACACTTTGGGAATGTTAAGAATTGAAATTGGGGAATGACTTGAAATGTTATTACTTGGTTTTCTATTCAGGAGAGACTGGGTGATAGGGCTGGTCGAGGTTGGATAACAAGGGGGGGGGAGGGGAAAAATTCTTGCTTATGTTATTGTTAATTGACTTTATATCAATGTGGTACATGTCATGTTACTTTATGCAAAAAATCTAATAAAAATTATTTATCAAAAAAATAAATAAATAATTGATGATATAATTATTAATATAAAAATCATGACATATTCCCTTTAATGGATTTTCCATGTCAGATTGGTTGGATTGAGGTCTGCTTTCTTCCTTACCTCTTAGAAGTTATATCCAGTTTGGGGTCCCTGCTCAACCTGACTGGTTGTGCGTACTTGTGTGTGCAGGTCATAACCTATTAGCAGGCCTCATGTCGCCGTTGCCTTTTTCAAGTCAGGAACGGTGGTGTTCAACCCGAGATGGAGACCAGTGCTTCTTTTCAAACAGTTCTCTACTAAACAGTTTCCATAGTCTTTTTGTCAACTTCAAAAGTGAGATAGTGGGCACATATCTATCTTAAACAGTTCCAGTTTCTCAACTTGACATAAGACTGTTTGAGTTCCCCTGGTTGTTCCCAATCTTCTTGAACCTGTATGCTGCAGCACAACCCAGTTCAACACTACAGCACAGTCTCTGGTGGTTACCTTCCCATTCAGCAGGGACTCTAGGGAGTCGGATATCTAAGGCAGGAAGAGCGGCAGGCTCCTAGACACACTTAGACTAATGAAAAAAGGAACATCCGGAGCTACTATTCTTCTTCATAAAAGTTTTCTTTATTTGAAAGTCATGTTGATAAAAACATCATACCTGACCCCAAAGGAGGGGGTCCTGCCAGGTGCGTCTCAGGACAGCAAGTCCCTTAATTGTAGGCATATACGTATGAGTCCTGAAACATGTTGACTAATAAATCAATATTATATACACCCTTTGATGTCTAGTGGAATACTGTGGTGCAGTTTTAATCCTTCATCCTCCCTACTTTAAATTTCTGAAATAATGACCAGTTTTCATTGGCTGCAAGTCATAATCATCAACATTTACAGAAATAAACATTTGAAATAGATCACTCTGTAATAACTCTATATAATATGTGCTTCACTTTATGTATTTAATGACTAAAATAAATGAACTTTTTGATGATATTCTAATTCATCGAGATTCACCTGTATTTACCCGGAACGGGCCCAAGATAGGGACATTACCCCCATAAGAGTGTCAGCAGCAGATCCCCCACATAAAAGTGCTCCTGACCACATTTTTTTGCATCAAAATTTTTTTCCTTCCTCTAAACCTTGGGCACATCTTATGGTCCAGGGTGTCTTATAGTCCGAAAAATACAGTATATTACTTATGACTGTTTGTATATGAACCCCTGAATTGTAAAGCGCTGTGGAATATGTTGGCGCCATATAAATAAAGATTATTATTATTAAATAAACCGAACTAGCATCTGTGAAATGTGGACAAAATGCCATATGGGAACTATAAAAGTTATATTGTTGTCACCCAACAGTACTTTCTATTAATACTTGGCGTGTACATATTTGTAGCATTGTGTAGAAATAAACAGATCACACATTTGACTTAGCATTAAGAAAATTTACTTTTTACAAAATAAAACAATATTTAAAAATGCAAATAGAAAAGGGGTATTTTATAAAGTAATTTTTGTACAAATTCCTATTTTGCAGCTAAGCTCGTAAGGTGAACAGTTGGTCGATAATCAATAGTAAAATGATATGATGGCTTATGACACATTGAAAATAAATAAGTATTGTCTACAACATGGCTGATAACATCTGTAGAATAACTTGTTGCTTATGCCGTAGAAATTCCAGCTTTCTCAAGGCACTTGTGGTTATATATATATTCTTATTGCTAAAAACAGGAATGTAGAACATTTACAAAAAAAAAATGTATCTAAAAACATAGATAATTTGAATATTTGCTATTATAAGCATTGGTTAAGTACAGTAAGTGACTTGTGCACAGGCAAAACAGAAGATACAATGTTGGCGGCATTACTTTACAGGCTCCCTTATCTTCTCCAGGGCTAACTTGGCGGCTCGTTTACATCTTTAAGGCCACAAACTAGGTAAGAGTAGTCTATGCCCGGATAGTCCAGACACAAAAGACCACTGGATCATACTCCATAACATATTCATCAGTCACTGAGCTTGTAGTGCCTGAGCCATATGAAGGTTTGTGGGCTGCAGATTCGCTGCTTGCTGCATGTTTGGATGCTGCATGACCGACCAACCGTCAGGACCCTGGTGGTTTTGTAAAAGGCGGTAAAGCTGTTTCAGATGGGCAACAATATTATCTTTGATATCAGGAACAGAAATCTGCAAACGAACACTTCCACTTTCAAAGGAGCGAGTGGCATCTCCAGAAAACATCTCAAGGATCATCCGGGCCACAATTGGAATAATCTACCGTTAAAAAAAAAAAAGAAAAATAAACAGCATATAAATATATAAATTTACAACTCTCCCAATGACAATGCACTCAGAAAATATTGCACCAAAATAGTACATGAAATGGTTAGTATGCTGGAGGCGGTCTAGAACATTTGTTTTGTGCTTCCTCACATATTACATGAAGAATCTGCACACTATTGTACATCATAAGCCAACAAGTCAACCATGAGCCGCTGACGTTCGGGGCACCACGGCACAAACTGGGACACCCATGTGAAATGTCATCACGTAGGATTGTATATAAAGAGGATGAGAAAAGGTTGTAGCCCCATAGTAGTTTTGATTAGGCAACAGCTAATGATCCTCTAAAATATTTCAAATTAACACTCACCCTGCCCTTCTACTTTCCTAATTACTATACTCTGTTGTGTCATCTTGACATGTCAATGGTGCAGTGGTGACCTCTCTGGTATCAACACTATAGCCAGTGATTGCCTGCAGCAGTGACATGTCGACAAGCCAATTCGGCTGGGGTTTGGAAAAGTGAGTATTACTCTTTGTTGTTTTTATGCAACTCTCAAAAGTTTGTAAGAGATTTCATGGGGCTGGAAAATCTCTTTAGAAGCGGTTGTTGCCATTTAACATCAGCCTCTAGGCTCAATTGTAACAATAAAATAAAAAAAAAAAAATGAGTGCTCCCCAGGTCCAGCACTGTCTCTCGACCATCCACCAGTCCCTGTTTGGCTGCACTGGTGATTTGCTGCCAATAGCACTGCAACCAATCACTGGGCTCAATGGATCAAACTATCGCAATAGCAGGTTTACTTGTAGAACTAGTGACTAAGCCTGTGGGTAGAAGTTTATTCAAAGGAGACAACGCCATAAAGATAAAATATGTGACTGCTCCTTTTAAAAAAAGAGACGTATACAGAATATCTCAGAGCAGATGTTTCTTTGTGTACAAAACCTTGAACAAGCATATGGTGCGATGTCGCTAAAGTGTATTTGCAAAGACATTGAGCATATGTTGTCAATCATAATACTATTTACAAGATAAATGTCTTTACCTGCTTTTATTGTTTATACTTAAGTACCAATCTAAAGGCTCATACAAATGGAATGACTGCAGATTGGCCTCTAGGCTAGGTTTACATTGCGTTTGTGCTGTCCTTTTAATGGATCCATTTGAATGTAGTACAAACTAAATGTAACGGACTGTCTGCAACATCCATAGGCTTCCATTCATAAAACGCATACTAACGCATATCAAAATGGGAATCAGTTTGCAAAGTATACGTTTTTTTGAAATGCACATGACAACGTGGACTACCATGTTTTTCTGTCCTGTAAAGAGAACATGCACTAAACTAACACTTTTTATTATTACATTGGACTCCATTACAAGTGCAATATAATGGAATGCAATAGATTTTTACATATTTGTACCATAGGTTATATTGCATTTCATACACCTGGGCATCCATCATGTGATAACCCCAAGTACTTGATGTGTATTTTTTGCGCCGATGACGGGGCGCTCTGCTGTATTTTTGGACACCAGCCCAGGCATAGCAGGAAGGTATGGGCTGCCACTCACCACCAGCTGTCTAGTTTTACCTGGTTGATAATCAAAAATACATTTTTTTATTATTATTTCTTGAAATATTAACCAAAAAAAAATGACGTGGAACATTGTCGTATTTTTAGTTTCCAGCCATGTACAAATGGGCAGCTGGGGGCTGGAATCCTCAGCATTGGGAGACTCAAGCTTTCTGGGCCTCCCACGCTGCAAATTGCAGCCCGGAGCCGCCCCAGAAAATGACGCATTTACAGAAGCTCCATTTTCTGCCGCTGTACCAGACTCTTCCAGTTTCCCTGGTGCTGGTTAACCCATTCATGACCTTTATTTTGACCCTAATGACCTGGCCATTTTTTTTTTTTGCAATTGTGACCTGTGTCCCTTTATGAGGTAGTAACTCTGGAACACTTCAACGGATCCTAATGATTCTGAGACTGTTTTTTCGTGACATATTGGGCTTCATGTTCATAGTAAATTTAGGTCGATAATTTTTGTGCTTATTTGTGAAAAAATCTGAAATTTGGTGAAAATTTTTAAAATTTCGCAATTTTATCAAATTTTGAATTTTTATTCTGCTAAACCAGAGGGTTCTATAACACAAAACAGTTAAGAAATAACATTTCCTACATGTCTACTTTACATCAGCACAATTTGGGGGGAAAAAAGTTTTGTTAGGAAGTTATAAAGGTACCGTTACACACAGAGATATATTGCTTGCAACTCACTGGTTGCAGTGAAATCATAGACACATTGTTCCATTTTGTGGCTGTGTACAAAATGGAACAATGTGTCCATGATTTCACTGCAACCAGTGAGTTGCAAGCAATATATCTCTGTGTGTAACGGTACCTTAAGGGTTCAAAGTTCATCAGCAATTTTTCCAGCAGAATTTACAGAACTATTTTTTTAGTGACCACAAAGTCCCTTTGAGGGGCGTATGTGACAGAAAACACCCAAAAGTGACACCATTCTAAAAACTGCACCCCTCAAGCTACTCAACACTACATTCAAGAAGAATGTGCTTCAAAGGAACTAAAGCAATGTGGAAGGAAAAAAACGGACAATTTAATTTTTCCAACAAAAATGTTCATTTAGCCTCAATTTTTTCATTTTCACATGGGCAACAGGATAAAATTGATCCTTAAATGTGTTGGGCAATTTCTCCTGAGTACACAGATACCTCATATGTAGTCATAAGCCACTGTTTGGGTGCACAGCTGGGCTCTGAAAGGAGGGAGTGATATTTTAGAGCACAGATTTTGATGGCATGGTCTGTGGGTGTCATGTCCTGTTTGGATAGCCCCCGATACGGTATGCCTAAACAGCGGAAACCCCCACAAGTGACAACATTTTGAGTTCACTGCCATGGGGAGCCCTGGTAACTTAGCGGGTGAAGTCACTACTCCCCTGTGGCAGTTTCTGACTCCCTGAGTCCCTGCGGTTAGTGTGATTGCAGACTCTGCAGGGAAAGGACGCTTGTTCTCTCCCTGCAGACTCTGGATGAAGGATCGTGGAGGGTTATGTGGGAGTAATAATGATGGAGTCGAGATGTTTGTTTTTTGTTCTAATAAAATTATTTTTCTCTGAGTGTTATGTATTATTTACCATTTACTATAGATTCCTAATGGCGGGGTCTAACATTAGCCCGACATTAAGAATGGCTTTTAGGGCCAGCTGCCAATAAAAAGCAGGAATTAACCCCTTGTTTACCCAGTTTGACACCGGCACCAGAGCAACTGGAAGAGTCTGGGTACAGCACCAGAAAATGGCACCTCTAATAAATGCGGCATTTTCTGTGGTGACTGTGGGCTGCAATTCACAGCATGGGGGGGCCCATAATGTTTGGGCCTGTCCACGATGAAGATTCCATCCCCCAGCTGCCAGGTTGTACCTGGCCGGCAACCAAAAATATGGCGAAGCTCCACGTCTTTTTTAGTTGTAGAAATAAAAACAAACAAACATGGGCTTCACCTTATTTTAGTTGCCAGCCAGATACAACTTGGCAGCTACGGACTGCAACCCAGCTGCCTAGTTGTACTTGGCTGTCAACCAAAAATACAGCGAAGCCCGACATTTTTCTTAAATAGAATTTGGGGGGGGGGGGAAAAACGTTGTGGAGCTTCGCCATATTTTTGGTCAAGCCAGGTACAAGTAGGCAGCTGGGGGCTGGAATCCTCAGCATGGAGGCCCAAGAAGTCTGGGCCCTCCATGCTGTGAAATGCAACCTGCAGCCACTCCAGAAAATGTTGCATTCATTGAAGCGACATTTTCTGGTGCTGTACCCAGACTCTTCCAGTTGCCCTGGTGTCGGTTGGAAACTGGGTAATAAAGGGGTTAATGCCAGCTTTTTTTATTGGCAGCTGGCACTAAGCGCGACATTCACAATGTCTGGCCAATGTTAGACCTAG
The DNA here is from genome assembly GCA_033576535.1 of Allobates femoralis. Classification (NCBI taxonomy): domain Eukaryota; kingdom Metazoa; phylum Chordata; class Amphibia; order Anura; family Aromobatidae; genus Allobates; species Allobates femoralis. The sequence goes on along the minus strand of JARQOC010000002.1, from coordinate 216,780,094 downwards.
CCATGAGGAATCTCTAGTAGTAAAAAAAAAAAAAAAAAAAACACCACACAGAGAAAAATCTTTTTATTAGAAAAAAACCCCAAAAAACTCCCACATACCCTCCGACGTAGTCCACAACGATGGTCCCACGACGCTCGATCGCCTCTGCTACATCATGAGACTGCAGCAAGGGATCAAGTGTCCTCTTGTTGTAGTCTTTGGAGTCACGGTGATTGTGCACAGTATGGCAGATCATTGCCATACAGTGCACAATCCGTGTGACACCAGAGGCTGCAACAAGGGATCAAGCGTCCTCTTGTTGTAGTCTCTGCGGTCATGGCAATTATCTGCCATACAGTGTACCATCAGTATGACCGCAGAGACTACAACAAGAGGACACTTGATCCCTTGTTGTACCAGATCCATAGAAGCATCCATCCATCCACCCATGCAGGCTCTCTCTACATCCAAATCCATCATACTCACCTTACCCCAGAGATCATTCTGGGGTCCCCTCACCCCAGAGATCTTCTACCTCCACCACCCACCATCATTCATCCACTCACCTCACTCTATAGATCCTCCTGGCAGTCCTGTGTCCTGCAGCTTCTAAGCAGCGGAGGAGCCCAGAGAGGTGATGGTGGGAGCAGTGATCGGGACATGAGAGCAGCACCAGAGGGGAGCACGGGACACTGAGATGTGTGGGGGCGGAGGGGGGAGGAGAAAGAGGGATGGGGGGAGAATCAGGAGTGGAGCGGGAGGCGGGGACAGCACAGGAGCAGGAGGGGTGGTGAGGAGGAAGAGAGACGGAGGAGACTTTACTGGAGGTTGGCGGGTGCAGGGCGGCTGTGGAGTGACTCTGATGGGAGTGATCATCCGATCAGATCACTCCCATCAGAGCTGGAGGGGGTGATGTCAGCCCCCTCCAGCGCTTCCGCCTATGGAAGGGGATATGACAGCCGTCTCTTTCATAGGTGCCCAGTGACAATCACTGTGATTAGCTGTTGGAAGTTTATACAGCTAATCACAGCGATCGCAGGCGGGGGGTGGCCACCCCCCCAGACGTCACCTAAGGTTCCCTCCTGTGTGTAATTCTGGTGATATTTCACCTATCCCAGACAAAGAAGCTGCAAGACCCCAATTTGTTCATAACACCATGTAGGTGTCACAGGTCTGGAACGCACCGACTTTCATGACGCCTACGTGGCGTCACAGGTTGGGAAGGGGTTAATAAAGGGGTTAATGCCAGGTATGTATTGCCATGTATAAGCCCAAGGTTCCTAATGTCGGGCCAATGTTAGACCCCACCATTAGGAACCTCAAAGTAAATATAAAATAAATCAATTCGCTTTGTGTGGTGACATCACTCATTGCTATCTTAATTATTCCCACACAAACCCTACATAATACTCTGCAACGTCCTATCACGGTGGGATGAGAAACCTACTGATAAAGCTGATAAAGATGTCACAGTCTGAGTCACCAGAGTACAGCTGCAGCTTTGAACTCTGGTGACCTTTCCCACGTCACCCCACTCACAGCAAGACCCGAAACAAGCGAGTTTGTGGTCTCACGGTGATTGTAGTGATGTCACTGTCTGGTCAAAACTCAGCTGCGATGCTCTAGCTGACCTGAGGTGACCCGGACTATAACCTCAGTCACACATAGTGAGATCGTTGGATGTTACAACGATCTCTCCAGCGATGTCGCTATGTGTGACATCTAGCAGCGATCAGGCCCCTGCTGTGAGGTCGCTGATCGTTGCAAAGGGCTCAGGACCATTTTTTGGTCGTTGGTCTCCCGCTGGTCAGCACGCATCGCTGCGTGTGACAGCGAGAGACCAATGATCAGTGACCTCACATGGCTAGTAACCATGATAAACACGTGCTGCCTGGATACCCGGTGTTTATGATAAACACCAGGTAACTATGATAATTACCAGCTTCCTCCCTGCTTACAGGCAGCACTAAGCTGCCTGTAAGCAGGGAGGAAGCTGGTAACTATGATAAACAGCGGGTATCTAAGCAGCACGCGCTGCCTAGATACCTGGTGTTTATCATAGTTACCAGCGTCCTCCCTGCTTAGCTCTGCCTGTAAGCAGGGAGGACGCTGGTAAATATGATAAACACTGGGTATCCAGGCAGCGCGTACTGCTTAGATACCCGCTGTTTATCATAGTTACCAGCTTCCTCCCTGCTTACAGGCAGCGCTAAGCAGGGAGGACACTGGTAACATCGCTTCCAGCGATGTGGGAGGTGGCTCCCAGGTCCCTGGAAGATCTGCCTGATTGACAGCTTCCCAGCGACCAGGTAACAACGCTCCAGTGATCCCAGCAGGTAGTTATTGTTGTCGGGATCGCTGGAGCGTCGTTGTGTGTGACTGGACCTTATGACATCACACCGCTCACAATGGTAGCCGAAAATCAGTCAGTTTCTGGTACCACTGTGATAGGTAATCGGAGAGGATCATGGAGGATTTGTGTGGAAATAATAATAATAAAGATAAAAATGACAAATGTCTTTGTGTTCTTTGTCCAAATAAATTATTCCTCTGTGTGGTGTATTATTTAGTATTTACTTTGAGGTTCCAATGGCCGGGTGTAACATTAATCTGACCTTAGAAAGCTTGTACTTATTGCCAACTGGCAATATATAGCTGGCATTAACATCTTTAATACCCAGCTTGCCACCGATATCAGGGCAACTGGAAGAGTCAGGTATAGCGCCGGAAAATGGTACTTCTATGAATGTGCCATTTTCTGAGGTGCCTTCAGGCTGCAATTCACAGCATAGAGGGCCCAGAAAGCTTCCGCGAAGCCCCATGTCGGTGTTTTGTTTTTTTTTTTATTAAAAAAAAACTAAGTGCTCCCCTGTACTTTTGGTTTCCAGCCAGGTATAACTAGGCAGCTGGGGGCGAGTGGCAGCCGGTACCTGCCTGCTGTACCTGGCTGGCAACCAAAAACATGGCTAAGCCTCATGTTGGTTTTTGCATACATATAATTATATATAATATATATATATATATATATATATATATATATATATATATATATATATATATATATATATATATATATTTAATATAAAATATTGGCCATTGCAGTGAAGAAATGCATAGAAACGGACACCAAAAATTGTCACATAGCCTTGCATTAATGCATACGTTTTTGATGTGCCAGAAGACGCAAGTTTTGTGGTCAGTTAAAACAGATCCGTTTAACGGACAGCACAAATGCAATATGAAACTAGCCTTCGATCGGTCAACCACACTTGTGTGTGAATGTCATTTTATTGACAGCATATATCCTGCTTATACAGAGTGATGTGCTGCTGTGAACAATGTTTTTTAATGCATTAACCTACAAGCAATTCCTTGAAGAGGAAAAAAGGTTCACCCAAATTCATTGAAGGCCACTTCACACACACAGATATCTGAGTCTAATATCTGAACCAATCTCTGGTTGCAGTGAAATCATGGATACATTGCTCCATGTTGTACACAGCCACAAAATGGAACAATGTATCCATGATTTCACTGCAACCAGAGATCTGTTCAGATATTGGACTCAGATATCTGTGTGTGTGAAGTGGCCTTAAGAACCAATAAAGGGCAATCTCAATAGTGTAGATAACAAAAGAAGTAACTTACAGAAAAAGTCAATACAAGGGCAACCAGCTATATTAACAAAGATATAAATTTATTAACCCCTTCATGACCCTGGAATTTTTCATTTTTCATTTTTGTTTTTTGCTCCCCTGTTCCAAGACCCATAACTATTTTTATTTTTCTGTCAATATAGACATACGACGGCTTGTTTTTTGAGGGACGAGTTGTACTTTCAGATGCACTCATTTATTTTACCATATAGTGTACAGGGAAATTGCAAATAAATTCCAAGTGCAGTGAAATTGCAAAAAAAGTACATTTACACGCATGCTATTTGGGTTTTTAGTTGCAATGTTCACTATATGGTAAAACCAACATGACGGTGTGATGCCTCGTGTCGGTTCAAGTTCGTAGATACCAAACATGTATACCTTTACTAGTATCTAAGTGGTGAAAAAAAATTCAGAAGTTTGAAAAGAAAAAAATAAACCCACTTTTGCGCCATGTTCTGCGACCCGTAGCATCCTCATTTTTCGGGATCTGGGGCTGTGTGACAGCTAATTTTTGCGTCTTGAGCTGACGTTTCTAATGATACCATTTTTGGGTGGATGCGCTGTTTTGATTGCCCATTATTACATTTTATAGCAATGTTGAGGCGAAAAAAAACCCCGTAATTTTGGCATTTGGACCTTTTTTCCGTTACGCAGTTTACGTCACTCATTAATTGATTTTATATCTTGATAGACCGGGCGTTTCAGAACGCGGCGATACCAAACGTGTATTTTTTTTCTTTTATTAATAATTTTATTGTGAATGGGGGGAAAGGGGGCGATTTGAACTTATGTTTTTTACATTTATTCAATACACTGCCCCATAGAGAGGCACCCTGCCCACAGTCCGATCGTTTCCTACAGATACCGATGAGATGCAGCACATCGGTATCTGCCAGAATTGCGGATGGTGAGTGGTTGGCAGCGCTTGCCAACCACTCACCGAAAGTGCTTTGTGATAGCTTCCGGGGTTAAACCAGGACCCCGGGATGTCACGTGAGCACTGGAGATCCCGTGATTTCGCGGGATCTCCAATTCAGGCAGGGAACAGCATGTACCCTGCCGTGGCACCTTTGGATCCCGCTGCCAGTGATTGACAGCACCAATCAGATCCCGAATCCAATTGGTGCTGTTAGCCCGACATCTCAGCTGATGAGATCAGCTGAGATGTCGGGTGCTTGATGAAAGCTCCACTTTGTACAATGTCATGGCTCGCGAAGGGGTTAATATAATACCAAAAGTGCAGGTGAGTACAGAACAGAAAGGGTAACAAAGTTACATCATAGGTACCAGATACCAAACACAGTCACCCATACCTGTGACAGCACTCAAAAAGAAAGTAATACTGCCAAATGTGGTAGACATGCTGCTAAACAATATTGGACACAACTAGGGAAATTGTCACCTAACACCTGGATGGGCAGGAGGTCACATAGCAAAAATTCATAACACTGCTGGTAATCAAAGGGTGCCAATAGCCTCAATGCACGTTTCACCGTGTGCCTACAGCTTCATCAGAAGTAGTCTTAAAAATCTCACACAAACTACCGTATTATTTTACTCATACATTGGGCTATTTCTAGGTACTGTTTGTTACCCAATTTCCAATTTAAATGCGTCTTATGCCATAAAGCGCTAAGAATAGTGCAGAACTCCGTACAGCAGAATCCAACTGACCTGAACAATGATAAGTTTGCGCTCCTTTGGTTTACCATCAGGCCACTCCTCTCCAAAGCACAAGTCAATTTCATATGGAGGCAGCTTAATTCCACTGCCTTTCTGATGTGTAATGAGTTCTGTTGTGAGAAAAGTAAACAAGAATGGATGTGTCCTTAAGAAAAAAGATCCACATTTTTGCAGGCATAAATACAGTCTTCTTGAAACAACTTGCACAGGAATATTAATGTTAAGGTACCGTCACACAGGGAGATATCTCCGGCGATGTTGCCGGCAAGTGAGGGGCGTGGCCAGGTTGCAGCGACTTCGCCGGAGAGTTGCCTCGTGTGACAGGGCGATAATCAGGGGAAAAATCGCCTGAGTCACATCGCCAGGTTTCCCAACATTGTTGGGAAACCTGGCGATGTTGGTCAGGCGATCATGCCTGATCGCCCTGTGTAACGCGGCAACCTGCAATGTTGCGGGCGACACCGCCTATCTCCAACATTGCGAGTTATCGCTCGCTGGGTTGCTGGGCAACCCAGCGAGCGATAGCCGCGGCAACTAGCCGGCGACATCGCCGGTAAGTTGCTCAGTCTTACATCTCACCGGCGATGTTGTCAGGGATGCGCGCTCCCGCGATCGCTGGCAACATCGCCGGCGATATCTCCCTGTGTGACGGTACCTTTATAGTTATAGGCTAAAAATGAACACTTAGTAAAAGTAAAGACAAAATAGTTACTTACCACTTAAAAATGTTTCCAGACAGAAAAGTTTCACTCTCTTTTGTCTCTCAATCAAATTTGGAGCATTTGGAGAAGGGGAGCATGGCCCGGTCCAGTATACCTTGCACTGACACAGTCTTACAGCATAGATGGCATGTCCACTCACTTCTAAGATCAGGCCTCTGTCCATCACATCCAGGAGGCGACCAGTGTACAATTTTTGTCTCTCATTTACTATCTGCTCTGGTCCAGGGAATCGAACCTGCTCAAGACTTATAGGACCAAAGAGTTCTTCCTGATTGGGCATTGGGCCCAGGTCTCCGTAGAATAATCGGCAACCTTGGGGGTTACTGACTGTCATCGCCTGGCCCATCTCTTTCCCTCTGTATAAAAACTGGATTTCTAAATCGGTCACTGTAAGAGAAAAACTAGATTGGAACTCATACCAAAATTATAGGTAAATTATAATATGAACAATCGGGGCTACCTTCCGGGAGGGGGCGAGGGAAGGAATGGATGGATGGAATGACCTCATTATTATTTTTGTGCAGCGACACATACACATCTCTGGGCAGGGAGCTTTGCTGGAACTATGCTTCCAGCAATACAGAATGGCAGCACCGCTCCTGGAGGGGGGGGGGGGGGGAGGGGGGTGGAAGCTCCCAGCATTAAGAAGAAGAGGAACCCGAGGACTAGGAGAACACAAGCAAGAGGAGTATGTGTTTTTGTTATTGTTAGATGTGTATGAAATGTGTGTTAGTATAATGGGTTATGTTGGGGCTCATACTATATGTAGGCAGCTATGTGGGGGTGCATACTTTTATAGAGGGGCTGTGTGGGATATCATACTCCATGTAGGGGTTATGTGGGGGCTCATACTAATAATAATAATTCTTTATTTATATAGCGCCAACATATTCCGCAGGGCTTTACAATACAGTGATATAGAAACTGTCATAGGTAACAATAAAAATATACAATACAGTAAGTAATTAAAGTAGAGAATCAATATAAAAAATCCAATACAGTAACAGCGAATCAATAAATAAAGCAGAGAAACAATGTAAAAAATACAGGATAGTAATTAGATACAATACAATAAACATAGAATCAGTGTAAAAAGTACAATACAATAATTAAAGCAAAAACAAATGTGACCCTGCTCAAAATAGCTTACAATTTACAACGAGATAGGGGTTACACAAAGTACAGGGGCTTATTACACTGATGGTCCAGGCATCTTGAGGAAGTGGTGGATAGAAATAAAGTTCAATGAATGGTCATCAGACAATCTGTGTAGAGATTTTGGGTTTGGTGGAGTTTGAAGAAGAGTTATGCCGAGAGAGATAGTGAATGGACTATATACAGTACAGAGGACTTCTATTAGGGAGCATGATAGGCTGCATTAAAAAGATGTGTTTTTAGGGAGCATCTAAAGCTATGCAAGTTGTGGATGGTCCTGATTTCTTGGGGTAGAGCATTCCAGAGAATTGGTGTAGTTTGGGAGAAGTCTTGGAGCCGGGAATGGGAGGATCGGATTAGTGCAGATGTTAGTCGAAGGTCATTTTTAGAATGTAGAGAGCTGGTAGGGTGATAAACAGAGATGAGGGAGATGTAGGGGGGTGCTGCATTGTGAAGAGCTTTGTGGGTGAGAACAAGCCGTTTGAAATGGATCCTGTAGTGTATGGGCAGCCAGTGCAGTGACTGGTGCAGAGCGGAAGCGTCTTAGTAACAATTGGCAAGTTAGGTGATCCTGGCTGCTGCATTAAGGATGGACTGGAGAGGGGAGAGTTTACTGAGGGGGAGGCCAATTAATAGAGAATTGCAGTAGTCAAGGCGGGAATGGATCAAGGCCATGTTGAGGGTTTTTGTTGTTTCCAACAAGAGGTGGCAATATTGAGCAACACCAGGTTTGCCAAGTGAAACAACACATTATATATATATATAATCAAAATTAAATTTCCAGCTTATTGGTTTGGCCTTCACATTAGTCGCGCTCCCTCAGGAGAATTAATTTCCCACCCCAGGTCTATCTATTATGTATAAGGATATGTTATGAATAATGCTGTACAAAATGGCAAAAAAAATCTCGTTTTGCATCTGCAATCTGCACATGTGTTGATTATGTGACCTATTACATGATCTATCAAAAGTGGACCATGTGACATGTCATGATACATCAGGTACTGGGGGGTACATGCTTTCTAAATTGCCTGGGGCCCCTGGCAAATCTTAGGGTCCCGTCACACTTGGCGACGTTCCAGCGATCCCGACAACAATACGACCTGGTAAGGATCGCTGGTGCATCGCTACGTGGTCACTGGTGAGATATCAGTCAGATCTACTGAATGTCACAGCAACTATACGGCGACCCGTATAACGACCTCGGCGGTCGTTGGGACCCTGTCACACAGCAGCTAGACTGACGACTCAAACCTACGTGGCTGAGTTCTGAATCGCCAATAAGGTTGTTGTTAAGGTGTCAAACACACCGATGCATGCTGCCCAGTGGGAACCCGATGATCGAAAATGGTCCAGGCCATTCCGACACGATCGGCGATGTCACAGCAGGGGCCCGGTCACTGCTACGTGTCAAACATAGCGAGATTGATGGAGAGGTCACGGTTACGTCACAAAACCTGTGACGCAACAGTGATCTCGCTATGTGTGATGGGGGCTTAAGTCTGCACCTGATCACAATAATGTGTTAGTGCAAATAGAAATGTAATATAGGAAGAAAACAATAAAGTTTACTTACTGGGCAGAGAACTAATCCACAACTCAGGGGTGTTGAAAAACTCCATTGCGACAGGGGTCTGTGGAACTTCCATATCTTGTGGCTCGGACTTTGGCCAATTTGGCTCAGGTGTGCAACTGTCAATACTGGCAGGGGGCATGGGAGAATCTGGAAGATTAAGTTTAACATTTATGTTCAGATAGCCGACGGGTCTTGAATAAAATTAACTTTATTTAACATACAGTATAAAGACGAAAAACATGTCATCTGCTCCCAAAACGTGTCGGAAAAAAATGCTTCAAAATCTTTGGTATTTTATTGGTAATTGAGGAGTTTGCTGCACACAATCGCTATGTGTGAACATCGCCCTACTGTAGGTCATGATTACACACTGAACTCCTTTACAACTGTTACTAAGAAGCACGTAAAGTAGTAACAATAACAGCATACAAATAAGATTCCTGCTCCTGGTACATTGCAGATTTGGTAGTAAAATGTTCCAGTATTCAGTAAAAGCAAATACAGGTCACATATCTGTAACATAATTCCTGAACCTTGACAGACAGGCTGGACCACATAACTAAACTTTTACAACACCTCCAGTAACAAAGGTTTAGTGTCTTACAAAAACTTACATTTGATTCTACTGAAAGTAGAAACCCCTGGGAAATTTTAACAATGGTCCAAATAATATATGGTTTCTGCTCTATAATTTGGTTCACGTGTGATGTAATGGATGGATTTAGGCCATATTCATATCTGGATCAGGATTTCCAATTTTCTGTTCCATTTTTTTTTTGTTTTATGGAAAGATACGACACACAGACGATTGACAATAAGATTGGAGACACACTATGCGAGATGCATGCGAGACACTCGCTTAAGTCTTGCATGACTCACCCGGAACGACCACTGTCTCTCTGGACATGAGTTTGGCATCTGCATGGTTTTCTATGGAGCCCACGCACTTCCATCCAGAGAGACGACGGTCATGGAAGACTCAAGTGATGATCTCACATGCATCTCGCATAGCGTTGTCTCTGGCCTAAAACAACCACTCGTATCATGCAATGCCAAAATTACAGCAAAAGGAAAAAAAATCGTATAACCATATTATTTTATAGGAATGTGCACAAATCATGACACACCTACATTTCGAATGGACTTTACACAATGGCTCACGAGTATTTGCAATGTGTCATCCACGTGATACAGTTTGGGGTAATGCAGAATTGGATGCAATCACTTCACTGGAATTTCTGGAAACACTGGTATATTTCAACATATTTTTACTATCTTTTCCACTGGACGGAGATGGAGGTCCATCCCCCCCTCCATCTCATGGCTATAGATTTTTTTTGCCTAGGAGGAAGACCTCATATGAAAAGACCCTACTGTGATATACGGTAATCAAAGCTCCTTGGCTAAATTTACAAGGAATCTGTGCTGTAAACACTACACGAATATCTAGACTAAAATGGGGGTAAACCTAATTGCTTCTCCTCATGAAACCAAAGATTACCGTAATCTTCAAGTATGAGCAGTAATTAATATTAGCTACAACAATCCACATAACAGCCCAGGCATCTGTGACACTGTCGTTCAGTAATCTATCTAACTTTGTGAAGCCTGGATGGAGATAGCAATATGTGGTCTTAAACATAAATGTATTGCTCATCTGTCAATTTTACTCACTTATATAGCACAACTAGTAAAAAGGCCCGATGCTATCGCGCCGGCGGGCCTGCAGCCTACAATGACAGTGTGCCGCCGCCGTCATCTTACCGGGGGACGCATCGGCGGCCACCGTCTGTCATGAAGCCGGCCGCTGATGCTGGCGCCGCCCATTCAGGTGGGATACTGGAGTCCCTGCGGTGACATGTAATATCCAAGATGGCGCCGAAATCTTGCGAGATTTTGGACGCCATCTTGGAAATTACATGTCGCCGCAAGGACACCGCTACTCCAGCTGCATGGCGTCACTGAGGCCCCAGCGGTGATAGAGCAGCAAGGGGCAGCGGAGACCTCGCGGAGGCCTTGAGGCGGCTCGCGATGACGCTATTGCGTCATTGGTCGCGGTGGGGCGGATGGGTGGGCAGCGGAGACGGTTCGCGATGACACTATCGCGTCATCACTCGCAGCGCTGCAAAGGATTTTGGGATTCGGCTACAGTGGCCGAATCCCAAACTCACGATTATATAAATATAAGAAGATTAATTTCCACATCACTTTACAAATACCATTCCTGTGCTTTAATAGACAATTGAATAGGAGAAATTCTAGCATTCAACAAGAATGTATAGAAAGATATATTTATAACTGTAGGACCTTGAGATTTATATACTTCGATCAGTGAATTGAGTGAATGTGTTGTCTAGGATGATGAACTATATCCTACCTATATACACTAATAAAAGGCTGTTCAAGTTAAAGAGAACATGTCAAAACAGGTCTCCACCCCATTCTGCATGTTGGTCAGATGTATGGGCCCTTGTAGCATTCTAAAAATTCTATAAAGACATACATGCAGCCCCCCCCTTCCGCCAACTATGTAATACAGGTACTCTACCAATATCCCCAAACCCAGGTCCCTACCTGGTATATCTGGCCCCCATCATGGTATAAATGTCCCCCAGCCTGCCTCCCTTCCTGATATACAGTTGAAACCAAAAGTTTACATGAACTATATAAAAAGACACATATGCATGTTAATCTCACTATCTGACATGAAATCAGAATAATTGATTATTATAAATTGTACACTGCAACATGTCAATAGGGGACTCTGAATAAACCTTTCCTGGTTTAGGTCAATTAGGATAACCGTAATTATTAATATTTGCCAAATGCCAGAATAATGAGAGAGAAGAGAGTAGGTTTTAAGGCTTTTTTATTACTTTCTACAAAGCCACAAGTTTACATACATTTCATTAGTATTTGGCACCATTGCCCTTAACCTGTATGACTTAGGTTAAACGTTTTGGCTTTTCTTCCACAATCTTCTCACAATAGTTGGTTGGAATTTGAGTCCATTCCACCTGACAGAGCTGGTGTAACTGAGCCATGTTTGTAGGTTGCCTTGCTCGCACCTGCCTTTTCAGCTTTGCTAATACATTTTCAATAGTATGGAGATCAGGGCTTTGTGATTGCCACTCCAATTGTTATCCTTAAAGGGAACCAACCACCCCAAATGACCCCCCCGGACTGTTAATATGTGTTCCTACACCCAGCACGTGTGCTCGTGACCCTGGCTGTAGCTGATGACGTGTGCACGGCCATGAGACTCCGTGCACCAGCCTGTGACGAGGCAGAAAGGGCAGGGCTTTACTGAATGGAGGGGGGAGAGGAGGCTGACGGGCAGATGCACTCGGCAGCGGGAGAAGCTAGGTAACGCCCAGTCGGCAAGATTTTTTAAACTTTATAAAGCTATATCTTAGCTTCTACTAAACAGTTTTTTTTAGCAAAAACGATTGCCCCAAATGTGTGTGCTGGGTGTAGGGACACATATTAACAGTCCGGGGGGGTCATTTGGGGTGGTTGGTTCCCTTTAAGCCGCTTTGTAACCAGTTTGGCAGTATGCCTTGGGCCATTGTCCTTTTAGAAGACCCATTTCCGCCTCAGCTTTAACTTCCTGTCTGATGTCTTGAGGTGTTGCTTCAGTATTGCCACATAATCTTCATTCCTCATTATACCATCTATTTTGTGACGTGCACCAGTCCCTCCTGCAGCAAAACAATCCCACAACATGATGCTGCCACCCCCGTGTTTCACAGTTGGGATTTTTTTTCTCCAAATGCAACGATGGTCATTATGGCCAAGCAGTTAAATTTTAGTTTCGCCAGAGCACAGGACATGGCTCCAAAAATGTAGGTCTTTGTTCCTGTGTGCATTTGTAAACATTAATCTGGCTTTTTTCTTTTTCTTCTGGAGTAATGACTTCTTCCTGGCAGAGTGGCCTTTCAGCCCATGTTGATACAGCACTCGTTTCACTGTGGATAATGACACAATCTTACCAGCTTCCGCCATCATATTCACAAGGTCTTTTGCTTTTGTTCTTGTGTTGTTATGCACATGTTGGAACAAACCATATTCATCTCTGGGATACAGAACCTGTTTCGTTCCTGAGCGGTATGAGGCCTTGACATTCCCATCTTGCTTCTACCGATGAAAGAGGCACCTTCAGGTATCTGAAAAGAGTACCCAAGGATGAACCAGACTTGTGCAAGTCCACAATTCTCTTCCTGGTATCCTGGCTGATTTCTTTAGACTTTCCCATGATGCTACATAAAGAAGCAGTTTGTTTCAGATGTGCATTAAAATACATCCACAGTTGTGTCTCTAATTAACTCAGCTGTTGCCAACAAACTTATCAGAATCATCATATGGGCTGTCTCAAACGGTTTAAAGGCATAGTAATGTTAGTGTATGTAAACTTGTGACTTTGCAGAAAGTTATAAAACTACCTTAAAACATTGCTTATTATTCTGGCATTTGACAAATAATAATTATGGTAATCATAATTGACCTAAAACAGGAAAGGTTTAGTCTAATTCCATGTCAGATAGTGAGAAAAACATGCATATGTGTCTTTTTATATAGTGTATGTAAACTTCTGGTTTCAACTGCATGTTCCCAATCATGGTATACATGTCCCTTATCTTGGTGTACAGCAGGTGAAAAAATATTGAACGTTACCAATTTTGTAAGTAAATCTACTTCAAAAGGTGATATTGGTGTAAGATTCTCACCAGATGCTGGCAACAACCCACCTAAACCACACAGACATATAAATCAAACCATGGATGTGCATAAATGTAATGATGTATAATATTACATAGCGAAAAAGTATTGAACGCATGCTAAAAGAGATGCAAAAAGCCAGGGAAATTCATGATGCCAGCCTAATCTATCAGTAATTAGAAAGCAATCCCACCAGGTATTGAAAAATATCAGCTGGTTCAACTGATTTACCATAAAAAGGTGTCTCATTGCCAAAGTCCACACAGGAAACATTTCATGATAGGTAAAATTAGTGAGCTGTCTCAAGCCATTTGCAACCTTATTGTTGATACTGATGACACTGGTTACAGAATTTCTAAACAACTGAAAGTTCCAGTGAGCCCTATTGGGGCTATAACCCAGAAGTGGAAAGAACATGTTACCATAAACCGGCCATGACCAGGTGCTGTCTGCAAGATTGCAGACAGAAGAGTGAAAAGAATTATCAGAAGAGTTGTCTGAAAGCCAAGTACTATCTATGGAGAGCTACGGAAAAAAAATAATAACAATGGGTCTTTACCGTTGATAGTTAACCCATTGAATGGCTCTTGGATTGGGACGTGAATTTGAGACTGGCTAATATCTTCCTCTTCATACTCATCATCATCCCATGGTGAGGATCCAGTTGAACCTGTGGTGGAATGGAACAGACTTTAGATTCTCTGCCTGAAATGAGCGCAAACTGATAATATAGTAAATTATATAGACCTTGTCTTCTGCATTGTGTGGGGCTGAATCATCATTAGTCTGTGTTATTGTCTATTCCACATTCGTGTTTACACAAGATGAGCTGCTGCCACAAGCAAAGATTGTAATGACTGCAAAAAAGCTTCGCCCAGACATTGTTTACTTATTTGTTAAGGCCCAGTTACACACACAGATATTTGTGCAGAGATTGTTCACAGATCTCTGGTTGCAGTGAAATCATGGACACATTTGTACACGGCCACAAAATGGAACAATGTGTCCATGATTTCACTACAACCAGAGAACTGTGAACAATCTCTGCACAATTATTTGTGTGTGTGTGTGTAAAGCCCCTGTCACACTAAGCAAGATCACTGTTAAGTCACAAGTTTGGTGACGCAACAGCGATCTCCCTATGTTTGACACTTAGCAGCGACCAGGCCTCCGCTGTGAGATCGCTGGTCATGTCAGTCACCTGGACCATTTTTTGGTCATTGCGCTCCTGCTGGGCAGCATGCATCGGTGTGTTTTACAGGGCAACGTCCTCAATACTACAGGTCTAAGAAACAGGGTCCCAGCGACCTCCGTATCACTCCGGATCGTTATTGCGTCGCTGGTGAGAACTGACTGTTTGACATCTCACCAGCGATCCCGACAGCGACGCACCAACGATCCCTACCAGGTCGTATCACTGTCGGGATTGCTGGTGCGTCGCCAAGTGTGACGGTACCCTAACTGGGCCTTTAAGGGAATGGAAGACTTGTTTTCATGGATTGACGGTTAGGAATCAATTTGTTAAATGGAACATGAGCAAAGAGGGAGGAATCCTATCAGCTCACCAGTCCAGGTGACGGTATAACCCAAATAGGGTGCGGTACATGGAAAAAACCTATGGTCGTTCCCAGATAGAAGCTCTTAAATAAGTAAGATATCCAACCCTCCCAGAAACCAAAAAAAGTTAAAAGAACATCTTTATTGATATGCCCTAAAAATGTATACAGGATTAAAAAGTAGAAACATCTGACCTACGATATGTGTTTCGAGTTTTAAAATCCCATGATAACAGCCTACATTAGCATTATTAAAGACTTTTAAAGAACCAACTGGGTAGGAAAAGTTTCTATTTTTTAATCATATATATATATTTTTAGGCATATCAATAAAAAGATGTTTTTAACAATTATTTTTTTCCGATGGTGACTCGATATCTTCTTTTTTTATTCAAGTACCATATTTTTCGAACCGTAAAACGAACCTAAATTTTAAAGGGGGAAAAAAGGAAAAAAAAAAAATGTATGACAGAGATCTCTGGCGCCATTATATTGAAGCCAGTCTTGTAGGCTTCCAAAATGGCCAGTGGCAGCAAATGCGCGGTCGCATTTTATAGTCTTATACTAGACTAAACTCTTAAGATGAGATTGCGCATGCGCTGCTACTGGCCATTTTGGAAAACACCTGTGGATTCTATAGCCTGTCTTAAATAAAATGGTGCTGGAAAGAGGACCTTAATCCCATACACATTTAGTAGGTATCTCTCATTATTACCAATATTTGGAAACTTTCTCTTTCTTGCTCAAAGCTTGGTCATTCATGACGGCCGTTTTCCGATTCACTTTATAATTTATGGTTCATTAAGGGCCGCTTCACACTGCGGCATGATCCGGTCCGGTTCTGTCCGGGAGGACCAAGACAGCTGCGGACCGGATCAGCACACAGGACTGGAGGGCTGTTATGCCCACCGGTTCTGTGTGCAGCACACGAAGCTGCAGCCGCTGACAGCAAGTCAGGACCGCGGGCGCCCGCGGTCCTGACTTATCAGCAGCGGGAACTGCGTACGCTGCACACAGGACCGGAGGGCATAATAGCCCCCCAGTCCTGTGTGCTGATCCGGTCTGCAGCTGTCTGGGTCCTCCCGGACAGAACCGGACCGGATCATGTCGCAGTGTGAAGCGGCCCTAATAGAGCTAATTATTTTTCTGCCTTGATCTGTGGCCTGATCTAACCTTCTAGTAAGAGACGGTTTCCCATGAATAACAGATCAATACAGATTTCTGCCTCATCTCTTCACTGGTTACACTTATTTGTCTCAAGAAAAGGTGCCAAAAGTCTTACTAATGTATAGCCAGCTTTACCATCTCGTACCATGTGTAGGCAAATGGCTAGTATGCGTAATGTAATAATAAGTCTTCAATAATAAAGGGAGAAATGTATATATACTGTACTTATACAGAATTTTCAGTTTAGAGCCCTTTCTGAAGGACTCTAATGCTGATGTTGATTTTACCTGGCATGACTGCATGGCTTACACAGTAAACATCTCTAAACTAATTTGTTCTTGTACAGTCTTCTAAAGGGATTAGTATTCCGCCAGATTGTATATACACCTGCTTTTCAGTTGTCATGAGAAACTGGCAGCATGCCACAATTTTCTACACAAATAAATAAAAAATACCATACAATGCTTAAAGTGTTGCAGCACACCAGGAGTTTAGAAAATAATGAGCCAAAAATCCCCACGTGTTCCCATCAGTATAATAGAGTGGATAATTTACTAATTACTGGTCAGAGATGCCAAGATCTGGGCTCAGTAACCCTAATAATGGGGCTCTGCAGCTACGTATGCTCAGCTTCATTAATTGCCTATGGAAGTGCCGAAAAAAGCTGAGCATAGAACATGACTGTCTCGTAAATAATGAATGGAGGAATGGCAAATCACATACATCTGCTCGATTCAGGATGGAGGTATAACAATCCCTTCATGGGGTTCCAAAGACCCAATCAGCAAGGTCGTTGGTGGTAAAAGTAAATCGAACAAGTTATCCCCTATTTTATAGGTGGAAACCTGATTTTTTTGGGAGTGGAGATGAACCCTAAACTTTTCCTTTCTTACCTGGGTTGATGATGGAGCCTTGAGACTGAGGTATATCACAAACAGTATAGATTTTGATAGGATTCATAGGAACCTCCTTTGTGCCATCATAAATGAGTTTGAACTCCCGACTCTTGTTAAGGGCGCAGCGCAGTTGGGCCTTCCACTTGGCTGGATCAGGATCATCAGCTCCTTCATGATATTTGCCTGTCTCCACAGCCCATGCCTATATAACGAAAATAAACTCAGTAACCTTTTCTTATGACACGTTACATTGAGAAGCTCTATGGCTGGTGTTGTGATCACTAATGACCACCAGGACTGACAGAGCCATTGTCAATGATTTTGTCTAAAGCCCCCGTTACACATAGCGAGATCGCGGTTACATCACAGGTTTTGTGATGCAACAGTGACCTTGCCAGCGATATCGCTATGTTTGACACGTAGCAGCGACCGAGCCCCCGCTGTAACATCGCCGATCGTGTCAGAATGGCCTAGACCATTTTTTGATCGTCGGGTTCCCGCTGGCCAGCATGCATCGGTGTGTTTGACACCTTAACAACGCCCTCGTTGGCGACTCAGAACTCAGCCATGTAGGTATGAGTCATCAGACTAGCTGCTGTGTGAAAGGGTCCCAACGACCGCCAAGGTCGTTATATGGGTCGCCGTATCGTTGCTGTGTCGTTCAGTAGATCTGACTGTTTGACATCTCACCAGCGACCACGTAGCGACGTTCCAGTGATCCTTACCAGGTCGTATCGTTGTCGGGATCGCTGGAATGTCGCCAAGTGTGATGGGACCCTACCTGTGCTTTCACATTGTGATTTTTTTTCCTGCCCGTCGGGATTTTTTGCAGGATCCCACAGACACGAACGGACAGAGGACACGTATGTGTCCGATCTGATTTTATCAAAGATCTGATTTTAGTATCTTTGAAGCCAAAAAAATCATTCTGCGCATACGTGGTGCACTAAATCGGATCAGAGAAACAATCAGATTTTTTAATCAGATCCGCGCTCCATAGGCCCCCATGTTAATTGCGATGGACCGCGTCGGATCCGATTGTGTCCGATTTGGTCCACTGTGCCCAAAATTGGAGCAGTCTACGATTTTGGGTACAGCAAAAAAAAAAATCGGACAGAATCGGATCTGACAACTCTGATGCCATTAAGGGCAATCCGATCCGATCCATTGCCCATAGGGATAAATGGGGACAAAATCAGATCCGTGGCCACAGATCCCAAAAAATCATGTGATCAATGTGAAAGCACCCTAAAGGCCATGTCACACATAACGAGATCGCCAACGAGATCGCTGTACCGTCACAGATTTTGTGACGCAACAGCGATCCCGCTAACGATGTTGTTATGTGTGACACGCACCAACAATCTGGCCCCTGCTGTGAGATCATTGATCGTTACACACTGCTCTGGGTCATCTCTATGTTGTTGCGCTCCCGCTGGGAGCGCTACATCATTGTGTTTGACAGGGACTATGACCAACGATCTCAATGCTACGCTATGGAGTGACAATTCTCAACGACCTGGTATAATTCTGGATCGCTGGTGCGTTGATTTTCACATCGCTGGTGAGATACCTGTTTGACATCTTACAAGCAATGTGAAAAACGACGCACCAGCGATCTCTGCACATCGTTATCGGGATTGCTGGTGCGTCGTTATGTGCGACTGGGCCTTAGGCTACCTTCACATTACGATTTTTGAGGGAGCCGATGCTGTCCGATAAAATTGGACAGCATCGGCTCCCTCTGATGCCTGGGATCGGATGCCAAATAGACATCCAATTCCGACATAAAATCGCCCCCTCCGGGCTGTTAAAAAAAAAAAAAAAAAACCCTGTATGCTCACCTGTCCCTGAGGCCCTGGCCGTCTCCCGCACAGTCCCGCAGGCTCCCGGTGTCTGCAGAGGTCTTCTTCTTCATGACAGGACCTGCGGTGATGTAACAATCACGTGACCGCCTGAACATGGTGTAAAAGGCGGTCACGTGATTGCGACATCACGGCAGGTCCTTTTCAGAAGAAGACGACCTCTGCAGACACCGGGAGGACACCAGGAGCCTGCGGGACTGTGCGGGAGACGGCGGGGACCTCGGGGACAGGTGAGCATACAGTTTTTTTGTTTTTTTTAACCCCTGCTGCTGTTAGGAGCAGTTTTACTGTACTGAGCATGCTCAGTACAGTAAAATCGGGTCCGATGACATCAGATATTTCCTCGGACCCTGCTCCATAGGGCCCCATGTTAAAAACATCGGACAGAATCGGATGTGCACTAAATGCCATCCGATTTGGTCCAATCCGATTTTGTCGGATTTTATTTTCGGTGCAAAAATCGGAGCATGCTCCAATTTTTGCACCGATAAAAAAATCGGACAGAATCGGATCGGACCAAATCGGATGGCATTTAGTGCACATCCAATTCGGTCCGATGCCCATAGGGCTGCATGGGGGCCAAAATTGTTCCAGCATCGGATAAAAATCGGACAGCCTCGGAAAAAAAAATTCCGTAGTGTGAAACCAGCCTTAACTGAAGCTTATTTGAGTTTGAAATCAGTTCCCAATTTTCTGCTATGTGAGATATTGACATACTGTTTAGGCCGGTTTCACATCACGATTTTGGAGCTTCCGAGTGTATCAGTTTTAAAATGGATACACTTGGATCCAAAATCGGATCCCATGTATTCCTATGGGGCTCGGATCGGATCGGATGTGTGCCTTTTGCCATCCGATTTTGACACCATCCGATACTGTCCGATTTCAGCACGGACACAAAAACGCAGCCTGGGAGAATAGGATCCACATGGATCCTGCATAGAATTGCATCGGATGGCTATTTGTCATCCGATTGCAGGGATCCGTGTGGATCCGTGCCTGTCAGTGGGATCCTCCTTCAAACTCGGATCCCACGGACAGACACTAAATCATGATGTGAAACCGGCCTTAGATTTTCAGATCCCTGAATTAATTAGATGCTCATTAACCTCTATTTTGTATGTAATCTCATGTGTAAAACAGGTGATAGACTTTGTATATCTCATTCACTTGACATTGTGTTAAGACTGATTATAGCACTGATTATCTTCCGTGTACACCTTTAAAACAATTGCTAGTTCCTTTTGATATTTTTTTAAATGTTTGCCTTTGAGAAGGTTTGCCAGACTTGCACTTTCTTTACCCCACCAAGTGCTTTTCTAGGGTAAACACAGATTAGGAGGATAGGTGATGAATAGTGTCTGGGTAAACACCTGGTCTAGAAGAAAGAGCTGCTCCCTTCACTTATATGGGGTTTATCCCATTGTAAACAAGCTCTAAAGCTCCCGTCCCACACAACGAAGCACCAGTGATCTCGACAATGATAACGATCCTACAGGATCGTTGGTGCGTCGTTACCTGGTCGCTGGGGAGCTGTCAAACAGGCAGATCTCCTCAGCAACCAGGAACCAGGGAGCCACCTCCACATCGCTGGAAGCGGGAGGACACTGGTAACTATGATAAACAGTGGGTATCTACGCAGCGCGTGCTGCCTGGATACCCGGTGTTTATCATAGTTACCAGCATCCTCCCTGCTTAGCGCTGGTAACCATGATAAATAATAATAATAATAATAATAATAATAAAGCTTTATTTATATAGCGCCAACATATTCCGCAGTGCTTTACAATGCAGGGCGCGCTGCCTAGATACCCGGTGTTTACTATGGTTACCAGCTTGTGAGGTCGCTGATCGTTGGTCTCTCGCTGTCACACGCAGCGATACGTGCTGACCAGCGGGAGACCAATGACCAAAAAATGATCCAGAGCACTTTGTAGCGATCAGCAATCTCACAGCAGGGGCCTGAGCGCTGCTAAGTGTCACACGTAGCGAGATCGTTAGCTAGATCGCTGTTACATCACAAAACCTGTGACGTTACAACGATCTTGCTAACGATCTCGTTATGTGTGACGGGGGCTTAAGTAAAGATCTGATTATCATACATATACATACACCCAGCTTCAGAGTAGTGTGCATGGCCCCTTATAGACTCTGGCTCTCACAGACTTGCATTGAGCGCTTGTGCCGTAACTTATGACTTCTAGCCAGTAAGGTGCAAGATGGTGCCCCGGGACCTGAGTGGCGTTAGTTAGAGGTGAAGAGGACTTACATTTAAAGCACCACTCCAGTGCTGAAAATTAAAAACTAATGGATGGTGCTTTAAAGCATTCTCAATGCATTCACCCATTACAGAAAAGAGTTTTCCAAATCACCTATTAACCATAAAATAGTAATTCGGGTCATAAAACTGTCTCCATACATTATATGACAGTCAGCCGACGATGCTTTGTCCAATAGTTTAGCTGAAAAGACATCTCAGCCTAGTCTCCAATATACAAGAGTGCTAGTTGGCTGAACCATCTTTGTTCTCCATTGAGACAATCAGCTGGTGGATTACATCTGAGAGAACTATGTTATCAGCAGTGCAAAGTCAGACATGTGTGATTGACATTTGTCCCGAATGGAGCCACATCAGACAGTCAGAAGAACTTGGTGATAAGTTTGTTTGACATAGTCTAATTTGCATGGATGCCTTAAAATATAACACGAATTCTAATTTTATTAAGTACTATAAAAAAGGTACATTATTTTTCGATTATAAAACACACTTTTGTTCCCCAAAGCTTTGGGGGAAAGTGGGGGGTGCGTTATATAATCAGGATCTATTCTATTTTGTGCTGTAGGCTGAGGCAGGCTGCAGCTGTGGCCTGTGGTCACGTGGGGCTGCTCATGTAATATGCACTGCATCCCCTGTCCATCACCAGCAGGAGAGCAGTGAATACGACAGGAGCCTAGGAGCGGGTCCACAGCTCAGCAGCTGCGATCCTGTGTGGACAGTTACTGCCCCCCACGCTTTCATTGTGTGGAAAACAGTGACTATCCCTGGGTGGACGATCACTCTCACCTTTCCATCGCTCCGTACTGCCCGCACCATCCCCGCTGTCTGTGCCGGCATCCAGTCATGTGAGGGCCTCTGGACAGCGACATCATTACTGCGTGCTGCTCACATGACTGGATGCCGGCATGAGTAGACGGACGGATGGCCCGTGCATCAGGGAGTGATGTAGAGAGGCGAGTATGATAGTTTATTATTTTAAAGTGTGTCACAATGGGGGCCATGTGTGCCAGCATGGGGGCTCTGTACTACAGCATGGGGGCTATGTTTGCAAGAATGGGGGCTATATCCAGCATGGGAGCTATGTGTACGAGCATGGGGGCTGTGTGTACCAACATGGGGGACATATATACCAGGATGGTGGAGGATTCATGTACCAATATGGGGGACATATATATTGACTGTAAGACAGACGGACACTGGCATCATAAGAGGGACCTAATTTAACATTAAACTTTTTTTTTCTCTTTTCCTACACCAAATTTGGGGTGCGTCTTATAATCCGGTGAGATAAAGCAAAAAATACAGTAAGTATCCAGCTCTGGCAAAAAATAAATGTTGAATGAAATGGAAACTTATTTAAAAACATCCATTTATTGAAAGAGCTTGCCATGACTAAGCACAGTTCACACTAGAAAGACATAAGCTTTTTAACATAAATGAGTGTTTTTAAATAAGTTTCCATCACAATCAACATTTATTTTTAGCAGGAGCTGGATACTTACCTTTTTATAGTACTGCATGTATCATCCAGGAACCAGCCCAGGATCTTTTCCATGCTCTGCATCTAGGCATCATTGCAAACGGGACTTAGGCTGTCTTCAGACTTGCGTTCCCCGCCGCTGCGCATTGCGGCGGGCGAACGCACCGCCCATCCCTATGTTTAACATGGGGACGCACGATGTATGCGCTCGGCTGCGGATGGCAGTGCGCACTGATAGACTTCCGTGTATGATTTGTACGCATGTGGATGCTTGCATACAAATCATACATTCTCCTCTGCACCATGAACGCAACATGTGTTCATGGTGCGGATGAGAATGTGTGATTTGTATGCAAGCATCCGCATGCGTACAAATCATACACGGAAGTCTATCAGTGCGCACTGCCATCCGCAGCCGAGCGCATACATCGTGCGTCCCCATGTTAAACATAGAGATGGGCGGTGTGTGCGCTCGGCTTGCGCTTCCCCGCCGCAATACACAGCGGCGGGGAACGCAAGTCTGAAGGCAGCCTTATTGAGCCGATTACCTTTTTCATGATTATACATTTGAAGTTTATAAATCAAGGTTATGCCTCAAAATAAACATTGTAATATATCTCAAAGAAATCTGCTTCTTTGTCCTCCTGTATTGATCATTCTCAATTCATAGGTAAAATCTGTATTCAGTGAAGACTGTGTTACATTACTGGCATAAAGATGGCAGTTGGTGATAACATTCTCTGAAGAGGGGAGGCGGAAGGAGCTAAAAGCAGAGCTCCTCCCCATCTCATCTACATCGGATCTTATCAGCACCAACTGCCACCTCCTATCTCAGTAATGTAATACAGCCTTCACTTAATACAGATTTTACCTATGAATTGAGAGTGATCAATTCAGGAGGACAAAGAAGCAGATATCTAATAAAGATATATTATAAAGTTGCTTATTTTCATGTGTACTGTTGATTTATGAAATAAAAATTAAGATAGTTACATTTTAAGTATTTTGTTTCCAGAGCTACATTATAGAGGTGCTTCCACCAATAGCAATGGTTTGTGTGTGGTTTTTTTTTTAAATGAAGCACAAGCAATGTAAACATGTTTGATGCAATCATATCAGTTTCAGCAATGTTTAAGGGATTCATGTTTATTAGGATTCTTATTATTTACCTTGAAGATTGTGTTCTCTTCTTCATGCTGAGGACTGTGGCGTGTTGCATGCTTCCATGGGATTTGAAACCTTTTGGCGTCCCTGTCTAGCCAATTAAGACCGGGATACATTCCGCTGTCCACCTGAGACACCAGCCATGGCTTTAGACGAACCCGGCGAGGGTGCAGGGCCATTTTCTGCAATAAAGAAACCAATAATGAGATATAGGTTGTCAACCAAGCCTAATATTTACTGTTTATGGAGTTGGAATTCCTTCATAGGAATGCCAAGAGAAATTAAGGTCACCTAAGAATAGATTATGAAGAGATAATGTACATCTCTTCCGGATTACTTCTGCTTCAGCTAATGCAGCTCTATAATTTACAGCTGCCTTTCATCTTTGTCACTGAACAAATATTTAGCTGGGTCATGAATTCCAGAACATCCATTAGATGACATTGCCCTATCACCCACCAAACCGGTCTAAAAAGGGATCAAATACCAACCACAAGTTCTTCTGTGTCAGTCTCTAAAAGGCGCCCAATCGCCTTAGATAATTGTAACGTGAACAAGCATTGCACCATTTCTCCTTCTCCCAAATTTGGCCACATTACAGGGAAGTCTATGCAAGTCATAGACAGCTGAGCGAGCCAAGTTCATTTGTTTCTGGAATTTCCATTTACATCAATAGAGAGATGTCCAACTCTTTATTATAGGGAGAGCACTGGTCTAAATCAGCAAACCTGAGTCAAAGGAGCCTTGTGGTCCCAACAGTCACAAAAGAGGAACCTGCTCCTACCACAAGGTTTTATATTAGGCTGGTTTCACATTGCGATTTCTTGCGCTCCGTGGCTGTCTGTTGTGACAGATCCGATTCTGTTTGATTTTTTGCTGTATCCAAAATCGGAGACTTGCCCGGACCAAATCAGACACAATCGAATCCGACACGATCCGCGGCCATTAATATGACTATGGACACGGGTCCGGGAAAAAAAAAAATCGGATCGTTTCCCGGAACCAATTTTAGTGTACTGAGCATGCTCAGTACACTAGAACTGCTCTGTTCCCCTGTAATTTCACTTCCGCAATGCATATATATATATATAATATAATATATATATATATATATATATATATATATATATAATATATATATATATATATATATATATTGTGGAAGTGAAATTAACTAAAGCAAGGGTTAAAAATAAAAAAACCTCCTCACCTCTCCGGCATGTCCCGCGATGTGCGCCATCTAGCTCCTGGGGCTTAAGGACCTGGCGGGGCTACCCAATCAGCTGATCGGTCACGTGGCTGCATCAGCTGAGCGGTTTTAATAGCCCGTGCCAAAACTGATCAGCGGACGGGAGATTAAAACGGCTCAGCTGATGCAGTCATGTGATCGATCAGCTGTTCAGGTAGCCCTGCCAGGTCCTTAAGCCCCGGGAGCTAGACGGCACACATCGCGGGACACGCTGAAGAGGTGAGATTTTTTTTTTTAAATTTTTAACCCTTGCTTCACTCCCACAATGTATGTATATACATTGCGGGTGAAAAAGTGCCCCGCTTGCCTGCGCTTTGCAGGCTTGGGCTTTTCTGTGTCCGGATCCATGAATATCACGGGCCCGTTCACAAAAATGGCATCCAAGGCCACATCCGATGCGGTCCTTTCCTGTCCGTGGGGTCCTGCTAAAAGTAAGATCCCCACGGACAGGAAAAAAATTGCAATGTGAAAGCAGCCTTAGAAGGTTTTTTTTTGCAATTTAAAGGCAATGTACAAGATAACGAAAAAGGTGTTTACTTTTTAATCATCAATCACTAGCTACACACATGGACTATGATACTGAAGTCCAGCCCCTTTCATTAAATATTATCTTTTCCAACTTCACATAATTAACAAAATTATATGTGGGACAAAAAGCTGACTCAATGGTTAAAGTCCTTGTCTTTTTAAACAGTTATAATTGAGCACAAACCAGCCATATACAAATATTTCTTCTAGTTTATCACAAATGTTAAAAGGAACCTGTCATGTAAAAAAAAATGCTACTACCTGCAGATATAGGGTAAACCTGCAGGTTAATAGCATTCTGAACCTGCCAAGCACCAGCACTAGGAGCCCCGCTGTCGGGAGGACATTAACTTTATTCTTCCCAGCAGTGTTCAGCTTTCAGTCAACGGGGTGGCACTGGCACGGGTTCAGTCAATGCTCAGTGTATAGTGAGTGGCAGCTGTGCCTGCTCCCCCAGCACTGACTGAAAGCTGCATTAGAGTTCTTGCATTAGAGCCGACTGTCAGTCAGTGTGGGGAGTGCAGTTAGGGTATGTGCCCACAGGACGGTTTTAGTGTGGTTTTCCAGCGGTTTCTGCCGACGTTTTAACGTTGGTTTTATTTAAATGTATGTTAATCCAAACCAGCGTTTGGATTAACATTGAAACCTATGGCAATTGGAAACCGCTGTGCCCACTATGCCGGTTATATTATGCTCATCTTCATCCAGTTCACCGGTTTTCAGGCGGTTTGTGAAGATTGAGCATGTCAATTTTCAAGTGCGTTTTTAAAGCGGTTAGAGCAAGGAAAGTGGCCAAGAATGATGACAAAAAAACGCTATACAATCGCTTGAAAACCGCTGGAAAACCACTGGACTCTTCAGAGCTCAGGACTGTAGGCTCCAGAAGTTCACCACCGGTTTTCTGACAGTCAGAATGATGCAAGAACCGTCCTGTGGGCACATACCCTTACAGCTGACACTCACTATACACTGAGCGGTGACAGAAGTCTGGTGAAACCCCAATGACTGAAATCTGAACGCTGCCAAGAAGAATAGGTTCATTTAACCCCATAGCGGTTTCCTTTAAATACATACACATTAAAGTCGGCAGGTAATCGCGTGCCAATATCAGCCCACTGTCTGATAAGTATGGGTGCCTGAAGCATCCTGCATTTTAGGACTTGAGCCTTTAGTTCTACATGGAGTTAAGCTGACGTGAGGAGCCTAACAGTGGATCTCTACCAGAAAACACTTGCTTGGCTTTGCATGGGAGAGTCGTGAAAGATCGCCTTCAGCCACACAATCATATGGCTGACAGCTAACTAATGTGTATGGAGACCTTCATAGGAGTTTGGAAAAAAGAAGTAAAACAAATCTAACTCTATATTTTATCATATAGAAACACATGTATGTAATTGGGTTGCATATTAGCTTTTCGTAGAAGCCCATGAATTGTGGAAAAAGTACCATATATAGTGCAGGTTCCAGAATGCAGGAAACAGATGAAAGGTTGAGAAGTACATTCCCAATGCCCTTTGATGTTTTCAAGTAGTAGATGGAAGGCACCTTGCAATTAACTCTATTTACTGCACTTTAATAACCCTAAACCTTAGATTAGTAATAACAGGAAAAATATCTAGTTCTTAACTAAAAGGCTAAAGAAAAAATAAGTATCTCTGTACACAAGCCTTAAAATGTTTTTCAAGGTATACAATTTATTTTTAAAAGCACTAAAACTGGTAAAATAAATAGATGAATGCTCCCATTCTGACAAATACTCGCTGCTCCCTGCCGGTCTCTATTTCCTGGTCCCATGATCACACACATGGAATTTCTTCACTTGCTGAGCCAACACCATTACAGTCAATGATTGGTTGGGAGGGAAATTCCAGTGTGACGAAAGGTATCCAGGAAGTGGAAACCAGTATAGACCATGAAAGAGCAGGAACGAGAGCTCTGTGGGTCTCTGAGGATGAAGATCATTAACGAAAGGTATCCAGAAAGTGAAAACCAGTATAGACCATGTAAGAGCAGGAACGAGAGCTCTGGGGGTCCTTGAGGATGAAGATTATTAATGAAAGGTATCCAGGAAGTGGAAACCAGTATAGACCATGTAAGAGCAGGAACGAGAGCTCTGGGGGTCCTTGAGGATGAAGATTATTAATGAAAGGTATCCAGGAAGTGGAAACCAGTATAGACCATGAAAGAGCAGGAACGAGAGCTCTGTGGGTCTCTGAGGATGAAGATCATTAACGAAAGGTATCCAGAAAGTGAAAACCAGTATAGACCATGTAAGAGCAGGAACGAGAGCTCTGGGGGTCCTTGAGGATGAAGATTATTAATGAAAGGTATCCAGGAAGTGGAAACCAGTATAGACCATGTAAGAGCAGGAACGAGAGCTCTGGGGGTCTCTGAGGATGAAGATCATTAACGAAAGGTATCCAGAAAGTGAAAACCAGTATAGACCATGTAAGAGCAGGAACGAGAGCTCTGGGGGTCCTTGAGGATGAAGATTATTAATGAAAGGTATCCAGGAAGTGGAAACCAGTATAGACCATGTAAGAGCAGGAACGAGAGCTCTGGGGGTCTCTGAGGATGAAGATCATTAACGAAAGGTATCCAGAAAGTGAAAACCAGTATAGACCATGTAAGAGCAGGAACAAGAGCTCTGGGGGTCCTTGAGGATAAAGATTACTGAGGAAAAGTATCCAGGAAGTGGAAACCAGTATAGACCATGAAAGAGCAGGAACGAGAGCTCTGGGGGTCTCTGAGGATGAAGATCATTAACGAAAGGTATCCAGAAAGTGAAAACCAGTATAGACCATGTAAGAGCAGGAACGAGAGCTCTGGGGGTCCTTGAGGATAAAGATTACTGAGGAAAAGTATCCAGGAAGTGGAAACCAGTATAGACCATGAAAGAGCAGGAACGAGAGCTCTGGGGGTCTCTGAGGATGAAGATTAATAATGAAAGGTATCCAGAAAGTGAAAACCAGTATAGACCATGTAAGAGCAGGAACGAGAGCTCCGGGGGTCTCTGAGGATGAAGATTATTAATGAAAGGTATCCAGGAAGTGGAAACCAGTATAGACCATGTAAGAGCAGGAACAAGAGCTCTAAGGGATCCCTGAGGATGAAGATTACTAAACTCTTCTAGAAAATAACATTCTACTGAGAAGTGAAACTATCAATGACAATCACCCTGTGCTCCATATTTTGTCTTACAAATGACACAGCCATATCTAGCTTTTTGTGCCAGAATATAATTATTTTTCATAGGACGTATGAAAACACAGCAAAACTTATATAACCAGATAGAAATGTTTTGTGAGGGGGATGTTATGTAGTTTTCCAAATGTCAAGGCTGTGTTCCCACATTGTGGCTCTTGATTATATTTTTACATAACAGGTTTGGGCTAAACTGCAAAACAAAGTTAGCAATACAAATGCAGATGTATTTATCCCATCACAGCAGGTTCTATTGTGGCCTATTGATGCAGTCAGGGAGGTCCTTATTCACATTGTAAGGCCAAATTTAGAGGTCTGTGAAACAATAGTCCTTCTCTCAACCCAATCTCAACAGTTTCATACATACTTGGTTGAGTTGGTAGACCCCTGGCCAGTCCATTCACATACGCACATGGATGCACATATGCAGATGCCAGCGTGTCCGCTGAGTTTTTGCTACAGGAAAGCAGTGTTTTTCCTAAAGCAACTGCTGTGGCATATTTTATATTGTTTTTGCGGTGTAGTGAATGTCTTACAAACAGAAGCTGTCATAAGGATGGGCCGGTCACCTATTTTAGCTGCTTCACTGCTTTTGAAGCTTTATGATAAAAGTAAAAAAAATGTCTGAGCACATCTAAAGCAAGTCATTCTTCTGAACAATCACTGGGCACCTTTTCAGGAGACTTCCAGGTGGAATCCTCCGGAAATAAGTGAAGAAAACTTTATGTACATGCTCAACGTGAATACATGTTGGGATTTTTACCTCAGTATTTATATGAAACAATCAGAGGAAAAGTCTAAAGGGCCTGTCACACGTGTCAATGTCGCCCGCAATATCGCTCATGCGTCACAAATTATTAATCGCCTGAGCGATGTGGAATTATCGCAGGTAAGATGTCACACGCGTCAATATGACCCAGCGATGCGGTGATGTCGCCATCTTGCGAGCGATTTTATTTAGTCGCTTGTACGTTGTCAAAATAGAAAATACGTCGCTGAGTTTAGTGTCACACGCAGCGATGCACAAGGTCTACTGAGAGATGAGCGACAGGTTTTACGTCTGTCAGTGAAACCTGCGATCGGCGATCAGCGACATGTCGCTGGTTGCATCGCTTGGTCACACGCTTCAATGTCGCTCCTGCGTCACTTTTATGTCGCTCGAGCGACTGAAAATCCGTGACGTACGAGCGACATTGACAGCGATATTGACGCATGTGACATCCCCTTAATAGAAACACATCACCACTTCTGTATTTATCACCCACTCCTGGTTTTAGCTACAAATACTGAGGTAAAAAACTCACCAAATACTCAGTGTGTGTACGGTGGCCTAAAGGGGTTTCCAAAATTAGATTATATTTCAAATTTCATACATAAGTAAGCAGGTTTGCTAAAATGATTCAACTTCCCAAAAAGCCTGACCAGAGGGACACGTACCATTAGTCTAAAGCATTGAGATATATATGTGTGTATGTACACACATACACAGAAATACCTCTTTTAGGTCTCTTTCACATGTCCATGTTTCCAGCAAATGTGCTGTCCATGCAGACACGAACATACACTCACAAATGTTAGTGAATGCTCACATGCCCAGGTTTCTGCACGGACCGTGTCTCCGTGTGGAGCAGATACGTGTCCGTGTGCTCCACATGGAGACATGTCTGTTATCGGGTAGCAGCACAGACCCAATCTGGTCAATGAATACGCGCAAGAAACATCCTGCACACGGATGTCATCTGTGTTCATGGACATGAGCCAGGAGTTTTGAGTATAAAAATAAAGAATTTTTTACTTACCTGACACCAGCGATGTCCTGTCTCTCTCACGTTTAGGGCCACTCATTAAGCTCATGAATATTCACTGATCTGTGAGTTGTGGCGGTCTAGGAGGAGAGAGGACAGGCAGCGCTGGAGACAGGTAAGTATACAAAGACCCATGTGCTATCCAGATGTCACACGGAGAGCCAATCATGACCCACCATACGGACACATGTGCACCAAAAAATGGCCTCTCTCACACGTGCATGACTTGCACAGATGTGTGAAAGAGGCCTTAGGGTATGTGCACATCAGTCGTTTCTGCATCTTTGCAGACCGGCCGGGAACCGGTGGAGATTAGCAGAAACTGAGTTTTCTGAACTCGGCAGTGTCCCTCGTTTTGTTGGCGTTTTGCTAACGATTTGCGATCGGGTTACTAGCGGTCGTACAGCGTGTTCTTGGCGATTTCCCCGGCGCTTTTCTTAGCGAGTTCCGGACTGGTCTTTGGTGCACTTGTTCAGCTGGAACCGCTGGAAAAAACGCTGAAAAGAAGTCACTTGCTCTATCTTTGAAAACCGGTGGAAAACCGGTGAATAAACAGAAAACGACCAGAAAAAAAACGTTCTAATGTAGACAGCGTTTTCTAAACTCCATTGACTAGCATGTTAATCCAACCGGTGGCTAGGACTAACATAAATTAACATAAAACTCAGCGGAAACCGCCGACGGAAAACGTTCAAAAACAGCCCACAAGACGACTGATGTGCACATACCCTTAGGCTGCACCATGGCATATCCTAAAACTTTTGAAAAACACTTGGCCTATGTTAATCTCAATGACATTTTTTATAGGCTTCTTTAGTGGGAAAGAAATTAACGACATACTATAACTCAATATGAAATCAAATTAAAACAAACTGTATCTATGCATAAAATTTCCATTTTTATTTACAAAATCTCAAAAAAAATTTCAATACAAATGAAAATTTCAAAGAAAATATGGGTAACCAATACAGTGATAATCTGTGACTAAAAGATTTTTTATTATTATTAAAATGAACACATTTACAGCTAAAGTATATGGGTGCATTCAGTTGTCCATGCACATCGGTCTGATCACGGACTGCAATGCATGGAACAAACTGCAGCTCTCCTAAAGGCCGGAGTTCGACCAGCGTATGACATCAGAAGTGATATGCTAATAATCCTCGACTCATGGCCACTTTACACACACCAACTTATCTGTCCAACTTCTGAACAACTTACTGGTTGCAGTGAAATCATGGACACATTGTTCCATTTGTACACAGTCACAAAATGGAGCAATGTGTCCATGATTTCACTGCAACCAGTAAGTTGTTCAGAAGTTGGACAGATAAGTTGGTGTGTGTAAAGTGGCCCTCAGGCTCTGCTGAGAACCTGAGCCAAGTGTCATGATTCTGTGATCTGATCCTGCGATCAGATCACAGCTGCAGAGAGGGGGAGATTCCTCTCCCCATGCAGTCGAGTGATAAGAGTGCGGTCTGATGTTTCACATGCACTCATAATCTTGTATGGGTGGGTGTGTGGATCCGAAATACACTGTAAGGCTGGCTTCACATTAGCGTTTGTGTCTGCATGCTGATGGCATGCAGACACAAACGCTGTCAAAAGCAGGGACACTTTGATGTGTCCGCAGCGGATAATGTCCGCCTGCGGACACATCACTAGGGAGCCCGGCAGCCAATCGGCGCTGTCCGGGGGCGGGCCGGGGGCGGAGATCAGCGCCGGAGATCTCCGCCCCCCCGGCCGCCGGTAAGCTCCGGGACATGTCGGCGGGGAGAACAGCTGATGTGAGAGCTGTTTGAATCTTCCCGCGCCGACACTGAGAGGAGATGTCGGCGCGGGAAGATTCAAACAGCTCTCACATCAGCTGTTCTCCCCGCCGACATCGCTAGGAGATTACAGGCGGCGGGGAGAAGGAGGACAGCAGAGCCTCAGCTGATCTCCCGGTGGCCGTCGGTGAGCTCCTGTGACATCACCGGCGGCCACCGGGAGATTTTTCAATGGGTCCGCAGCGTTCTCCTGCGGTGTCATGCAGAGGACACTGCGGACCCATTGAAGACAATGCATTTTTTGTACGCTTGGGGACGCTTGCTGATTGTCCAAGGTCCCCAAACGCACAAAAAAACCCAACTGGCTGCGTCCCGGGTGCGGATGCTGGACACCGGAAGCAGCAGATATCGTCCGCATCCGCACCCGAACGCAGCAAACGCAGGCACCATGCGTTCCTATGTTAAACATAGGAACGCAGTGCGCATGCGTTTGACTGCGTATGGGAACGCAGCAATACGCTGCCTTCCCATACGCAAATGTGAAGCCAGCCTAAGATGCAGAATGCAGAGATATTTTCCTCGGCACAATCTTGGTTGAGCAAAAAGTAGCAGATGGATGCTTTATGATTGTTTAACAATGGTGCCAGCGTAACCTGGATCTTAGAGATTGCACTCGTCCGTTGGAAACGCACGTGGAACTGTGGCCTGTGTATGATAGATGCATACATCTCTATGAGGCTGTCATGCTCAGGTCCAGTCTGTGCACTGCAGTCCGTGAAAGGACCAAAATCCACGTATGTCTCAATGAGCCCATACATAAAATTAATTTTAACATCTTCTTCCAACTATTGTTTCTTTGGGGTCGATCCATCAAGATTAACATTTCGCTTCTCATTTTTGATTCCAATATGCACTAGAGTAAGGGTGCTTTCACACTAGCGTTTATTTGAAATCGCGACAGATGCGGTGAAAAAAACGCATCTGCCGCGATTACCGCATACCGGCAAGCCCCATGCAATGTATAGGCGGGCTTGCGGCAGGTGCGGTTTTGGCACTTGCCGCAGGTGCGGCCGCGAAAAAAAAAACTGCGGCTGACCGTGTTTTTTTTCGCGGCCGCACCTGCCGCAAGTGCCAAAACCGCACTTGCCACACCTGCCGCAAGCCCGCCTATACATTGTATGGGGCTTGCCGCAACCGTGCCGCAAGTGCAGCCGGTATGCGGTAATCGCGGCAGATGCGGTTTTTCACCGCATCTGCCGCGATTTCAAATAAACGCTAGTGTGAAAGCACCCTTAGAAGGGCTAAATTAGAAGAGCCATGCTCCTCTTGGGAGATTTGTAGCATTCATCTGATGCCAAGTGTCAGCATTAAAAACATCCTCCAGTTTTGACTGGAGTTCATTTCTGCCATAATTTATTTTTGTGATACAAGTTGTAACGAAAATATTTTCTGCGCCCAGCCATGCCCTGTTTCACTAAGCTCTAGAGCTGGCGTAATAATGCCAAGGCCCTGATTCATTAAGACTGGTACTTCATATGCCAGTCTTAGGGCCCTTTCACATCAGCGTTTTGCGCTGATCTCGGCAGTTGCGGTGAAAAAAGCGCAACTGCTGCAATTACCGCATAGCGGCCGCACTTGCGGTTCACTTGCGGCAAGCCCCATGCAATGTCTATGGGGCTTGCGGCAAGTGCGGTACAGTTGCGGTTTCGGCACTTGAGGCCGCGAAAAAAAACGCGGTTTTCCTGCGGCCGCATCTGCCGCAAGTGCCGAAACTGCACTTGCCGCACACTTACTGCAATCCCCATAGACATTGCATGGGGCTTGCCGCAAGTGCGCCCGTTATGCAGTAATCGTGGCAGTTGCGGTTTTGTCACCGCAGCTGCCACGATCAGCTCAAAACGCTGATGTGAAAGGGCCCTTAGGCTGGTTGCACACTTGCTTTCAGGTATAATCAGGCTGAAAATGCATCTGACCGCATCCAGGTTTGTTTGTGCAACCATATACAACCGCGGCAGTCTATGATCCGAGTATAGGATCAGGTAAAGTAATACACATTGGTTGCATATGTTTTTTTCTGATCCGTCGGAAAGTTAAAAATTTACATAGACTCACGTTTTGAAGAGAGGTCTGGGCCAGCACCAACCTTTCCAGCGTTCCCCTTTTTACTTTGGGGATCTCACTGCAGCGTTAGCTGATCATGAACTCACGACCTGGAGGGGTGGAGGATGAGCTTCCTGTTGTAACACTTGCCTCGTCTCGGTGCTTGCTACCAGCAGGTGCGTCACAGCATATTCAATCAAATAGAGAAGAAATGGAGCCGCACTCAAGGCTTCTGGCAGTGGATATTTATTCAATCTTCATACAACAAGTTGTGCACAGCGGATGGGGGGGGGGGGGGGACGGGGGTACTACGTAGATTTGCGCCCTGTCTTGGCGCTTCAGCGGGTACAATCCCGCTGAAGCGCCAAGACAGGGCGCGAAACGACGTAGTACCCACCCGCTGTGCACAACTTGTTGTATGAAGATTGAATAAATATCCACTGCCAGAAGCCTTGAGTGCAGCTCCATTTCTTCTCTATTTGATTAAAAATTTACATAGGACGTGCCTATTAGGAGGGCCTATGGGCATGCTCAGTGTGAAAGCCAGATCCAGCCTGGTAGGATCCACCCCATTAAAGCTCATTCTAATTTTTGGCTGCAGTGCGCCACATTTGGTGACATCAGGCACTTTACCTAGGCACAAAATTGCACCATTGTACGGCCGGGAAGGTCAAGAGGACGCATTTCTAAGGATCCGGCAGAAATCTTGTGTCATTGCATGTGCCTGTGTCCCCATTTAAGTCTATGGAGACAGGCCTGATCAGGTAGCATAAGGTTTTCACCAGATTAGGATGCAGGACAAAAAAATGCAATTGTGAAAGCACCCGGGACATGCCAGAATAAAATGTGCTGAATTCACTAAGAGGTGCAAACGTATAATGAATTTGGCACATTTTATAAATGGTCAAGTAACATTACTGGTGTAATATCACCTATGCTTTTGATTAATTTGATGGGCAGGTATAGGCACACTTCATCTCCTTCCCAAGCTCTGCCCATTTTAGTGGCGTAAAATGCCAGAGGTCTCAATTTTTGGTGTAAACATTGATTAATTGTGGCCCAATTCTTAGGCTGGCTTCACATCATGATTTTGCTGCATCCGTGGTGATCCTTGAATTTCAAGGATCACACGGACAAGCATGGATCTGTGCCAACAGATGCCACTCATGCCCACGGATCCGTCATCAGTTAGCAGAGATAGAGCTGTATCTTGCTTGTGAGTATGCGCAGTACAGCAAATTGGATATGTTTTACAGATGCGATTTTTTGATGGATCAAGATACATAGACTCCCATGTTATGTAACGCGGAACGCAACAGATCCGTTACGGATCAATGGTGTCCGATTTGTGTCACAGAGACCAAAATCGTAGCAGGCTACGATTTGGGCTCAGTGACTAAATCGAACAGCAACAAGTGGTGCTAAAATCGGATGCCTATAGGGACACATCCGATCCGTTGCCCATAGGGATACATGGGAAGCAAAAATCAGATCTGTGTGTATCAGCTTTGAAACGGATACACACAGATGCAGCAAAATCGTGATGTGAAGCCAGCCTTACATTTTTGCTCGACTGTGATTATTGACGCAAACAGTTTAATACATTGGCCCTTTAATGGTCCTCCATTAACATTAACTTGCCAGTAAACCATTTAATTAGTAGTGCAGACCAGATCGAAACTCAACAACCTCATAAGCATGTATAAAGGCCGGGTTACACGCAGCGACATTGCTACCAATGTCACTGCAACGTGACAGGTTTTGTGATGTTGCAGCGACCTCGCCAGCGATGCCACTGTGTGTGACATGCCGCAACGACCAGCGATCAGCTCGCTGCGGAATGGCCAGGACCGTTTTTTGGTCATTGGTCTGCCGCAGGGCAGCAGACATCGGCGTGTGTGACACCTTTCTAACCCGATGTGTTTCCTGGTAACCAAGGAACATATCGGGTTACTAAGCAAAGCACGCTGGTACCAGGTACACATCGGTTATTAAGCAAAGCACGCTGGTAACCAGGTACACATGGGGTTATTAAGCAAAGCACGCTGGTAACCAGGGTACACATCGGGTTATTAAGCAAAGCACGCTGGTAACCAGGGTACACATCGGGTTATTAAGCACAGTGCGCTGTGCTTAGTAACTCGATGTGTACCCTGGTAACCAGGGTACACATATCGGGTTACCAGCGTTCTCAGTACAGTAGCGGGACCTCTACATCGTGGAAAAGAATAGTTTATATTCTTTTCCACGATGTCGAGGTCGTTACACGGGTCGCTGAGGAGATCTGCCTGTGTGGCATCTCACCAGCGACCACACAGCGATATTCCAGCGATGCCCGCCAAGTCAGGTCAATGGTTGGGATCCCTGGAACATCGCTATGTGTAACCTGGCCTTAAGGGCTCTTTCACATTCGGGTCGGGTGAGCCGCGACTGCACGGATGTGTGAAAGAGCCCTCATACATGATTAGGAGGAGGTTGTTGAGTACTAGGCTGGGCTGGACCTAAAGGCCACGTTACACATAGCGATATTCCAGCGATCCGACCAACGATCCGACCTGGCCGGGATCGCTGGAACATTGCTGTGTGGTCGCTGGTGAGCTGTCAAGCTGGCAGATCTCCTCAGCGACCAGCGACCCATGTAATGACCTAGACATCGTGGAAAAGAACACTATTCTTTTCCACGATGTCGAGGTCCTGCTACTGTATTCTGATAGGTTGGAGTAAGTGGGGACACTGGTAACCAGGGTACACATCGGGTTACTAAGCACAGCGCGCTGGTAACCAGGGTACACATCGGGTTACTAAGCAAAGCACACTGTGCTTAGTAACTCGATGTGTACCCTGGTAGCCAGGGTACACATCGGGTTAGAGGGGTGTCACACACGCTGATGTATGCTGCCCAGCAGGAGACCGACGACCAAAAAATGGTCCTGACCATTCCGCAGCGATCAGTGAGCTCATCACTGGTCGCTGTGACATGTCACACACAGCGAATTTGCTAGCGAGGTCGCTGCAACATCACAAAACCTGTGACGTTGCAGCGACATCGTGTGTCGATGTCGCTGCGTGTAACCCGGCCATAACTGTAAAGTCAGATGTTTGAATCCAGAATAACCAAAGTAGTAAAAAAAACACCAAAATTTACTAAAATGGTAGTTTTTCTTTGGCTTAAATGGTAGTCTAAGGCTATATGCACAGAGAATTTTTTGTTTTTAGAGCAGAAATGCTTCAAGTCTCAAAAGCGTTCGGGCTTCCACTAAAGCTCCCGTCACACACAACGATGCACCAGCGATCCCGACAACAATAACGATCCTGCAGGGACGTTGGTGTGTTGTTACCTGGTCGCTGGGGAGCTGTCAAACAGGCAGATCTCCCCAGCGACCAGGGAGCCACCTCCACAGCGCTGGTAACTATGATAAACACCAGGTATCTAGGCAGCACACGTGCCTAGATACCTGGTGTTTATCATAATTACCAGTGTCCTCCCTGCTTAGTGCTGGTAACCATGATAAACACTGGGTATCTAAGCAGCGCACGCTGCCCAGATACCCGGTGTTTATCATAGTTACCAGCATCCGCCCTGCGTAGTGCTGGTAACCATGATAAATACCGGGTATCTAGGCAGCACATGCTGTCTAGATACCCGGTGTTTACCATGGTTACCAGCCCTGTGAGGTCACTGATCGCTGGTCTCTTGCAGCGATGCGTGCTGACCAGTGGCAGACCAACGACCTAAAAATGACCCAGAGCACTTTGTAACGATTAGCGATCTCACAGCAGGGGCCTGATCGCTGCTAAGTGCCACACGTAGCGAGATCATTAGCGAGATCACTTACGTCACAAAACCTCTGATGTTACAATGATCTCGCTAACGATCTTGTTATGTGTGACGGAGCTTAAGAAAACTAAGCAAAAAAACATGTTATCTGCACATAGTCTGAGGGAGTGTTCATGCTGAGTTTCCTCACCCCCCCAGGGGGTTTTGGAGCAGTAATTGTCCAAAAAAAAAAACCAAGATTTTATTGGAGAGTTTCTGTTCCAATAGCTCCTGTGTGAACACAGCCCAAAAGGAAGCAAATATGATACATTTGATCCGTTGTACGCAATCACTCGCAGGAGCCTTTGTGATGAATTTGGTGCATTTATAGTCAAATTGGTCACACAAGTTGTTGTAAAATAGCTTAGTTGTCCCATGGTCTCTGATGTAGGGTCGGTGTTTTAGCAGCTGCATACACATTCAGTCCTGTGTACACAGTCTGACCTCACAGGCTTCTGCATGGACTTGTCTGCGTAAATAAACATGCCAGAGCCATCCACCCGGCCATAGTCAAGTTCTTGTGCTCCATGCTACAGAAGGTTCGTTACAGTCTCATACTTCGGCTGAAGATTATATATAACAACACGATTGCTCCACAGCCCTAAAAGCAGCTGCCCAAAGGGGCCTCAGCCAGTGGTGGTACGTGAATCTCATGGGCAGTGGCGTAACTTCAGGTCTCGGGGCCCCGATGCGAAAGCTCCAACGGGGCCCCCAATTATTGCAAATCTTTAGTAATATTAGTCTTTTTCTATGGGCCAAAGGGACGTTTGGGGCCCCCCTAGGCTGCAGGGCCCGGGTGCGATCGCAACCCCTGCACCTATTGTAGTTACACCCCTGCTCATGGGCCCCGATGCAACAGGCCCCCTATTAGTACAAATCTTTAATAGCAAGTCTTTTTCTATAGGCAAAAGGGACTTTTAGGGCCCCAAAAGCCCCAGGGCCCAAGTGAGATAGCAAACCCTGCACCTATTGTAGTTACACCCCTGGTCTCAGCAAGTAGAAAACAAAGGAGTGTGATGGCACCTGAAAATAACACCACAGCTGGCACAGAGGGCATATCCCCAATAACAGGGAGCATCAGTTACTAGAAGAGGATCCAAAGTGACATGGGAAGTCTCCACCTGGCCAGTGATGGCCCATGACACACAGGGGACATGATAGTAAAGCTTGGCTCCTACGAAAGGGTAAAGTGATGGAAGTGACAAATATACTGGAAGCAGAACTCTACAAGGGTAGACATGAGAAGAGGCCACACGTGACCTGGAAGGAGACAACACCTGGAGTAATCAGCCATCACACCGAGCCTACAATATGGCAGCTCATCCCAGCAGATCCCACACAGCAGTTGATCCTATACAACAGTTGACCCCAGCAGATCCCATACAGCAATTGATCCCGTACAGGCAATGATCCCATGCAGCAGTTGACCCCAGCAGACCCCAGCACAGCTCTTACCTTAGCACCTCGCAGATCTGGGATCGATGTGTGAGAATCCCCTGCCCCTGTGCCTCCTCCCTGCTGTCCCTGTGCACACTGAGTGCGCTTCCTGCCTTCCTTCCTCCTGGCTCAGGTATGGCTGACGTCACCTGGCTCCGGGCTCAGGACACACCTAGGAGGCCTGTGCTCCTCTCAGCATGAGTCAGGGGCACGGAGCAGCAGGCGGCATTGCTGCCTGCATTGTGTGGAAATGAGCCGGCAGGTGCGGAGTCTGCGGCTGTTATGGCGCCTCAGTCATGGAAATGTATACACCTCAGTGTGAATTGTGCTGATGCTGAGGGCAATGGAGAACCTCCCAGCTCCGCCTCACACACACGGTTTTCCGCCTCGGATTTTGCTCTACTTGTGGTTTGTGGATTCCTGCACGTGTATTTCTTTCATCCTCTTCCTAATTAACTCCCAATGATCATAGAGCGCCCACATATTCCGTGGTGCTGTACAAGGATCATTACTGACATGAAAACATCCTACCTTACCCAGTGGTGTAACTTGAAGCTCATGGCCCCCAATTATTGCAAATCTTGAATAGCATTAGTCTTTTTCCATAGGCTGCAGCTAAAGAGACTTTTGGGGCCCCCAAGGCTCCAGGGCCCGGGTGCGAGTGCAACCCTAAAGGCCACGTCACACGCTTCAATATCGTTAACGATATCGCTGAAACGTCACTGTTTTTTAATCACTGAAACAATATAGTTTGTGCGTCGTTGCATGTAACCGATCTTTTCTCGAAAAATCGCTTGATGGCGGCCGTCACACGCTGCAATATCGTGAGCGATATTGTAAGCGATCACGTGCACGCGCGATCGCTAACAATATCGCTCACATCGCTGGTGAGCTGTCACACAGGCAGACTCACCAGCGATGTGGGCCAGCGAGATCGCTGGTAACTATGGTACACATCGGGTTACTAGGCGCCGCGCGGCACTTAGTAACCCGACGTTTACCATAGATACCATCTCCCAGCATAGGCTCTGCCGCTGGGAGATCGTTCATCGTGGTGTCACACACCACGATGAGGCAGATTGTTCAAGCGTTTATCGCTTGATATGAGCTCCTGCTCTCATATCTGCGATGTAACGATCAAGCAATTTTACATTGTAAAATCGCTTGATTGCACGCAGCGATGCACAAACGATATCGCTTAAGCGATCAAAAAGCAGATCGCTTAAACTATATCGTTCGCAATATTGCAACGTGACGGCCGCAGATCGCTCATCACAGATGTGAGATCCTGCCCTCA
Organism: Allobates femoralis; assembly: GCA_033576535.1. NCBI lineage: Eukaryota > Metazoa > Chordata > Amphibia > Anura > Aromobatidae > Allobates > Allobates femoralis. The sequence continues at coordinate 216,738,989 of JARQOC010000002.1, read as the reverse complement.
AATCCATCGTGCGTCGTTCAATTAACCAACGTTCAACCTGCTGCATCGTTGTGTGTGACACCGCGATAACGATCTTGTGAACGACTTCGCCTATTCACAATCCGTTTTTTTTTTCTCATCAGCTATTGCTGTATAATCATTTACAAGAACATTTTAAAGTGTTCTCAGCTGCAGAATGATAATGTATCCGTGAAAAATCGCATCCGACTCAGATGGTCCTGTGTGGTATGTCTTTTTTTGTCGGACCCATAAACTTGCAGTGGCGAGTTCGTCTGTGACTCGCATACTATCGCAGATGTTGTGACTGCTGTCATCCTGAAGCGATGAGAAAAATGGCACATCGTAATGTGCTCTACTGACTAACATTGTCCGACTGCATGCATTTACCGCACTGCAGTCTCGAGTTTCATGCCAGTGTGTCTGTACCCTTAGTTATGCCCCTGCCCCCACCCCTTAAGACGAGTCCGTATGTTTCTGAAGAATTCACATAATTACACTGGAACATACCATTGTGAGCCTATGGCCTTAGGTGATGTGCACACAGAGTATTTAGTACAGAATATTCTTCACAATCACCAAATAACACTTAAAAGTATTTTTTTTTTTCCCTTGTGTTTTTGAGTAAAGCTAATGGAGAGAGAGGAGAAAAAAGGAGATAAATTCTGGTATCCGGATATCATCTCAGAGCATTTAACAAAGCATGTGTTTTTTATTTATTTTTTTTAAATAAAATTTGCAACATACTTCACCAACAAGATCGACCAGATCAGACAAGTCTTTGCTACCCAACCACGCAACCCCCATGTATACCGGATCAATCCTCTCCCCCACTAACCCTCCTCCCAACCATCACTGAAGGAGAACTTGCACACCTCCTCTCCAGATCTCACCTCACCACTTGTGTGCACTGGACCCCCTCCCATCCCACCTCCTTCCCAACCTCACCACATCACTTATCCCAGCCCTAACCCACCTCTTCAAACTATCACTAACTTCTGGTACCTTTCCTTCTGCTTTCAAACATGCAACAATTACACCTATCTTAAAGAAGCCATCCCTCGACCCCACTTGTACATCTGCTACCAGCCCATTTCTCTGCTCCCGTTCGCTCCCAAACTTCTCAAAAAGTATGTCCACACTGTACTCTCATCCGAACTCTCATCCAACTCTCTCTTTGATGACCTTCAATCCGGCTTCCACCCTCACCACTCTACTGAAACTGCCCTGACCAAAATTACTAACGACTTGCTCACGGCCAAAGCTAACAGACAGTTCTCCGTCCTCCTCCTTCTAGACCTGTCCTCTGCATTTGACAGTCGACCACTGCCTCTTATTACAGATCCTTTCTTCCATTGGTATCACTGACATTTGCCCTCTCCTGGATCTCCTCCTATCTTTCCAACCGCACATTTAGTGTCTCCCACTCCCACACAACCTCCTCACCTCATCCCCTCTCTGTTGGGGTCCCTCAAGGCTCTGTTCTGGGGCCCCTCCTTTTCTCCATCTATACTCTTGGTCTCGGACAACTCATAAAGTCCCATGGCTTCCAGTATCACCTGTACGCTGATGACACTCAGATCTACCTCTCTGGCCCAGATGTCACCTCTCTGCTGTCCAGAATCCCAGAGTGTCTATCAGCCATATCCTCCTTCTTTCCTCCCGCTTCCTAAAACTCAATGTAGACAAAACCAAACTCATCCTCTTTCCTCCATCTCACACACATTCCTTGCCAGACTATCTATCACAATCTATCACAATAAATGACATCACACTTTGCCCTGTACCTGAAGTCCACTGCCTCAGATTAACACTTGACTCTCCATTGTGCTTCAAACCGCACATCCAAGCCCTTACCACCTCCTGCCGTCTCCAACTCAAAAACATTGCCAGAATCCGTCCCTTCCTCAACCCCCACTCTGCTAAACTACTCATGCATGCCCTCATCATCTCCTGCCTTGACTACTGCAACCTCCAACTCTGTGGTCTTCCTGCTAACACTCTTGCACCACTTCGATCTGTCCTTAATGGCCCCTTTACACGCAGCTACAGGTAACAGGTTTTCCACAGGTAACTTACTGGCTGCAGTGAAATCATGGAGAGATTATTCCATTTGTACACAGCAACAAGATAGAACCATGTCTCTATGATTTCACTGCAGCCAGTAAGTTACCTGTGGAAAACTTGTTACCTGTAGCTGCGTGTAAAGGGGCCATAACTCTGCTGCCCGACTAATCCACCTCTCTCCTTGCTGCTCCTCCACGTCTCCCCTCTGCAAATCCCTCCACTGGCTCCCAATTCACCAGCGTATCCAATTCAAACTACTAACATTGACTTACAAAGCCATCCACAATCTGTCCCCCCCATATATCTCTGAACTAATCTCCCGATATCCAACTCATAATCTTCGATCCTCCCAAGACCTCCTTCTTTCCTCCACACTTGTACGTTCCTCATCTAATCGCCTGCAAGACTTCGCCCGAGCATACCCCATCCTCTGGAACTCCGCACCCCATCACGTCCGACTGTCCCCTACACTCAGAACCTTCAAGCGGAACCTGAAAACCATCTCTTCAGAACAGCCTACAACCTGTAATGACCACAGTGCCCCTCAACACCACTGGACCTGGCGCTCCACCACCATCGGACCTGGCAATCCAGCACCACCCGAGCAGACCCAACCTACTGTCTCCCTCCCCATTGCCCTGTAGAATGTAAGCCCGCAAGGGTAGGGTCCTCTCTCCCCTCTGTATCAGTCTGTCACTTTGTTCATTATATTTGTAGCTTGTCTGTATGCAACCCTTTCTCATGTACAGCACCATGGAATTAATGGTGCTCTAATAGTAAATAATAATACTAATAATAAAATGCACTAAATTTGCATCAAAAGATGCATTTTGTGAACACACCCAGCATCCATCTGGGCCACCGGGGAACCGGTTAACCCTCCATCGGGCCCCGATCCTCGTGGCCCCGCCTGATTCTTGTGGCCCTGCCCACATCGCCCTGCCCCCACCCCCTCCTGCTGACAGAGGGGGCTACCGCTAACAGGGGTGCATTCGACATGGAGTGGTCACCTCAGGGGTGGCGGCAATGCGGTAGGCGCCATGCAATAGCTACTGCCATGGGACCCGCGGCCACGATATGTGCTGATGAGTTCCGCCGCTGTCTGCTTTCAAAGCTCCTGTTCCCTGCAGCTCTGCTTTGCACGGCGAGGGTGGTGACGTCATCAGTGAGCGTCCCGCCGTGCTGAGCACGGAACACACACTGGAAGAGACCGGAGCTGCAATGGGGGAGGAGGTGAGAGGAGCTGGAAGGAGAGAGGGGGGTGCGAGGAGAGAGAGGAGGAGACAGGAAAGAGGAGGTGAGAGGAGCTGGAAAGAGAGAAGTGGTGCAAGGAGAGAGGAGCTGAAAAGAGAGGAGAAGAGAGGAGCTGGAAGAAGAGAGGGGGTGTGAGGAGAGAGAAGATGCAAGGAGAGAGAGGAGATGTGAGGAAAGAGGAGGTGAGAGGAGCTGGAAGGAGAGAGAGGAGGTGAGAGTGTGGCACCCCAGGGGTTAATGTGCCACAGTAACATCACACGGGTTCCCTCCCCACAACACACTACACTAGCACCTCTGGGCCAGGAGGGGGAGCTAAACAAGTTCCCTTATATACCCTGGGTCAAGAGGAAGTAGCCAGAGTAGAGTAAGGTTTCAGTTCCTGGGAGAACTTAGAGAGGCTGTAGTGTAAAGGAGCTGCACCAGGCTTCTCTATAGTCTGCTCACTGATTCCAGGCCTAGCCAGGGTCTGAGGGAAGGTGAACTGAAGGCTGAGAAATACATCTGGGAGCTTGAGTGCCATCACCACTCGCCCCACAGGAGCGCACAGAAGGGACACCGGATCCGAGACCGTGACTGACACACACAGCACAGTAAATCCAGGAATAGTGGAGATTCTAGATCACCACAGTACCAGAGCAAAGCAACACGGCGGGGTCAGCAGTACACGGAAGACTCAAGTTGCCTAACCAAGGGGTACCAGAAAGGAGCGGGAGACAGTGCCAGCAGCTCAGCTAGAAGCAGCAGCAGGGCCACAGACACACAGCGCAGCAGGAGGAAGCTGAGGACCCGGACAGGGTGGGAGCAACCCAGCCCCAGTACAGACTCTGTGGACTATAACCTGCTACAACATCTGCAGTAAAGCTTTGGATACTACAGAAACGTGAGTGTGTGCTCCTTCCACCCGTCTCCACTATCCATCCCTTATTATCACATCCACCATAGACTCTAATTACCACTGCCTCGGGGAACCAGCCTCTACCTACGGAGAGCCGTTCCATCTAAGCTGCCTTACATCATCCCCGGAGGTTCTGCAGCAGCGGTGGTCCCATTACTGACCACACACCGTGGGTGGCGTCACGACAAACATTCATCCCTTGTAAATACCCCCTTTTACTTGCGGAAGCCGGGACACGGTCCGGACCAGGCCCTCCGTGACATCCCCAGTAGCAACCCGGTCCGGCACCGAGTACCCTGTCCCAGTGGGCTCCACAAGAGTAGCTGGAAAGAGAGAGTGGGTGCGAGGAGCTGAGAGGAGTAGAGAGGAGCTGGAAGGAATGAGGGGCTGCGATTAGGGGGTGCAAGAAGAGAGGAGTTGGAAGGAGAGAGGGGGTGCGAGGAGAAAGGAGGTGAGAGGAGCTGCAAGGGGAGAGGAGCTGGAAGGAGAGGGGGGTGCGATTAGGGGGTGCGAGGAGAGAGAGGAGGTGAGAGGAGCTGGAAGGAGAGAGGAGGGGAGCTGCGAGGAAAGTGAAGGGAGAGAGGGGGTGTGAGCGGAGAAGGGGTGTGAGGGGAGAGGGGGTGCAAGGAGAGAGAGGAGATGCCAGGAGAGAGAGGAGGTGTGAGGAGAGAGGAGGTGAGAGGAGCTGGAAGGAGAAAAGGGGTGCGAGGAGAGAAAGAGCTGCGAGGACAGAGAGTGTGCGAGGAAAGGAGGTGAGAGCAGCTGCAAAGAGGAGCTGCGAGGAGTGAGGGGGTGCGAGGAGAGGGGAGGTGCGAGGAGCTGCGAGAACAGAGGGGGTGCGAGGAGAGGATGGGCGAGGAGCTGCAAAAAGAGAGGAGATGCAAGGAGAGAGGGGCTGAGAGGAGGTGAAGAGGATCCTTTTATTCTTTTAAACAGTGACAATGTACCAGGTGCCGGAGACCGAGAGCCGCAGAGAAAGAAGCTGCCGGTTACCTGGTGCCGGAGACCGGGAGCTGTAGAGGAAGAAGCTGCCTGGTGCTGGAGACCGGGAGCCGCAGAGCAAGATGCTGCCGGGTGCCTGGTGCAGGAGACCAGGAGCAGCAGAGGAAAAAGGTGCCAGGTACCTGGTGCTGGAGACGGGGAGCCGTTGAGGAAAAAGCTGCCGGGTGCCTGGTGCAGGAGACCGGGAGCCGCAGAGGAAGAAGCTGTCAGGTGCCTGGTGCTGGAGACTGGTAGCCTCAGAGGAAGATGGTGCCGGGTACTTGGTCCCGGAGACTAGGAGCCGCAGAGGAAGAAGCTGCCTGGTGCCTGGTGCCGGAGAGCAGGAGCCACAGAGGAAGAAGCTGCCTGGTGCTGGGTGCCTGGTGCCGGCGAGCGAGAGACCGGGAGCCGCAGAGGAAGAAGCTGCTGGGATCCGGAATCAGGAGTGTGGAGTCAGGTTAGGCGCTGTTTGTCACGCGCTTAGTTGGCGCTGACCTTGCTGGATGCTGCTGTGTATGTGTTTGTCCTTAAGGGCCCCTTTACACGCGGCTACATTTCTAGGGTGGCTACAGGTAACTTACTGGTTGCAGTGAAATCATGGAGACAAGGTTCTATCTTGTTGCTGTGTACAAATGGAATAATCTCTCCATGATTTCACTGCAACCAGTAAGTTACCTGTAGCCACCCAAGAAATGTAGCCATGTTTAAAGGGGCCCTAAGAGCTAGAGTAGATATGACAGGCTCAAACCCCAATTTAGGTGCTATGGGGAAAAAAAACAAAGCTAAAGTATAGGAGTAGCCCCGGCACACTAATATCATGAAAATTAGAGTCTTTGCAACGACAGTCTTTTTTGTTGTGATTTTATTTTTATGAACAAGGTGGTGTTACAATCCAACGTTTCAGCTCTACATCTCGAGCTTTCATCAGGGATATGACTTGGTCCTTGGTTTCGGGGTGTATGTATAGGTGGTATAGGTTTACTTATGTGGTCCAGCTAGGATGAGGTCATCCCTGTCAAGGGTAGTCCTGCTGGTCCGGACTCAATTGAAGTTACAGACGTCACAGGAGAGAATTATTATTATTTTATTTATTATTATTATTTATTTATATAGCGCCATTGGTTCCATGGCGCTTTACATAAGGAGTGGGGGTAACAACGACAGGTACAGTACACATGAGCAGTCAATGCTTGCTGATACACGACGGGAGAGGTTCCTGTCCACGAGGGCTCACAGTCTACGGGGGTGGGGGAGGACACGATAGGGTGGGGGAAGCGCCAAGCGATTGGTGGAGCGGCGCTGGGTCTCATCGTGGGTTGTAGGCTTGTTGGAATAGATGAGTTTTCAGGTTCTTTTTGAAGCTCTTGAGGGTAGGCGAGTGTCTGACGTGCTGGGGGAGGGAGTTCCAGAGTCTAGGGGAGGCGGGGAGAAGTCTTGTATGCGGTTGTGGGAGGAGGAGATGAGGGGGGAGGAGAGGAGGAGTTCTTGTGAGGAGCGTAGGTTGCGTGCAGGTTGGTATTGGGAGACCATGTCGGAGATGTAAGGGGGGGACAGGTTGTGGATGGCTTTGTAAGTCAGGGTTAGGATTTTAAATTTAGATCTTTGGGGGGTGGGGAGCCAGTGAAGTGCCATGCGGAGAGGGGAGCTAGGGGAGTAGCGAGGAGACAGGTGGATTAGACGGGCAGCTGAGTTCAGGATAGAGTGCAGAGGTGCAAGGGAGGAGGCAGGGAGACCGGTGAGCAGTAGGTTGCAGTAGTCAAGGCGGGAGTTGATGAGGGCGTGGACGATAGTTTTGGCGGTGTCATGGTTGAGGAACGGGCGGATGCGTGAGATGTTCTTGAGTTGGAGTCGGCAGGAGGTGGCAAGGGCTTGGATGTGGGGCTTGAAGGAGAGGGAGGAGTCGAGGGTGACCCCGAGGCACTTTGCGTGGGGGACTGGGGAGAGAGAGCAGTCGTTGACTCGGATTGACAGGTCTGGCAGAGGGGGAGGGCGGCTGGGGGGGAAGACGATGAACTCTGTTTTGTCCATGTTCAACTTGAGGAAGCGAGCAGAAAAGAAGGATGAGATGGCGGACAGGCATTGGGGGATTTTAGACAGAAGGGAGGTGATGTCGGGCCCAGAGAGGTAGATCTGGGTGTCGTCGGCGTAGAGATGGTACTGGAGGCCATGGGACTCAATGAGTTCACCTAGGCCGAGGGTGTAGATGGAGAAAAGTAGCGGTCCAAGTACCGATCCCTGGGGGACGCCGACAGTAAGGGGGTAGGACGAGGAAGAGGTGTCGGCGTGGGTGACGCTGAAAGTGCGGTCTGTAAGGTATGAGGAGATCCAGGAGAGGGCGAGGTCAGTGATGCCAAGGGATTCCAGGATTTGGAGTAGGAGGGAGTGGTCGACTGTGTCGAAGGCGGCGGATAGGTCAAGGAGGAGGAGGACGGAGTAGTGTTTTTTCCTCTTTGCGGTCAGGAGGTCATTGGTGACTTTAGTAAGGGCAGTTGATGGAGTGATGAGGTCGGAAACCAGATTGCAGGCGGTCGAAGAGAGAGCGGGAGGATAGGTAGGACGACAGTTCAGAGTGGACGTGTTGTTCGAGTAGTTTGGAAGCGAAAGGGAGAAGGGATATTGGGCGGTAGTTGGCGACGGATGATGGGTCGAGGGAGGGTTTTTTGAGGATGGGTGAGATCAAGGCGTGTTTGAAGGAAGAGGGAAAAACGCCAGTAGTGAGTGACAGGTTGAAGAGTTGGGTTAGGGCAGGGATGATGGCGGTAGTGAGGTTTGGGATGAGATGGGTAGGGAGAGGGTCGAGGGCACAGGTGGTGAGGTGAGATCGTGACAGGAGGGTGGAGAGCTGGGCTTCAGTCACGTTGGAGAAGCTTCCTTTGGTCGAGTAGGGTTGGGCGGTAATGGTGGTGGGTTGGGGGGACGTTGGGCCAAAGCTTTCTCTAATTTTATCGATCTTGTGTTTGAAGAAGGTGGCGAAGTCGTCAGCGGAGATGAGGGGGGAAGGAGGAGGTGCTGGGGGACGGAGAAGGGAGTTGAAGGTTCTGAATAGTTGTTTGGGGTTTCGGGACAGTGTGTTGATTAAAGAAGAGAAGTAGGTTTGTTTTGCGGCAGTGAGTGCGTCCTTGAAGTTGGAGAGGGATTGCTTGTAGATTGTGAGGTGGGCCGTGGAATGGGATTTCTTCCATCTCCGTTCAGCGACCCTGGACGTTCGGCGAAGCTCTTTTGTGAGAGGGGTGAGCCAGGGTTGTCTGTTAGTGCGGGTTTTGGTGTGTGTGAGGGGGGCAGCCTGGTCGAGAGCCGCAGTTAGTGTGGAGTTGTAGAGGGTGAGGAGGCAAGGTCCGTGAGAGGGAGGAGGGAGTGGGAGAGTGAGTTTAAATCAATGGCTTTTAGGTCTCTGCGTGGGTGACTGAGTTTTCGGAGAGGGGGGGGTGAGGTGGGGGGAAAGAGGGAGGAGAAGGTCAACAGGTTGTGGTCAGATTGGAAGAGGGGTGAGTTTGAGAGGTCGGTGAGGGAACAGAGGCGGGAGAAGATGAGGTCAAGCGTGTGGCGGTCTTTGTGAGTGGCTGAGGAGGACCATTGGGAGAGGCCGAAGGAGGTGGTCAGGGATAGGAGTCGGGAGGTAGGCGGGTCGGGGGTGTCGATGGGGATGTTGAAGTCGCCCATGATGATGGTGGGGATGTCGGAGGAGAGGAAGTGGAGAAGCCAAGTGTTGAAGTGGTCAAGGAAGGAGGTGGTGGATCCCGGGGGTCGGTAGATGACCCCGAGTTGGAGGTTGCAGGGGGAGAAAATGTGAATAGAGTGCAGTTCGAAGGAGGGAAAGGAGGCGGAGGGAGGTGGTGTAGTAGGGATGAAGGAGCAGCTATCGGACAAGAGTATACCCACACCGCCCCCCACGGTGTGAATGAGGGGTTATTGTATTAGCACAGGTGGAGTACCTTAGGCTAGAAGGATAAATGAGAAGGAGACCTCAGGTGTGTATCGCTGGAGCGGTACCTATAGTGACCACGATGTATAGAGTCAGCACGTGACTCCCGTCCTTGTGTCCTAAGTCTGGTCAGGTGTAGAGGAAGGTCCTGGGCCTCCTGTGTTGTGCTCCAGAACTGCATTCACTATGAGGTTCGGCTGCTGGATGAGGGGTTAATGTGTGACTCACCTGGGCTCCCCTCCCCCTGGCCTTTAAGTAGCCTCTCCTTCCACCAGGTGATGCTGATGATAGAGTTTCACTCTATGCCTGGAAGCCGTGCTGTGCTGACCTGTGTGTTTGTGTTGCTGAAGTTCTTTCCTTTGGAGTTGCTGTATCCCAGTTCTGTGGAGGGAGGTGAGGGGGGAATAGCGCAGGGCTGGTGGAGGAGTTTTAGGGAGAGGCTGGAGGCCCGAACCTTCTCACCTTCAGAGATACCTTTGGGATCAGGGCCATTCAGGGTTCCTAGACTAGGGTCAGACTAGTCTTCCCTGGTCACCCTGCCCATAACTGCCATTCCCTCATCAGCATTCTCACTACACCGTGACACTGTTACAGCCGAAGATAGCAGCCTGGGGGGGATAGAGTGGGATAGATAAATGGGGTGGCCTGGAAGAGGGGGCAGAATGGGATGGATGGGTGGGGGGGCATGGAAATGGGGGGAGAACGGGATGGATGGATGAGGGGGCGGCATGGAAAAGGGGGAGAACGAGATGGATGGATGGGGGGGCATGTAAAAGGGGGGAGTAGCTGGATGGATGGGGGGTGGTATGGAAAAGGGGGGAGAAGATGGATGGGGGTGGCATGGAAAAGGGGGGAGTAGCTGGATGGATGGAGGTGGCATGGAATAGGGGGGAGAAGATGGATGGATGGGGGGTGGCATGGAGAAGGGGGGAAAAGATGGATGAATGGGGGAGAAGGTACATGGATGGATTGGGGATAAGGTACGTGGATGGAGGGGGGATGGGGAGAAGGTACATGGATGATTTGGTGGATGGGGGAGAAGGTACATGGATGGATGGGTGGATTGGGGAGAAGGTACATGGATGGATGAGGGGATAGAGGGAGAAGGTATATAGATGGATTGGGAGGGGAAGCTACATGGAACGTGGGGGAGAAGCTGCAAGAATGGGGGAGAAGCTACTTATAACATGGGAGAGGGGAGAAGCTACATGGATGAAGGATGGGGGAGAGGCTGTGTGGAACATGGGAGGGGAGAGGCTATGTGGTACATGGGAGGGAAGAGGCTGCTTGGAACATGGGAGGGGGATGTCACGTCCTACTGACGGACTCGCACGTGGACCCACTGGACCGCGTAAAGCGGATGCTGATACCGGGTGATAGAGAGTCAGACAAGTACCGTAAAGTCAACAGGTTTATTAATAACAACACAAGACCCCACAGCACTGGAGACCCACCGAAGGAGGCCCCGGAGCGCTTAACCCCTATACAGGGATCCCGCCGGTACCCACCTCGGAGGGGCCAATGAAGCGGACACGAGTGTTAAACTGACCCCAGGCGACGTGATAATAACACAGCAACCGGGTATAATAAGAAACGGGAACTGGGAACACAGAGGATCCGGAGCAGGGCTGGAGGAAGCTCTTCAGCAGGAAAGAGATCCGGGGAACAGACCGAGACCACTGGAGCCAGCGTCGAGCCGGCATGGAAGGAATCTGCGGGAAGGAACAAGAGTAATCAGATATCGAGCTGATAAAGAAACAACCTGACCAGACCAGGATTAGCAAGTTCTCTACATAGAAATTGCCCTGGCAATGAGTAAGAGAAAACAGGAAGCTTATATCATAACAGGGTACTCCTGATTGGTAGAACACAGAGACCTGGTGATTGGCTGAGGGGAGGAGCACACTCCCTGCAGTCCTCCAGCAGATATTAACTTAGAGATGAATTGTCACAGCTCAAGCAGTGGTCCCGGAAGTGAGAGGAGCAGTGTTGCTCAAGCAGAGGGTGCTGGACCCCTGCGGCTGGAAACAGGTACGCGCACCCGGGGAGCATGCGGTAAGGAAGACGCTACCCGACTGACCCGCGGGCGGCGGCTGCCAGCGCCCCGGAGCCGTCGGCGGATGGTCGACACCTGGGGCCCTTGAGGCCGGACAGAGGCAGTGGGAGCCGAGGGAGTAACGGCAGCATGCCGCGGGGCACGGGCGGCAGACCCCCGGGTGGTAACAGGGGATGGGGGGAAGGAAGAGCTGCATGAGACGTATGGGGGAGGATAAGCAACATGAGATTCAGGGAAATGGGGCTGAGGATGAGCTGCATGGAACATATGGATGGAGGATGAGATGCATGGGACATGTGGGAGGAGGATGAGCAGTATGGGACATGTGGAAGGAGAATGAGCAGTATGGGACATTTAATCTGCATACACATTTATATATGGAACGTACTGTTCTGGTGATGTATTGATGGTGGTTCTCATTATGTATTATTGTATTGCTGGTGGCTCCGGTGATGTACTGACAGGGGTTATAGTGATGATATATTATTGTATTGATGGGGGTTCTGGTGATGTATTGACTGGTTTTGGTGATGTATTCTGGTAATATACTGACAGGGATTCTAGTAAAGTGTTATTGTATTGCCAGTGGTTCTGGTGATGTAGTCATGTGGATGCTGTAATCTTTAATTTGAAGAAGGAAAGAAAAGGCTAGGCTTCTTGTATCTGCGCAGACCAGTGAGAGTCAATGAGTCAATCTGATTAAACAAGGAAACACTTTATTTGCCGACGTGTTTCATAGCATAACCTGCTACTTCTTCAGTGCTTGGATAGATATGGTCTGATCATACCACATCTCCTGTGCTGAGATAATCTTATATATGTGTCCCTGTTATGTACAGTGTAATGAATGTGTCTGACTTAAGGTACCGTCACACGCGGCAATATTGCTTATAATTTCACTGCCAATTTGCTGGTTGCAGAGAAATCATAAACACATTTTTTTATTTTGTTGCTGTGTACAAATGGAACAATGTGTCCATGATTTCACTGCAACCAGCAAATTGCCAGTGAAATTGCAAGAAATATTGCCGCGTATGACGGTACCTTTAGAGGGACATAGTCTGATCATACCACATCCCATGTGCTGAGATAATCTTATGTATGTGTGCCTGCTATGTACTGTGTAATAAATGTGTCGGACCGTACAGGGACATGGTCTGATCATACCACATCTCCTGTGCTGAGATAATCTTATATATGTGTCCCTGCTATGTACTGTGTAATAAAAGTGTCTGACCTTACAGGGACATGGTCTGATCTTACCACATCTGTGGTGCTGACATAATCGTATATATGTGTCCCTGCTGTGTACTGTGTAATAAATGTGTCGGACCGTACAAAGACACGGTCTGATCATACTACATCTCCTGTGGTGAGATAATCTTATATATGTGTCCCTGCTATGTACTGTGTAATAAATGTGTCTGACCTCACAGGGAGTATCTCGACACAGGAAAATGATTTTTAAACACATCCAATTATGGAAATTAATATTCCAAAATCAATTGATTTAAATAAACTTTAAAATTAACTTTGTCCATGGGGTAAACCACTTTAATAATGGGGATAAAAGAGCAACATTCTCCCGATGGTGCGGTTTCCACTGGTCGGTTTCCACCAATAAATAAGTGATCACCTATTGTGGCGCCCTGCTCATACAGGTAGCCACAGACTTCTCTAATGCACAGTTGGGTTTCCACAGCAGGTACCTACTACATACAACACCTTCCACCCTGGCACAGTAGGGGGAGCCCAACGTGCTGCTCTTAGGCAAGATCCCCTATAAATACTGCAACTGGGAGAGGAGTTAGTCAGTGTGCAGATGCTAGGAGAGCTGCGAAGACATCCTGGCGGTCGGTGCTCTGGTTAGGCCTGAGCCAGTGACCCGGAGTGGCCCTTCTACGTCCCGCAAGCCTAAGTGGGGACAGAAGGCAAGGAGCAGTTAACCAAGAGGGAGTGAGGAACTTGAAGAGGTTCGCCCAAAGAAGTACCGGATATCGGGGATCCGCACCTGTGGGATACTCCAGGACCACAGAAAACCCCGTCACACCGTGGAGGCTTCGGCCACCCGGTTTTCCCCTGTGGGTCAAGAGAGCGAGTCAGACACAGCAGGACATCACCGCAGTGATTAGAGAGGGTAACCCAGAGACTGCACAGGAGGAGAGACAGACACCAGGGTCAGGAAGAGAGAGGAGGCAAGTCTGGCTGCAAGCAGGCTGTGCTTCAATCACACACAGGAACAGAGGAGGCCTTATACCCACTTGATGTGGGGAATCACTGTGTAACCTGGTCACCTGTAAGTGCCCTGGACGTCTTTACCTGCATACCATCAGTAAAAGGTAAAAGACACTTTGCAGTGTGCGTGTGTCATTCCTCTCCGTTCCCGGCCCCTCTCATAGTCTGTTCCAACACTCCCCATTCCAGCCACAACTCCAAATCCAAGCTGCCCCTGTTCACTACGCTGCCCCAGAGGTCCAGCCCTACCTGTAGAGGGCTTTACTACCCTAGCCGCACTACCATCTACCTCCGGTGGACCGTGGTGGCGCTGGTGGCATCTCACCAGAAACTACAGGTGGCGTCATGACAAAACTTGTATATAATCCCTTGTACATATACCCCTTTTTTGTAAGATTTGGTGAGCACACAGTGATGTGCAGGAGACGCCAATATAATAACAGGTATTTGCATATAGCTGAAGGATGGGTGGGCCCCTGAAGTCAAGGGTGGGTAGGCCCCTGAAGTCAAGGGTGGGCCCCTGAAGTCAATTTGCCTGGTGGGCCCCAGACACCCCAGTCTGACGCTGAACACACCTGCATTTTTGCAGCGCTTTTTCATTATTACATTTATGTAAATGTGTGTGTGGCGCCCCCACAAGTGGGGTACTGCACCCAGGTCAGGGTGTGGTTCTCTACTAGTGAGAATGTGGGGGATGGCAAGGGTGAGTCCTCAACACTGCACAAACACACTTAGGACCCAGCAGACCCTGGGCACAAACCCCAGGGGAAGGGCCCAGTGGTACAACAAGGGTAGAGAAGTGTGGATGGAACAACAACACAGTGGGTGAGAAGAATTCGTGTTGGAGTAACGAGAGAACAGCTAGTGTGCAGATCTGGGAGAAGTCGAGTCCAGAGAGGCTATGATCCTAGGGGTACAGGCGGAACAGAATTGGCCCGTGTGCCCGAATCCGGAACTGATACCACCAGACGGAGGTGTTGTGGTCAGAAACGGAGACCGGCCCTGAACACGGTGCAGGGATTCATACCCGATACGTTGAAACCTGAGGCTACGAGCTTCATAGGAGCTGTAGCTCACAGACCTGGCGTATACACAGAGAAAGCAGCCGGACAAGGGTCCGGGGACAAGGTACCAGTCAGCCACTAATACCTGTGGCTGCAGTATCAGGGTTTTGCATGAAGAGGTGCTTACAACAGTGCTGAGAGAGAAAGACAGGACCAGGGAGAGGCAAAAGGACAGGCACACCACCAAGGATCTCATACCTGCCATCCCTGTTGTAACAAAGACTGCACAGACTGGAGCTTAATCAAAAGAGTTTAATATCGATGTTGTATTTGAAGCTTATTGTGAGTAAAACCGGGAACAGAATTGCAGAACGGTGTGAGACAGGGTCACTCCTGAGGCGGCGGCCTTTGAAGGCTAGTGAACAAGGTAACGAGGCCTAAGGCAATCCCTGGCTGCCAGAGACTATTAATCCTTATTCCAGCTGCCCTGGGGACCCGCTCTGCCCATAGGGAGCCACTACATCCCAGCTGCCTGTCCACCGGCTCCAGAGGTTCTGCAGCAGCGGCGTCTTCTCATAGCCACTAACTATGGGTGGTGTCACGCTTCTAGGGGAAGGCGCCCTAGAGTGGACCCACTGGGCTGTGGTACCGAACTCCCCTGGGTGAGCTGAACCTAGTTTACCCAACCCCTGTACAGGGATTGCCAGGGGCAAGCGCAGGGGGTCTAAATACCACGGCTGCTAGTACCAGGGGGGCGGCTCGTAAGGTTAGCCTATGCAACGGCACAGCTAAGGATTCCAGGTAACGGTACAAGGCTAGGAGGGCAGTAATGTTGCTACCGGGGAAGAGCACAACTAGGGTTCCAGGTAACAGGCTAGGAGAACAGGAATGGCTCTACCGGAGGAGAGTACAAGGAAGGCCTGACCAACAGTCAGCAAGGCAGAAGCAAACTAACTTAATAATCAGGCACCTCCCATCAGTGGAGGTGGCCTGATATACCAGAGGAAGAGCAGCTATTGGTCAAGGGGAGTGTCAGGATGGACCGTGCCAGCCCCTAGAGTCACAGGGGAGGAGTGCACCTAGTGCACCGCTGATTGGTCACATGAATACGACCATTGTAATGTGCTCATGTGTGAACCCGGTGGTCAGCTGACAGGAAGGGAACCCGGCGACGACTCCGAGACACAGTACGCCTGGATGCTGGATGCCCGGTCGGCAGAGGGGCAGAGGATGCTGACCCGGGAGAGGTGAGCTGGGGAGCGGTGCCAGGGGACCTAACAGGTGGCGTTACAAATAACTTCCCTTTTCATCACCCCTTTTCCTACACTAGCCAAGAACTCCCATTACACTGAACCCAGGGTCACGGAAGCTGGGTCTCAACCCCTGTGACTCCCCAGAAGTGCAAACAGCCCGGATCCGAGTACCCCACGACCCTGGGGTGCGTCAGTTTTTGGCGTCACAAACAGGATAAGAATGGCCCGGTAAAACCGGGTCTTGTGTGCCTTAAAGACTTTTGAACTCTTGTGTGAAATAGACTTTGCAAAATGGCGACCATGAAAGACTGACGCCATGTGCTGGCCTCAGCCTCCCATCGAGGGCTGGGTCAGCCAAAGGCACAAAAAAGCAGACCCGCCAGGAGTGCCAGCCAAAAGCCAAGGGAGTCTGACTAGCACCATGCCGACTCCACCCAGAGAAGTGATTGATAGTCGGAAGGGTGGGGTGCAGAAGGAAGACAATAGCGAGACAGAGAAGAAGCAAGGTGGCTGTGTCGTGAGCAGCATGGAGAAAATGGTGTCAGCGGGTCGTGAAAACTTGGTGAAAGAGGAGACCGCAGAAGGCATAGGTGTTCCCGAAGATGAGGAGGGGAGCCTGGTCGGTCTTTACCAGAAGACCCAGACTTTTGGGGTGCTGGGTTGAAAGACTTAGTTCTACAACTGAATCGGGCTCAAGGTCGAGCATTCAAGGCCTGGAAGGAAAATGCACAGATGCCGGTGGCAGCGAGAGCTGTAGCCCTGAGAAAGTTCACAGTGACCAAGCCCGCACCAGTAAAGTCTCAGCCGACCACCAAGGATGTTGTTACGCAAGTGGAAGCAGACGCTGTGATGGTGCCCAGCCTGCCTCTAAATGCTCTTGACTAACCATCTGGGTCTGAAGTCAGGGAGAGCGGACCAGCCGAAGAAGAACCCAAGGGTGCTACAGCGGAACCGGTGAAGGCCGCGGTGGGGCCAATCCACTGGGTGCAGCGACAGGAGGAGCTGGCCGAGCTCGAGGCTGCAGCCTGGATGAAGGAAACCGAGGTGTAGAAAAGATCTGAGACCGACCCAAGAGAAGACTACTGGCAGCAGAGACAGCGTGAGGAAGAACAGGAGCGCTGACGACGCCAGGAAAAATGGTGGTCCCAGGAGGAGGCGAACCTGCAGGAGAACATAGTTTTGATGTATACCTGATAATGTGTAGTTAAGATGTACCTTGTATACCTGTTATTTTGATAGAAAGTTTTATAGTAATTACCGTGGATTTGAAAAAGGACACTTATGGACGGTACTGAACAATTACACTTGCTTTGCAGTCCAGTGTAAGGTGCCTTGCTGAACCTTTGCATGAAGGATGTAATGGGCGCTGTTTTACTTGGAACTGAAAACCCCTTTTGCACTTTTTGCTATTATATTTATATATTTATAGGAACGTTTTTGTTATGCAACGTTAAAGAACCGTACCCCCGTAAGGGAAGCTAAGAGTTCATGTTATGTTATTGTTGATGCATGCATGCATATAAAAATGTTGATTCTGCTGCCCAGTCATGTCGCTCGGGGACAAGCGAATTTAACCAAAGGGGAATATGGCGCCCCACCGGTCAGGACGCCACAAGATGAGTACTGCACCCAAGCCAGGGTGTGGTTCCCCAGTAGTCAGAAGGTGGGGGATGGTAAGGGTGAGTCTTCAACACCACACAAACACACACTTAGGACCCAAGGGACCCTGGGCACAATCCCAGTGGAACAACCATGGTAGAGAACTGTGGATGGAACAACAACACAGTGGGTGAGAAGAGTTTGAGTTGGAGTAACAACGAGAGAACAGCTAGTGTGCAGAGCTGGGAAAAGTCGAGTCCAGAGAACCTAGGAACCCTAGGGGCACCGGTGAAATGGAATTGGCACATGCGCTCAAATCCGGGACTGATACCACCTGACGGAGGGGTTGTGGTCAGAAACAGGAACTAGCCCTGAACACGGCGCGGGGATTCATACCCAAACCGTTGAAAGCGGAGGCTACGAGCTTCATAGGAGCTGTAGCTCATGCACCTGGCATATACCTAGAGAACGCAGCCGGACAAGGGTCTGGGGACAAGGTACCAGTCACCCACTAATACCCGTGGCTGCAGGATCAGGGCTCTGCGTGCAGAGGCACTTACAACAGTGCTGAGAGAGAGAGACAGGACCAGGGAGAGGCAAAAGGACAGGCACACCAACGAGGATCTCATGCCTGCCATCCCCGTTCTAACAAAGACTGCACAGACCTGAGCTTAATCAAGAGAGTGTAACATCGAAGACCTGTTGTACTTGAAGTTTGTTGTAAGTAAAACCGGGAACAGAATTGCAGAACGGTGTGAGACTGTGTTATTCCTGTAGCGGCAGCCTGTGGAGGCCACTGACCTAGGTAACGAGGCCTAAGGTAATCCCTGCTTGCCAGAGACTATTAATCCTTATTCCCACTGCCCATTCTGACCGTGGAGAGCCACTACATCCCAGCTGCCTGTCCATTGTCTCAGGAGGTTCTGCAGCAGTGGCGGCTCCTCATAGCCGCAAATCATGGGTGGCGTCACAAATAACTTCCCTTTTCATCACCCCTTTCCTACTGTAGCCAAGAACTCCCTTTACACTGCACCCAGGGTCACGGAAGCCGGGTTTTGACCCCTGTGACTCCCCAGAAGTGTTAACAGCCCGGATCCGAGTACCCCACGGCCCTGGGGTGCATCATGTGAAATACCACTGCAAAAAACGCCCCAATAATTGACATGCTGCAGGTTTTTTCTACATCAAATCTGCAAGAAAAAAGTAAGCAATGTACAACACCAGAATTCTTATTGATTTTGCTGGCTTCATGATAGGCATACAATTTTTTGAGTAAACTGCACCAAAAGCCCATGAAAAATTCATAAAAAAAACATACTTTGCGCACATAGCATTAATATGGGCCAACATTGAGAGGTGCCACAGACTGAGCTATTTACTTTAATTAGGCAAGCAGTCTGTTTGCTGTTTTTTGGGTGTGTGTCTTTTTAGGGAGATGCAACAGTGTAGTAGGCTATGTTTGATCCTCTATCCGTGGGTGCCCATCCTTTTTAGCTGGATACAGGAGTGTAGTAGGCTATGTTTGAACCTTAACACTATGGACCAAAAATGGGACAGAGCCTGTCTAGACCAAACCAGGAAACCCTGAGCCATTTACTTTAATTAGGTAAGCAGTCTGTATGCCGTTTTTTGTGGTGTGTGTCTTTTTAGGGAGATGCAACAGTGTAGTAGGCTATGTTTGATCCTTTATCCATGGGTACCCATCCTTTCTAGCTGGATGCAGGAGTGTAGTAGGCTATGTTTGATCCTCAATATGTGGGTGCCCATCCTTTTTAGCTGGTTACAGGAGTGTGGTAGGCTATGTTTTATCCTCTATCCGTGGGTGCCCATCCTTTTTAGCCAGACACAGTAGTGTAGTAGGCTATGTTTGATCTTATATCTGTGGGTGCCCATCCTTTTTAGCCGGACACAGTAATGTAGTAGGCTATATTTGATCCTCTATTCCTTGGTGCCTGTCCTTTTTAGCTGGACACAGTAATGTAGTATGCTATGTTTGATCTTCTATCCATGGGTGCCCATCCTTTTTAGCTGGATACAGAAGTGTAGTAGGTTATGTTTGATCTTCTATCCATGGGTGCCCATCCTTTTTAGCTGGATACAGGAGTGTAGTAGGCTATGTTTGATCTTCTATCCATGGGTGCCCATCCTTTTTAGCTGGATATAGGAGTGTAGTAGGCTATGTTTGATCCTCTATCCATGGGTGCCCATCCTTTTTAGCTGGATACAGGAGTGTAGTAGGCTTTGTTTGAATCTTAATACTATGTACCAAAAATGGAACAGAGCTTGTCTGGACGAAATCAGGAAACCCTTCTCAAAAATTTTTATTGCCAAACGTCTCTCTGAAATGCCAATCCCATTCTTGGCACTGCATATACACTTCTCATTTAGAGCTGTTTTTATTGACCTGTATTGCATAAACTAAGAGGATACACCACACTCTCTTCTGTCTGTCAGTAGGATTCGGAATAATCCCACAGATCGCTGTGTTTGCCCAGTATACGTCAGTTAGGACTAGATGATACTATTGATGATAGTTCACACTAGATGTGATTGCTCCATGTATATAGTGCATAACCTGCATTATGAGTTTATACGTGATGATGAGACATGAGTTGCAATATTACTCTTATGTAAAAAATGGAAACATGTACCACCTTGTTTTGATATATGAGGTTTTTGCTTACTTAGAATAAAATATGGAACCAGAAGTGTATATCACTCCCTGTGCTTCAGGCCATACATAAATTATTTATGAGGCTCCAACAGCTTTACGTATACTATGACTTGATGGACATGGCTTTCTAAGCAGCTTCGTAGATGTTTTGCATTTATCAAATCAAACATCCCTACTTGATGATGTATTATGAGCAAGCGTCTGAGATGACGGCAGCATGAACATAATTAAGGTGTGTTTTCCATAATGCGAGTAAAATATTTTAATATATACTTCGAGGCAGTACCTATAAACTTAGGATGTAATCAAGGGGATTCCCTCTGAGCCTTAAGGAAGAGCCACAAGGAGACAGTGCTGCTTTTCCCTTGCTCATATTGGGATGTAACATGGCATTGCCATTCTCCTTTATTTGCTATGTTGTTTTCCTGTAATAAAGTTTTAATGGGTTGAGAAAAGACTGATTTGTCTACTGTCCATAAACTATATGCGCATTGTAGATGACCTCCAATGACTGGGAGGCATTTACATTGGAATGTGGCCTGCTCTACATAAACTATGCTATCTTGTCTTATGGTGTCCCTTAATAATACTTGTTAGCAGATGGGGGTAAATATGAAAAAATGGCTAGGAACAGGGATTTTTAAGGACTTTAATAGTATTTTGACAGAAATTGGACATGTGACGTGATTTTTTGGAGTTAGACAATGTAGTCAAGTGATTATAATACATGTGATCCAGTCATGCGTGACCCTATAGGTACCAATACACATGTGTCTGACATTAGCTGAACTCGCAGAATCGGCTGACAGCCTAAGTTCTCATTCAAACATCCATGTGTTTTCAGGTGCAATAAAAAAGTGTCCTCAGTGTTTTGCCTCCACGTTTCGTCAATGTGTTAGTTTTTACCATCAATGTTTCATCAGTGCTTTTCACTTATATACTTATATAGGTTGAAAAAAGACCTAGGTTTATTGAGCTCAACCTACCACCATCAATCATAAATTTTTGTCACTTTGTCATTTATAACAGACAGTATTATGTACACTGAGGAAATCATCCAATCCTTTTTTAAAAACGGTTATAGTTTCTGCCATTACTACATCTTGTGGTAGAGCGTTCCATAATCTGACTGCTCTGACTGTAAAGAATCCTTTCCTATCCAGCTGATGGAATCCCCGTTCCTCCACCTGCAGTGAGTGCCCCCTGGTCCTTAGTATTGTGTTTGGAAGGAATTAGGCTGGCTTCACACTTGCAGATGCATCTGCAGCGTTTTGCAGATGCATCTGCAAGTATCAGCATGCAGACAGCGGCCGTGGTGTGAATGCTCTCATTCATTCCTATATGTGAGCCGTAAGCAGGCGTATGCCTGCTTACAGATCACACTCTCCCGCCCGCACTATGGACGCGAGATGTTGCGTCCAAGGTGCGGGGCGGGAGTGTGTGATCTGTCAGCAGGCATACGCCTGCTTACGGCTCACATATAGGAATGAATGAGAGCATTCAGACCGCGGTGCGCCCTATTATAAACATAGGGACCGCGGTCTGCATGCTGATACTTGCAGATGCATCTGCAAAACGCTGCAGATGCATCTGCAAGTGTGAAGGCAGCCTAAGGCTGCCTTCACATTTGCGTATGGGAAGGCAGCGTATTGCTGCGTTCCCATACGCAGTCAAACGCATGCGCACTGCGTTCCTATGTTTAACATAGGAACGCATGGTGCCTGCGTTTGCTGCGTTCGGGTGCGGATGCGGACGATATCTGCTGCTTCCGGTGTCCAGCATCCGCACCCGGGACGCAGCATGTTGGGTTTTTTTGTGCGTTTGGGGAGCTTGGACAATCAGCAAGCGTCCCCAAGCGTACAAAAAATGCATTGGCTTCAATGGGTCCGCAGTGTCCTCTGCATGACACCGCAGGAGAACGCTGCGGACCCATTGAAAAATCTCCCAGTGGCCGCCGGTGATGTCACAGGAGCTCACCGACGGCCACCGGGAGATCAGCTCAGCCTCTGCTGTCCTCCTTCTCCCCGCCGCCTGTAATCTCCTAGCGATGTCGGCGGGGAGAACAGCTGATGTGAAAGCTGTTTGAATCTTCCCGCGCCGACATCTCCTCTCAGTGTCGGCGCGGGAAGATTCAAACAGCTCTCACATCAGCTGTTCTCCCCGCCGACAGTCCCGGAGCTTACCGGCGGCCGGGGGGGGCGGAGATCTCCGGCGCTGATCTCCGCCCCCGGCCCG
Organism: Allobates femoralis; assembly: GCA_033576535.1. Lineage (NCBI taxonomy): Eukaryota > Metazoa > Chordata > Amphibia > Anura > Aromobatidae > Allobates > Allobates femoralis. The sequence continues at coordinate 216,716,817 of JARQOC010000002.1, read as the reverse complement.
CCCCCGGACAGCGCCGATTGGCTGCCGGGCTCCATAGTGATGTGTCCGCAGGCGGACATTATCCGCTGCGGACACATCATTTGGACACTGCTTCTGACAGCGTTTGTGTCTGCATGCCATCAGCATGCAGACACAAACGCTAATGTGAAGCCAGCCTAAGTCATGTGCAAGTCCTTTGTATTGACCACACATGTATTTATACAGTGAAGGAAATAATTATTTGAGCCCTTGCTGAATGATCCCTTGATGATTGTGTAAGTTTTCCCAGTGACAAAGATATGAACAGTCTATAATTTTAAGGGTAGGTTAATTTTAACAGTGAAGAGAGAGAATATCAAAAATAAAATCCAGGGGGGCGTGGCCTAGCAAGTGATCGAGATGGCTGCTTAGTTTAGGAGCTCCGGGACCCATGGGCTTCAAAGCGACATCCAGCGACACACAGAAGCTGAACACCGGCCAATTCTGCACTATACTCACCCGGAAAGGTCAGGCATTCGAGGGGGAGATCCGGGACAGCCACGGTCCAGGGAGAGCCAGCTTAAGGTGACTCCTGATAGCAGCGACTTAATCCACTACCATCCGGCTCCAGCCACCGGGGACCTGGGGTATATTAGACCCCAACAAGTAAGGCTTAGCTACACCGAACCTGGAGTAGGGCTTATTTTGAACCAACGACCGTTAAAAGCACCGCTTAGCCCAGGCTGATCACCCTCCCCCCAGCCTGCCACGAGGCTCTCCCGCAGAGAAGGCCTGGTGGGTCGCAGATTATTGGAAGGGGGAGCCACACGCCTCTCCGATTTGACTCTCCTCCTCCATAGCACTAACCAAGGGGACTGCCGTTCACGGAGAGTGCTCTCCTGACACCGACGGATAATCTGTATTGCTGGTGAGATCGGCCGGGAGGTAGAGAAAACCAGAACGGGTGATCCGGGAGACACCGGTTTGGCTTAGAGCGGCGGCGGTGTCCGGATCCTGGCGGGGAAGCCCCGCACAAAAGAAGTGCCCGCAGAGCGGAAACGACGCCAGATAACATCGCTGCATCGGTGTGAAGGTGAGGGGGACAATAAGCTACGTCCACTACTGATGGAGGGGGCACAAAAAACACCGCAGGGACACATTAAACCCTCTAAGACTCACAACATCACTAAACCTTGCCTAGCACCTTTATTAGACAAACTCCTGTGTTTATGGTTTATAGTGACTACTCTACCTACTATCTGCTTTGGAGCCCAACTTCTGCCAGGTGCTATGGGGGACTACAAGATCCACGCCTAGTAGTTCACCCCGCCTACTACCCTCATCAAAATTTCCCACCCGTTTGATGGGCAAATCTCGCCCAGACCTACACCGTCCTTCTAAAAGACTAACTGCCTTTTTTGCTCCCATCCGCTCTCAGGCCTCAGGGACACCTAAAATGGCGCACCAACCTCCTTCTCCACAATGCTCCACCCGCTCTTCACGACGCAACTCCATGGCCTCTACTTCTTCGGGCACGGGTGCATAAGCTGAGGCCCCGGTCACACATGCAGCTATGCAGGACCTCCTGGCTGGGTTCCGAACCTCGTTGCAGGAGGATATGCGATCAATGATGGAGGGGCTGAGGGGAGAAGTCACTGATCTAACTTATCGTACAGCGCATTTAGAGGGCAAGATGGGAGAACTGGTGCGTTCACACAACGAACTGCTTGATGCCCACTACGCCCTACAGAATAAACTGGAGAAAACCACCCTCAAAACAATGGATCTTGAAAATAGATCCCGTCGCAAAAATGTGAAGCTGTGGGGTATTCCAGAGAGCGTCCCTTCCACTGATTTGAGAGATTTATTACAAAACTTCATCGCTGCAATGCTTCCTGATATGAGACCTAAAGAAATCATCATCGACCGGATTCACCGCCTTCCAAGGCCCTCACTGTTAGATCCTGCCCTTCCTAGAGATGACCTTGCTAGGATACATTTCTATGAGGAAACAAAAAGCTAAATGCGACCAAAAACAACAGTACACTGCAGTAAAAGTATTAAAATGCAAGTGCAGTATAAAAAAATAGTATAACAAATACAGGGTACTTAGTCCATCTGTTTTTTTGCGCAAAAAAAGTTATTTCAAGCCACGTCACTAACTTCAAAGTGTACCCATCTCTGACACGGTCCTAACTGTTGTATTAAAAACCTGACTAGTGTGTATACTTACTAGTAAGCAGGAGCCAGCAAGACCAGTGTCTGAAATGGACTGAAGGCGACGAGGCTATGTGTGTGCAGGGCCCAGAGAGGGGCGGGAAACTCCATCTCTTGCATGGCAAGAGGCAATTAATTATAACACAGATGAGTCCTGCACACAGAGAACAGGTCTGTAGGAACCTGTTCACACCGCCAGCATATTTGGAAACAAAAAGCTAAATGCGACCAAAAACAACAGTACACTGCAGTAAAAGTATTAAAATGCAAGTGCAGTATAAAAAAATAGTATAACAAATACAGGGTACTTAGTCCATCTGTTTTTTTAAGCAAAAAAAGTTATTTCAAGCCACGTCACTAACTTCAAAGTGTACCCATCTCTGACGCGGTCCTAACTGTTGTATTAAAAACCTGACTAGTGTGTATACTTACTAGTAAGCAGGAGCCAGCAAGACCAGTGTCTGAAATGGACTGAAGGCGACGAGGCTATGTGTGTGCAGGGCCCAGAGAGGGGCGGGAAACTCCATCTACTTTTTTTTTTATACTGCACTTGCATTTTAATACTTTTACTGCAGTGTACTGTTGTTTTTGGTCGCATTTAGCTTTTTGTTTCCAAATATGCTGGCGGTGTGAACAGGTTCCTACAGACCTGTTCTCTGTGTGCAGGACTCATCTGTGTTATAATTAATTGCCTCTTGCCATGCAAGAGATGGAGTTTCCCGCCCCTCTCTGGGCCCTGCACACACATAGCCTCGTCGCCTTCAGTCCATTTCAGACACTGGTCTTGCTGGCTCCTGCTTACTAGTAAGTATACACACTAGTCAGGTTTTTAATACAACAGTTAGGACCGCGTCAGAGATGGGTACACTTTGAAGTTAGTGACGTGGCTTGAAATAACTTTTTTTGCGCAAAAAAACAGATGGACTAAGTACCCTGTATTTGTTATACTATTTTTTTATACTGCACTTGCATTTTAATACTTTTACTGCAGTGTACTGTTGTTTTTGGTCGCATTTAGCTTTTTGTTTCCAAATATGCTGGCGGTGTGAACAGGTTCCTACAGACCTGTTCTCTGTGTGCAGGACTCATCTGTGTTATAATTAATTGCCTCTTGCCATGCAAGAGATGGAGTTTCCCGCCCCTCTCTGGGCCCTGCACACACATAGCCTCGTCGCCTTCAGTCCATTTCAGACACTGGTCTTGCTGGCTCCTGCTTACTAGTAAGTATACACACTAGTCAGGTTTTTAATACAACAGTTAGGACCGCGTCAGAGATGGGTACACTTTGAAGTTAGTGACGTGGCTTGAAATAACTTTTTTTGCGCAAAAAACAGATGGACTAAGTACCCTGTATTTGTTATACTATTTTTTTATACTGCACTTGCATTTTAATACTTTTACTGCAGTGTACTGTTGTTTTTGGTCGCATTTAGCTTTTTGTTTCCAAATATGCTGGTGGTGTGAACAGGTTCCTACAGACCTGTTCTCTGTGTGCAGGACTCATCTGTGTTACATTTCTATGAGGTTAAAGAGGACTTTATGCGTGCGCTCAAGATGGGAGCCCTAGTACCGGAATCCTATCAGCATATAGCGGTGTACCCGGATCTCTCGGCTGGCACTCTTGCGCGGAGAAGGGCCTTTCAAGAAATCACCAAATCACTGAGGGAACATCAAGTGGAGTATCGCTGGGGATACCCCATGAAACTGATCATCAAAAAAGAGAATGCCTCGCATGTGTGCCTCCTCCGAGGCAGGCAGAAGATTTAATGCGACGATGGGATCAGCTTCTGAATACACAAGCTACCCGTCCTGTGCCTGAAGACCAAGCAGAGGCGAACCCTGCTGACCTGCCGGTCATACAACATCTAAAGCCTATCTGACTCATGCTGTGAACATATGTTCTCACCCTGTGTCATAGCCCATGGGGACTCTATTCCTGCCTTTTCTGATTTCTATCTTCTTTCCATTCACTCTCTCTTAGGGTGCCTTCACACTGGCGTTTCCCTCCGCAGCGTTCTGCGGAGGGGAATCGCCATGTGTGCGCAGCGGCCGCCAGCTCCTATCTTTAGAATGGGGACGCACGGTGCTGCGCTTGACAGCGCATGACCGTGCGCACCCATTCACTCCCATATGTGATCTGTGCGCAGGCGGATGCCTGCGCACAAATCACACACGCCCGCCCTCACCAGGACGCAACATGTTGCGTCCTGGTGCGGGCGGGCGTGTGTGATTTGTGCGCAGGCATCCGCCTGCGCACAGATCACATATGGGAGTGAATAGGTGCGCACGGTCATGCGCTGTCAAGCGCAGCACCGTGCGTCCCCATTCTAAAGATAGGAGCTGGCGGCCGCTGCGCAAACAGGGCGATTCCCCTCCGCAGAACGCTGCGGAGGGGAACGCCAGTGTGAAGGCACCCTTAGCTCTAAGCTTTCCTATTTACTTCTCTAAAATTTTCTGGTGATTACTACACCTTCCTTCTGTTTCCTTGGGTTCCCTTTTTACATCACATGAGGTCTCTTTGGCCTCTTTCATATCTACCCGTCTCCAACCCCTCTTAAATTCCTCCGCTAAATCCGTCTCCTTCTCCCTCTCTCAGCCAGATCCATCTCCTTCAATTGATTCATTTTACTCTTAATCTCCTTTCTTCTTCTTCCATTCACTCTCAACCTTCATCTGGTCTTGCAAAATCTCCCTTCTTCCTCCTCTCTTCTTATTCTTCTTGTTTATCTCCCTTTCCTCTGATCCCTCCTGTTATTATCTCTATCTTTCATCTATTCTACATTCCGCCAGTGTTTTGGTGGGATAGATTGCCCCCTGAGGTGCGTTTCTAGCACCCATATCTAGATACTTAGTATAAGAGTCCTCCTCCTTTACAATCTGGGAGGAATTCTGGACTCCAGGAGACCCTAAGGACAGGGGTATTTGCTCCTTAGAACTGTTACCACATAGAACTGTAGAGTTAAGTTGAATCTTCTGATCCCTTTCCTTTCCTCTTATTCTCTTTCCTATCCCTGTTCCGTGGTTTGTCTTGTGGTGTTTCTTACCCTACCCCTTCAACCCCCTTTGTGATCTACCCGACCTGTACTCCCCACTTAATCTATCCTTTGGAACCACTGTTTGCTTCTCATATGCAATTTGATTAGTGTTTGTCACGAATTAATCTTCTCAACAGATTGGGCTGTCTCTGATCGTCTCGTCATGAGCATCAAATGTGTCACCATTAATGTAAATGGGCTAAATTCGCCCATAAAGCGCTCCCTGACCTGGTCGTAACTCAGAAAACTCCATGGAGATGTGATGTTTCTCCAGGAAACTCACCTGTTGCAAGGTGATAATTATCGAATGTCATCTACATTGTATCCTTATCAATACTTTGCAAATGCTGAGGTGAAGAAGGCAGGGGTGGCTATTTTTATTCGTAGATCTCTCTCTTTCAGATTGATCGAAAAGATATCGGACCCTCAGGGTAGGTACTTGGTGGTAGTGGGGTACATCAACGACATTTTGTATTCCTTGGTCACCATCTATGGCCCCAATGTTGGACAACACAAGTATTTTTGCTCCTTGTTCCCTTGGTTGGCCTCAATTACTAAGGGCCTCACTATTATGGTGGGTGATTTTAACCTCCCAGTTAGCAAATAAATTGGACTGCTCCTCCCCCTCCTTTTGCCGTGGTGAGATGGGTAGCCTAATATCTGCTTACCATCTTCACGATATATGGCGTTATTCCCATGGGGAGGAGAGGGACTTCACCTTTATGTCTCCATGTCATCACACGTACAGCAGGCTGGATTACTTTCTGGTTAATGACCCCCTTCTCTCCCGATGTCAGTCAACCACTATTGGAAACATCACCTCATCGGACCATGCTCTAGTTTCCCTACAGATTACTGACTCCGCCCAAGTGACTCTGACCTCACTATGGCGACTGAATGAGTATTTGTTGGCTAACCCTGACAATGTCGCAGCTATATCTACCCAACTTAAAGATTACTTTGCCTTAAATGACAGTGAGGAGACAGACCATGAGATAAACTGGCTAGCTCATAAAACGGTCATCTGGGGCTCTTTTATTCAACTAGCTTCTAGGCTCAAGAGGGAAAGAGAGGCCCAGATTAAAAGCCTTACGCTTAAAATAGCACGTCTAGAAATTTTGCACAAACAAACCCCTCTTCTCTCGACGCACAGTGACCTTTCCAAAGCCCGTCGGGACCTTCGCTTGCTCTTACTGGCTAAAGTAGAATTTAACCTTAAAAAAAGCAAAGCCACGTATTACGGTACGGGTGACAAAGCAGGTACTATTTTAGCCCGCCGCATCAGGAAAAAACAAGAAGCTTCAAAAATCTCCCACTTGATCTCTACAACGGGACAAAAAATAAACAACCCTTTACTGATAGCAGAGGAATTCCAAAAATACTACGGAAATTTGTATAACCTACACTCCAACCCACAAACACCCCAACCCTCTAAGGAGGAGATAAGCAAATTTTTAGATAAGGTGCGGCTTCCTTCCTTAACTTCAGCGCAACTAACTGCCTTAAATGCCACTTTTTCTGAATCGGAAATTCGGGAAGTCACCAAGTCTATGAAAAAACATTCTGCTCCAGGTCCTGATGGATTCTCCTACTCATACTATGCCTCCTTTATTGACCTACTCTTGCCGCACTTACTGGCGCTATTAAACTTTTGCCGGGCATCGAGTGGGATTCGTCCTGAAGATCTGAAGGCAATAATCTCCACGATCCCGAAGCCTGGCAAGCCCACTACGACTCCAGGGAATTTCAGACCAATTGCCCTTTTAAACTGCAAATTAAAAATCTATGCAAAGCCTCTAGCGACTCGCCTCATGGGGGTCCTTCCTTCCCTGATCAGCTTGGAACAGGTCGGGTTTATTCCGATTCGACAAGCATCTGATGGAACCAGACGTATTATAGACCTCTTGGAGATTATGGAGAGGAGCAATATCCCTGAGGCACTTCTGTCTTTAGATGCTGAAGAAGCGTTTGACAGAGTGCACTGGGGGTATCTAGAGGAAGTACTGGAGAGATTTGGTCTTGTTGGGGACATTAAAATGGCAATTATGGCATTATATACTTCCCCCAACGCAAAGGTTGGGGGAAGTATATATATATATATATGGTTCAAAGTCATTACGTGCCAGTAATTCCAAGGATCTTTGGGGCCGGCCCTCCCCTCAGGGGTTTTTTCCTCTGTGGCAATTGCCTAGCATGTACCAATTTTGTCCGCAGTTCTCGCTTTACATCGAGCGATGGTAGTCGAACCTTCACTATAAATGATCATATTACATGTAGCAGCACACATGTGGTATATTATGCCACATGTGGCTGTCAAAAAATATATGTGGGTCTGACGTCACGCGATTTGCGGTTGAGAATTGGCGAACATGTAAGGGAGATTGGGGGTGCTAGGAAGATCAAAGATATCACCAAACTGAAAACCCTACCCCGTCACTTCTATAGGTTCCATGATTGTAACCCTAAAAGTTTAAAAGTGATGGGTATAGATATGATACATGGGGGGATCAGCGGGGGTGATTTGAAGAAGTTACTCGCCCAGAGGGAATTAAAATGGATTGTGATGCTGGACACTGTGTCGCCTAAGGGCCTAAACGAATCCCTTAGTTTCTCTCCATACTTATAAATTGTTTGATCCTGCTTTAGTGTCTCTTAGATTTTCCATAACTGCATCACCACTGTCTTCTTTTTTCTAAATAGATATTGAGAATGTTTTATTCTTTCCCTTTTCCCATCCCTTCTTGTGACTGTATTTATATGTGCTCGATTTTAACTGTTTTTATTTTCACTTGGGCTTGTTTTCTCTATAGTGACAGCGTTAACTTCATTGTATGGAGTGAAATTGGATGTGCAAAAGAGACTGATATCGTGGAATGGACTACGAGAACTCTATACCTTGATTACTGTGTTATTATATTATGGAGGAGGAGATATTGTTATACTGCACAACCCTTGTATATCGTGCCCCCGATGCGCATGCTCGCTCTTCCGCCATGTCTATATACACGTCGCTAAGAAGGTCCCGGTACTCCCATTGATGAAGCACTAAGATCATAATACGCGAAACGCGCGTTGGAGTCCGGCACGAGGGGGGACCCCCATATTCTCTGCACTAGGCACTTTGAACTGGTATGCTGCTAACTCTTTCTGCTCTTGAGACTGCACATTATATGAAGGCACTTTAGACCTTTTTGGCTACAATAGGTTGCTGCAGATATGGGCAGATTCAGCATGTGTTTAATATAATATCAACTGGATTATATCTGTTAGACCAATCATGTATGCAATCCTTCTGTAATACAACTGTGCCTGTATTTTGTGATTATAAAGCTCTGTGAGTATATCAATTGAACTATGTACCAGTGATCTCTGCTGTGCAATTTTTAATGTCACCTACTCTATATATGTATGTTTCCTGGTAATAAACTGTAGTTTTGTAAGCACAAAGCTCATGTGTTTCTCCTGGTTTAAAAATTGATTGTATGATGAGCTGTTAATGCCGTAATCCGGTGGTAACACTGGTATGGCTAACTTAATAGCCTTATGGAACTCTTGTATTTAATCTTGTGAGATTGTAGAGCGTTCCATAATCTGACTGCTCTGACTGTAAAGAATCCTTTCCTATCCAGCTCAGGGGCGGACTGGCCCACCGGAGGATCGGGAGAATCCCCGGGGGGCCCCGAGAGTTGCTGGCCACGCCCCCCAAGCCCCGCCCCCTACCCCCCTGGGTCCTGTATGTTGAGGTGAGGGCCCCCCATCCTGTAATATCGCTAATCATATCGGCGCACTGCCGATATGATTAGTGATGGTCCCTCTTTGCAGCGGCAGAGCAGGGAGAGCGATCTCCCTGCTTTGCCCTGCTGTCACAGTGCCGCTCTGACTCCTCTGCGCAGCGCGACAAGCGCCCGCGCGTGCGCAGGAAGACAGACAGTCTCAGGGCGATGACGTCACGCCCTGTGACTGCTTCCTTCCTGAGCGGGTGCCGGCACTCATCGCGCTGCAGAGGACATAGCCCCAGGCCAAGCTGCAGCAGCTGAACAGCGCTGCTTAAGTATGGAAGGGGGGGGGGGTGTGAGCGGGGCTGGGGGTGCTGGTGACTGAAGAGATGGGCTCCTCAGTCACCATCCTGGGGCCAAGAGTCCCAGACAGTGCTTCACCATCCCATCTTTGCTGCTGCCGTGGTGCGGGCCCCTGGGTGCCTGGTGCTGTTGGCCCCTGGGTGCCTGGTGCTGTGGGCCCCTGGGTGCCTGGTGCTGCCGGGCCCCTGGGTGCCTGGTAGTGCGGGCCCCTGGGTGCCTGGTAGTGCGGGCCCCTGGTGCTGCAGGACCCCTGGGTGCCTGATGCTGCCGGGCCCTGGGTGCCTGGTGCTGCCGGACCCCTGGGTGCCTGGTGCTGCCGGGCCCCTGGGTGCCTGGTGCTGCCGGGCCCCTGGGTGCCTGGTAGTGCGGGCCTCTGGGTGCCTGATGCTGCCAGGCCCCTGGGTGCCTGGTGCTGCCGGACCCCTGGGTGCCTGGTGCTGCCGGGCCCCTGGGTGCATGGTGGTGCGGGCCCCTGGGTGCCTGGTGCTGCCGGGTCCCTGGGTGCCTGGTGCTGCCGGGTCCCTGGGTGCCTGGTAATGCCGGATCCCTGGGTGCCTGGTGCTGCCTGGCCCTGGGTGAATGGTGGTGCGGGCCCCTGGGTGCCTGATGCTGCCGGGCCCCTGGGTGCCTGGTGCTGCCGGACCCCTGGGTGCCTGGTGCTGCTGGGCCCCTGGGTGCCTGGTGCTGCCGGGCCCCTGGGTGCCTGGTGCTGCCGGGCCCCTGGGTGCCCGGTGGTGCGGGCCCCTGGGTGCCTGGTGCTGCCGGGTCCCTGGGTGCCTGGTAATGCCGGGTCCCTGGGTGCCTGGTGCTGCCGGGCCCCTGGGTGAATGGTGGTGCAGGCCCCTGGGTGACTGGTGCTGCCGGGCCCCTGGTGCCTGGTGCTGCTGGGCCCTTGGGTGCCTGTTGGTGCAGGTGCCTGGTGCTGCCGGTCCCCTGGGTGCCTCGTGGTGCCGGGTGCCTGTTGGTGCCTGGTGCTACTGGGCCCCTGGGTGCCTGTTGTTGCGGGTGCCTGGTGCTGCCAAGCCCCTGGGTTCCTAGTGCTGCTGGGCCCCTGGGTGCCTGTTGGTGCGGGCCCCTGGGTGCCTGGTGGTGCCTGGTGATGCCGGGCCCCTGGGTGCCTGGTGGTGCCGGGCCCCTGGGTGCCTGGTGGTGCCGGTCCCCTGAGTGCCTGGTGGTGCTGGGTGCCTGGTGGTGCCTGGTGCTGCCGGGCCCCTGGGTGCCTGGTGCTGCCGGGGGCCTTGTGCTGCCAGGCCCCTGGTGGTGTCTGGTGCTGCGGGGTGCCATGGTGCCTGGTGCTGTCGGGGGCCTGGGCGCCTGGTGCTGCCGGGCGTCTGGTGCTGCCGGGCCCCTGGTGGTGCCTGGGGCTGCTGGGCCCCTGGTGGTTCCTGGGGCTGCCGGGCCCCTGGTGGCTGCCGGGCCACTGGTAGTGCCTGGGGCTGCCGGGCCCCTGGTGGTGCCTGGCGCTGATGGGGGCCTAGTGGTGTTGTTGAGGGTCTCAGTTCAATCACAAGTCCACCAGCCACTCCTAATTATATATATACTAGTAAAAAGGCCAGATGCTATCGCATCGGGAGTGGGGTGACATAAAGATGGGGGGCGGGCAGTTTGGCATTGGGGCCAGCAGCTGTGACTTGACCCTGTGGGGTGTCAGCAGGGGCAGTGTGGGGAGTGAGGGCATGTGGGGGCGTAAGAGGGGTGAGCAGGGGCAGTGTGGGGAGGTGGAAGGGATAAACACCGGCAGTGTGGGCAGTTGGGGGGGGGGGAGGCGTGAGAGGGTAAGGAGTGATGAGATACGGGGGGTAAGAGGAGTGAGCCGGGGCAGTGTGGGTGAGTGTGGGGTAATCAGGGGCAGTGTGGGTGATTATGGGCAGTTGGGGGGGGTGAGAGGGGTAAGGAGTGATGAGATAGGGGGGGTAAGAGGAGTGAGCAGGGGCAGTGTGGCTGAGTGGGGGGTAATCAGGGGCAGTGTGGGTGATTGTGGTAATTGGGGGGGGTGAGAGGGGTAAGCAGGGTGTATGGGTGAGTGGGGGGGTAAGCTGGAGCAGTGTGGGTGAGTGGGGGCAGTGTGGGTGAGTGGGGGCAGTGTGGGTGAGAGTGGGCAGTGTGGGTGAGTGTGGGCAGTGTGGGTGAGTGTGGGCAGTGTGGGGGAGTGTGGGGTAATCAGGGGCAGTGTGAGGAGTGAGTGAGGGCATAGAGGGGGAAGAGGAGTGAGCAGGGGCAGTGTGGGTGAGTTGGGAGGGCTATGGAGGGTGAGTGTGGGTGAGCAGGGGCAGTGTGGGTGATTGGGGTGTAATGAGGGGCAGTGTTGCAGATGTTAGCCCCGCTACCCTTGTAACGTTAGTTGAGGAGGGGGGGGTGGTGGTAGCAGACTGCAGGCCGCCGGGCCTGCAGGCTGCAATGAGAGTGCGCCGGTGGCGGCGGCATCAGAGCGAGGGCCGCAGCGGCGGGCAGCTTGTGTGATGAAGGGGGCCGCAGATGCTGGCGGCGGCCCCTTCAGTAATAGGGCTCCCCCGGGCTGCGGCGGGCCTAGAGGGTGACTGAGAGTGCGGTGTGTGTGATGAAGGGGGCCGCAGATGGTGGCGGCGGCCCCTTCTGTAATGTGGCTTACCGTGGCTTTGGCGGGCGGCGGGCCTGGAGGCTGGAAAGAGAGTGCGGCGGCGGCATCAGAGCGGTGGAGGCAGGAGCGTGCGGGGGTGTGCGGTGACGGGAGCCTGCAGGGAGCCGCCGGCAGGCAGCGGCATGGGTGTCGTAATATGCCGGCGCTTCCGGGGTAGGCATAATCAGCAGTTTTGCGCACGCGCCCTTGCTCCACAGCGGCACAGTGGCCGGAAGCACGAAACTGCCGATTATGTATAGAGATAGGCATTTGTACACGTCTGCACACTGCAAGTAAATGATACGGACACCAGAGCCGTCTCAAGCCTTACTCATGCCTACGCCAAATGGGATTAAACACTGCGCAAGCGTTTATTGAAAACACATTTTTATACAGAAAGCAAGAGGCGTGTTAGAATTCTAGAACTTTCTACAAAGTGATAATCTCCTAATTGGTCAATTCTTATCAAATTATTCTAATATCTAAATTCCTCCCTTAATGGGTTGGCTTATATCTCAGATATATTTATGGAGCGTGGGCACCATCTAGTGTATAACAGACAGCATGACAACATAACATTTCCAAATTACAATATATATATTTTAGAGAAGAGTTGAGATATTTTTAACCCTATATAAACATTTCATGTCTTTCCATCCTCAACAGCGTCTGGTGTTGCCGGGGGTCTGGGTGCCTGGTGCTGCCGGGCCTATGGGTGCCTGGTGATGTGGGCCCCTGTGTGCCTGGTGCTGTGGTGCCGGGTGCCTGGTGCTGCCTGGTGCTGACGGATGCCTGGTGCTGCCAAGTGCCTGGCAGTGCTGGGTGCCTGGTGCTGCCGGGTGCCGCTGTGTGCCAGAGGCTGGGAGCCGCAGAGGAAGAAGCTGCCAGGTACCTGGTGCCGAGAACCGGGAGCCACAGAGGAAGAAGCTGCCGGGTGCCTGGCACCAGAGGCCGGAAGCCGCAGAGGAAGAAGCTGCCTGGTGCCAGAGATCGGGAGCCGCAGAGGAAGAAGCTGCCTGGTGCCAGAGACCGGGAGCCGCAGAGGAAGAAGCTGCCTGGTGCCAGAGACCGGGAGCCACAGAGGAAGAAGCTGCTGGGTGCCTGGTGCCGGTGACCGGGAGCCGCAGAGGAAGAAGCTGCTGGGTGCCGGGTACCTGGTGCTGGATACTGGGAGCCACAGAGGAAGAAGCTGCCAGGGGCCTGCTGCCTGGTACCTGGTGCCGGTGAGCGGGAGACTAGGAGCTGCAGAGGAAGAAACTTCCTGGTGCCCAGTGCCTGGTGCCGGCAAGTGGGAGACCGGGAGCCTCAGAGGAAGAAGCTGCCGAAATCAGTAGTGTGGAGTCAGGTAAGGCGCTGATACAACCGAAGATGATAGCCTGGGGGGGACAGAGTGGGATGGATGGATGAATCGGTCGGCCTAGAAGAGGGGGCAGAATTTGATAGATGGATGGATGGGGCAGCCTGGAAGAAGGGGCAGAATGGGATGGATGAGTGGGGGGGGGCGTCATGGAAAAGGGGAGAGAACAGGATGGATGGATGGATGGGGGCAGCATAGGGAAGGGTGAGAATGGGTTGGATGGACGGGGGGCGGCATGAAAAAGGAGGGAGTGGATGGATGGGGTAGAAGGTACGTGGATGGTTTGGTGGATGGCGGAGAAGGTGCTTGGATGGATGGGCGGATAGAGGGAGAAGGTACATGGATGGATGGGGAGGAGAAGCTATATGGAACGTGGGGGGGAGAAGCTACATGTATTACCTATACACACACTGACACCATATACAGAGTTCCTGTGTATAATGTCAATGGTGATCATTGCATTACCTGTACATTGACACTATATACAGAGCTTCTGTGTATAATGTCACTGGTGATGACTGTATTACTTTGTACACTATATATAGAACTCCTGTGTATAATGTCACCTCACCGGTGATAACTGTATTACCTGTACACTGACACTATATACAGAACTCCTGTGTATAATGTCACTGGTGATCACTGTAGTGTAGACTGACCCAATATACATAGATTTTTTACATTTTTATTAATTTACTATTATTTGTCACTGTGGTGGCATTATGTGCTTTGGTCATGACATGACAGTATTTATCCCTTGTATGTGGCATTATTCGGTCACTATGTGGTGGTAATATGTGGTCTCATGATGTGGCAGTATTTATACCTTTTATGTGGTAGCATTTGGTCACTGTGGTGGTATTATGTGCTTTGGTCATGGTGTGACTGTATTTGTGCCTTGTATGTGGCATCATTTGGGCACTATATGGTGGTAATATATGATCTGGTCATGGTATGATGGTATTTCTGCCTTCTATCTGGTATTATTGGTCTTGGTAGAGTGGATTGTGGTCGGTCATTTGTTTTATCTGATATCAATAAGTGGAAACTTCTTTATTTCCAATAGATATTAAATACTTGGATGCTTAACCCATCGCCGTCTTGAGACACAGCAGCAGAGATGCAGTTAGGCAGGGTTCACATTTGCGCGCGATGAGCACTGTGAACGCAGCATACCTGAGCGCAGCAAAATGCAGGCACTATGCGCTCCTATGTTTAACATAGGAACGCATAGTGCCTGTGTGTACCTGCGCTCAGCTGCGTTTGCGTTCGGCTGCGCAAAATTTATGCACATGCCGAATGCAAAATGTTGCATTTTTTGTGTGTAGCTGTGTGCTTGCTTTATACGCATGCAGACAGCCGCGCACAAAAAATGAATGAAAGTGAATCTGTGTGCACAAACACTGTGGAAGATGTCCTCCTCCAAGGTCATCTACAGGTGATCTACGTTCTCTTCTTCTTTTCTCTTTTTTCTTCTTTTCTCTTCCTTCTTTCCTCTTCTTTCTTCTTCTTTCTTCTTCTTTCTTCTTCTTTCGTCTTCTTTCGTCTTCTTTCTTCTTTTTTCTTCTTCTTTCTTCTTTTTTCTTCTTCTTTCTTCTTCTTCTTTCCTCTTCTTTCTTCTTCTTCTTTCCTCTTCTTCTTCTTCTTTCCTCTTCTTTCTTATTGTTCTGTCATCTTCTTTCTTCCTCCCTGCCGCTGCTGCCGCTGGTTTAAAATAGCCGGCGGGAAAGCCAGCGGTGAACCCCAGTAATTCAAATGATCAGCATCAGTGGGGCGGGAAAGCCGGCGGTGAAGACTTTTCACCGCTGGCTTTCCTGCCGGCTATTTTAAACCAGCGGCGGGAGGAAGAGATCAGCGGAGGTGGCTGGGAGGAGATCTCCGCCGCTGATTCGGTGGCCGGGCACACTCACAGTGACATTTCATGTGAACGCATGCGGACAATCTCCGCTGCGTTCACATGAAAGTGTTTGCGTTCGGCACTGCGTATGGGTAAGTGCTGCATACGCTGCAGTGCCAAACGCAAATGTGAAGCTTGCCTTACAGAGGTTCGCCAGTGAAAGCAAGTTGAGCATTTGGTGAGATTTTCACCTCAGTATTTATAAGACAAAACCAGGAGAGGGTGAGAAATGCAGAAACATTACCTCTGATTGCTCCACTCCTGGTTTTGTCTTACAAATACTGAGGGAAAAATATCACCAAATGCTCAAAACTCCACATTCTTCTGATGGTGCGGATTCCACCAATAAATAAGTGATCACCTTCCGAACCTGTGCATCGCTGACAACTTGTTTTCATCAAAAAATCCCTTTAATGCAAACTACAGTAATGGTACATTACAGTAATGGTGAGCGCACAGTGATGTGCAGGAGCCGCCTGGGTTTTACAGTCCACGCTCCACTATAATGGCCACTTTACACGCAGCTACAGGTAACAGGTTTTCCACAGGTAACTGACTGGTTGCAGTGAAATCATGGAGACAAGGTTCTATCTTGTTGCTGTGTACAAATGGAACAATGTCTCCATGATTTCACTGCAGCCAGTAAGTTACCTGTGGAAAACCTGTTACCTGTAGCTGCGTGTAAAGTGGCCATTATAGGTATAACGGATAACAGGTATTTGCATTTAGCTGAAAAATGGGCGGGCCCGGGTGGGTGGGCCCTGGGGTCAATTTTCCTGGTGGGCCCCAGACACCCCAGTCCGGCGCTGATCCAGCTGATGGAATCCCCGTTCCTCCACCTGCAGTGAGTGCCCCCTGGTCCTTAGTATTGTGTTTGGAAGGAATAAGTCATGTGCAAGTCCTTAGTATTGACCACACATGTATTTATACAGTGAAGGAAATAATTATTTGAGCCCTTGCTGATATGATCCCATACTGATTTTGTAAGTTTGCCCAGTGACAAAGACATGAACAGTCTATAATTTTAAGGGTAGGTTAATTTTAACAGTGAGAGATAGAATATCAAAAATAAAATCCAGAAATCACATTGTCTAAATTATATAAATGTATTTGCATTTTCAAGAGAGAAATAAGTATTTGATTCCTCTGGCAAACAAGACTTAATACTTAGTGGCAAAACCCTTGTTGGCAAGAACAGCAGTCAGACGTTTTTTGTAGTTGATGATGATTATTATTATTATTTATTTACAGAGCACCATTGATTCCATAGTGCTGTACATGAGAAAGGGTTACATACAAACATGTTAAAAATACAATGAACAAAGTAACAGTGACAGACTGGTACAGAGGGGAGAGAGGACCTTACATTCTACAGGGCAGTGGGGAGAGAGACAGTAGGTTGGGTCTGCTCAGGTGGTGGTGGAGCGCCGGGTCCAGTGGTGGTGGAGCGCCAGGTCGAGCGGTGGTGAGGTGGCACCGTGGTCATTGCAGGCTGTAGCCTGTTCTGAAGAGATGGGTTTTCAGGTTCCACTTGAAGGTTTTGAGTGTGGGGGACATTCGGACGTTTTGAGGTGTAGAATTCCAGAGAATGGGGGATACTCAGGCGAAGTCTTGCAGGCGGTAAGATGAGGAATGTAAAAGTGTGGAGGAAAGAAGGAGGTCTTGGGAGGATCGCAGATTATAAATTGGATAATATCGGGAGATTAGTTCAGAGATATATGAGGGAAACAGATTGTTGACGGATTTGTAAGTCAGTGTTAGAATTGGTAGCCAGTGGAGGGATTTGCAGAGGGGAGAAGTGAAGGAATAGTGAGGAGAGAGGTGGATTAGTCAGGCAGCAGAGTTAAGGACAGATTGGAGGGGGTGTAAGAGTGTTAGCAAGGAGGACACAGAGGAGGAGGTTGCAGTAGTCGAGGCATAAGATGATGAGGGCATGCACTAGTAGTTTAGTAGATTGAGGGTTGAGGAAGGGACGAATTGAGGAAGGGACAGATGATGAGGTTTACATGATGTCCGGAGGAATTTTGGTCCATTCCTCTTTGCAGATCATCTCTAAATCATTAAGATTTTGAGGCTGTTGCTTGGCAATTCAGAGCTTTCGCTTCCTCTGTAGGCTTTCTATGGGATTACGGTCTGGAGACTGACTAGGTCACTCCATGGCCTTAACGTGCTTCTTTTTCAGCCACTGCTTTGTTTCCTTGGCTGTATGTTTCGGGTCATTGTCATGCTGGAAGACCCAGCCATGACCCATTTTTAATGTCCTGGTGGAGGGAAGGAGGTTGTCACTCAGGATTTTATGGTACATGGTTCCATCCGTGCAGGGGTGCATCAAGCCCCTCTGCCGCCTGAGCCGCGGCACCGATTACGGGGGGGGGCGGTGCTACTGGAGCCCCGCACTGCCGCCCCCTCTGCCGGCCTGAGCCGCGGCACCGGCAGTCATTGCGCCCGCGGCCGTGAGTACCGGGAACCGGGGGGGGTGCTATTGACCCGCGGGTAGCGCTGCCGCCCCTTCTGTGCCTCTCTCCCTGGGTCGCCGCTTACCTCCGGTGCGCGGCCGGCGCCATGACAGGGGGAGGCTGTGTGCATGAGGCGCCGCCCCCTTCTGCACTGCCGCTCCCCTGCCGGCTGCCGCCTGAATGACAGGGCTCACCTTGTCCAATGGACGGTGCGGCCCTGCATCCGTGGTCACATTGATGTGGTGAAGTAGTCTTGTGCCCTTAGCAGAGAAACACCTCCAAAACATAATGTTTCCACCACGATGCTTGAGAGTGAGGACAGTGTTCTTTGGGTCATAGGCAGCATTTCTCTTACTCCAAACACGGCGAGTTGAGTTAATGCCAAAGAGCTCAATTTATGTCTCATCTGACAACAGCACCATCTCCCAATCACTCTCAGAATCACCAAGGTGTTCATTGGCAAACTTCAGATGGGTCTGCACATGTGCCTTCTTGAGCAGTGAGACTTTGTGGGCACTCCATGATTTTAACCATTACAGCATAATATGTTACCAATGGTTTTCTTGGTGACAGTGGTCCCAGCTGCCTTGAGATCATTAACAAATTCCCCCAGTGTAGTTTTATGCTGATCTCTCACCTTCCTCATGATCCTGGATTAGATACCCCACGAGGTGAGATTTTGCATGGAGCCCCAGCTCAATGTTGATTGACACTCATTTTATATTTCTTCCATTTTTTTACTATTACACCAACCATTGTTTCCTTCTCACCCAGCGTGTTACTTATGGTTTTATAGCCCATTTCAGCCTTGTGCAGATCTAGGATATTTTCCCTGACATCCTTAAGGGTACTTCACACACTGCAACATCGCTAGTGATATCGCTGAAACGTCATAGGTTTTGTGACGTAACAGCAACCTCTCCAGCGATGTTGCAATGTGTGACATGCATCAGCGACCTGGCCCTGCTGTGAGGTCGCTAATCACTACAAATAGTTCAGGACCATTTTTTGGTCCTTGGTCTCCCGCTGGTCAGCACGCATCGGCGTGTGTGACAGTGAGAGACCAACGATCAGCGACCTACCAGCCAATGCGCAGCACCACATATTAGATGTTGGGCACTGGTAACCAGGGTAAATATCGGGTAGCTAAGCAGCGCACTCTGCTTAGTTACCTGTTGTTTACCCTGGTTACCAGCATCCTCCCGCTTAGCCCAGCCTGTAAGCTGGAGGACGCTCGTAACCAGGGTAAACAACAGGTAACTAAGCAGAGCGCGCTGTTAAGCAACCCCATATTTACCCTGGTTATCAGCGATTTCGCTGCTGACTGGTCGCTGGTGAGTCTGCCTGTTTGATAGCTCACCAGCGACTGCAGAGAGACTTTCCAGCGATCCTGGCAAGGTCGGATCGCTGGTGGGATCGCTGGAAAGTCTCAGCGTGTAAAGGGGCCATTAGAAAGCTCTTTGGTCTTGCCCATGTTGTACAGGTTGGAGTATGATTACCGTATATACTCGTGTATAAGCCGAGTTTTTCAGCCCAAAAATTGGGCTGAAAAGTCCCCCCCTCGGCTTATACACGGGTCAATACGGTATGCTGTGGGGGGGAGCTGTGACGGGGGCTGGAGGAGGCAGGAGGGGGCCGCGGTGACCGCAGGCGGTCACGTGGGGCCGCCTCATTAGTGCAATGAATATGCACGGCATCCCCCCGTCCATCAGCGGCGGGGGGATGCCGTGCATATTGCACTACACATCCCCTCTCCTTAGTATGCGTCCCCCAGTAGTAATAAACAGCCCCCCCCTCCTTATCATGTCCCCCCAGGCTGCGGCAGCTGTGAAAATAACAAACAGTGTATACATCACCTTCCGGCGCAGCTCTCCGCTCCTCCGGTCCTCAGCATCTCCGCTCGCCGGCTTCTTCTTCCTTGTTGTGCCGGTGTCATGTGACCGGGCGCAGGAGATGACGTCATTTCCTGCGCGCGGTCACAAGCCGGCACATCAAGGAAGAAGAAGCAGCCGGCGAGCGGAGATGCTGAGGACCGGAGGAGCGGAGAGCTGCGCCGGAAGGTGATGTATACACTGTTTGTTATTTTCTCAGCTGCTGCAGCCGGGGGGGACATGATAAGGAGGGGGGGGCTGTTTATTACTACTGGGGACGCATATTAAGGAGGGGGGGCTGTGTACTACTACTGGGGCTGCTGGATACTACACTGGGGCTGTATATACCTCTGGGGCTGCTGTATACTACCACTGGGGCTGTATATACCACTGGGGCTGCTATATACTACCACTGGGGCTGTATATACCTGTGGGGCTGCTGTATACTACACTGGGGCTGTATATACCTCTGGGGCTGCTGTATACTACCACTGGGGCTGTATATACCTCTGGGGCTGCTGTATACTACACTGGGGCTGTATATACCTCTGGGGCTGCTGTATACTACCACTGGGGCTGCTGTATACTACCACTGGGGCTGCTGTATACTAACTACTGGGGCTGTATATACCTGTGGGGCTGCTGTATACTACCACTGGGGCTGTATATACCTGTGGGGCTGCTGTATACTACCACTGGGGCTGTATATACCTGTGGGGCTGCTGTATACTACCACTGGGGCTGTATATACCTGTGGGGCTGCTGTATACTACCACTGGGGCTGTATATACCTGTGGGGCTGCTGTATACTACACTGGGGCTGTATATACCTGTGGGGCTGCTGTATACTACACTGGGGCTGTATATACCTCTGGGGCTGCTGTATACTACCACTGGGGCTGTATATACCTCTGGGGCTGCTGTATACTACCACTAGGGCTGTATATACCTGTGGGGCTGCTGTATACTACCACTGGGGCTGTATATACCTCTGGGGCTGCTGTATACTACCACTGGGGCTGTATACTACCTCTGGGGCTGCTGTATACTACCACTGGGGCTGCTGTATACTACCTCTGGGGATGCTGTATACTACCACTGGGGCTGTATATACCTCTGGGGATGCTGTATACTACCACTGGGGCTGTATATACCTCTGGGGATGCTGTATACTACCACTGGGGCTGTATATACCTCTGGGGCTGCTGTATACTAACTACTGGAGCTGCTGCTGTATATACCACTGGGGCTGCTGCTGTATACTACCACTGGGGATGCTGCTGTATACTACCATTGGGGGGCCTGTATACCACACTGCTGGGGGCTGTATACCTGTGCTGGAGTCCACCCTCGGCTTATACACGAGTCAATAGGTTTTCCCAGGTTTTGGGGGCAAAAGTAGGGGGGTCGGCTTATACACGGGTCGGCTTATACACGAGTATATACGGTAATTGAGTGTATGGACAGGAGTCTTTTATACAGGTGACAATTCAAGACAGCTGTTTTTAATGTAGGTAAGGGGTTGATTACAAGTGTCTAACCGGTCTGTAGGAGCCAGAACTCCTACTGGTTTGTAGGGGATCAAATATTTCTCTCTGGAAAATGCAAATACTTTTATATAATGTAGACAATGTGATTTTCTGGATTTTATTTTTCATATTGTATCTCCCACTGTTAAAATTAACCTACCCTTAAAATTATAGACTGTTTATGTCTTTGTCAGTGGGCAAACATACAAAATCACCAGGGGATCAAATATTTATTTCCCCCACTGTAGTAGAATAATTTGATAATTTTGTATGGCCCAAAAATGATTGTACAAAAATATCCTAATTGCTGAAACTAATGAAAATATCAGTCTCCTAATGGACTTTGCCTACTGCTGAGCATCACAGGAGGTCCAAGCTGTCAGTGATAGGGGTCTGAAGACCCCTGCTCCTGGCTATCATAGTAACTCTTTGCTCCTCTGCGATTGCTTTTTAGAGGATCAATGGAAGCTATTGTGCTTGAGTTATCAGAGCTCATTTAATTTAACTATCACAGTCAGAGATTGACAGTGGCACTTATATGTTAAACTGCTGTGGCAGATACTCGGTGCCAGTTGAGACTATGTTCACACTAAAGGGGGTGTCACACGCGTCAATGTCGTCAGCGAGATGATCGCTGACGACATTGACGGCTGATTGCTGGTGAGCTGTCACACAGACAGACTCACCAGCGATCAATTGACCAGTGACATAATGGAAACGATTTAAATATCGTTTCCACGATGTCCTGCTCCCGCTGCCAGCCTGCTGGAAGCGGGAGCAGGCTGGTCTCCAAGGTAAACTGCGGGTAACTAGGCAGCGCGCGCTGCCTAGATACCCGACGTGTACCTTAGTTACCAGCCTCCTCGCTCACCCGGTGAGCGGAGGAGGCTGGTAACTAAGGTACACAGTCGGGTATCTAGGCAGCGCGCGCTGCCTAGTTACCCGCAGTGTACCTTGGATACCAGCTCCCAGCGCTTGTGAGAGGCGCTGGGAGCTGGAATATCGCTAGTCCCGGTGTCACACGCAGCGATGCTGCGTGTCCACCGGGCGACAATCGCCAGGTTTCTGAGCTGGTTCTGAAACCTGGCGATCATCAACCAGCGATTTATCGCTGGTTGATGCAGTATGTCACACGCGTGTCAATATCGCTGCAACGTCACGTGCAGCCGATATCGTGCAGGCGATATTGACGCGTGTGACACCCCCTTAAGTATTTTACATCAGTATTTGTAAGCCACAACCAGGAGTAGGTGAAAAATGCAGACGTGGTGCACATGTTTTCATTTATACTTATCCTCTGATTGTTGTGCTTCTAGTTTTGACCTACATATACTGATGCAAAATGCTGACCGAATAATGAATGTGTGAACCTTGGCCTCAGGGACATATATTGGCTATTTAATATAATATAGCCTGAATCTGCTGCTTGTGGAGAGAACATCAGCTTCTGAGCACATTCCGCATTTGATTACCCCATCCAAGGTCATGAATATAATATAAATTTTTGGGAAAGGGTTATTATTATTATTTATTATTATAGCGCCATTAATTCCATGGAGCTTTACATGTGGAAGGGGTGTACAAAGGCAAGTACAAGGTACATGGACAATACATGACATACAGGTACAGAAGGAGAGAGGACGCTGTCCACGAGGGCTCACAATCTACGAGGGGAAGGGTGAAGATACATTATGAGAAGGTAGAGTTGGTCGTGCGGTGGTTTGGTGGACCGAGGCTCACAGCAGGTTGTAGGCTTGTTTTAAGAGGTGAGTCTTCAGGTTTCTTTTGAAGGTTTCCAGTGTAGGTGAGAGTTTCATATTATCATTATTTATTTATATAGCGCCATTAGATTCCATGGCGCTTTACATATGGAAAGGGCAGTCGAAGACAAGTACAATATGTATGGCCAATCGAGACGTACAGGTATAGGAGGGGAGAGGACCCTGTCCGCGAGGGCTCACAGTCTATGGGGGATGGGTGGGGATACAGTAGGAGAGGGTAGTGACAGTCGTGAGACGGTGCGGTGGACTCGGTCTCATTGTAGGTTGTAGGATTGTCTGAAGAGGTGGGTTATCAGGTTTCTTTTGAAGGTTCCCATGGTAGGCGAATGTATGATGTGGGGGGGGGAGAGAGTTCCAGAGTATAGCAGATTCACAGAAGAAATCTTATATGCGGTTGTGAGAGGAGAAAATAAGAGTACAGAAGGAGCTCTTGGGATGCTCGTAAGTTGCGTGAGGGTTGGTATCGGGAGACCATGTCAGAGATGTATGGAGGGGACAGGTTGTGGATGGCTTTGTATGTCATGGTTAGGGTTTTGAACCAGGATCTCTGAGAAGTGGGGCACCAGTGAAGTGCTTGGCAGAGGGGAGTAGCGGGGGGACAGGTGGATTAGTTGGGCAGCGGAGCTGAGGATAGTTTGGAGAGGTGTGAGGGAGGTAGCGGGGAGGCCGTGAGCAGGAGGTTGCAGCAGTCAAGGCAGGAGATGATGAGAGCATTAACAAGTGTTTTAGAAGTGTCGTGGTCAAAGAAAGTGCGGATCCGGGAAATGTTTTTGAGCTGGAGTCAGCAGAAGGTGGCGAGGGCTTGGATGTGAGGTTTGAAGGAGAGGGAAGAGTCAAGGATTACCCTGCGACACTTGGCGTGGGGGACTGGGGAGAGTGAGCAGTCACTGACATTGATGGGTAGGTCAGGTAGAGGGGGAGAGTGACTGGGTGGAAGACGATGAACATGTGCATGTTCAGTTTTAGAAAGGGAGCAGAGAAGAAGGATGAGATGGCGGATAGGCATTGTGGAATTTTGGATAGTAGGGAGGTGAATGTCATGCCCAGACAGATAGATCTGGGTGTCGTCGGCGGAGAGATGATACTGAAGGCTGTGGGACTCAATGAGTTGTCCTAGGTGGAGGGTGTAGATGGAGGAGAGTTGGAGTCCCAGTACTGAGCCTTAGGGGAAACCAACAGATAGGGGGTAGGGTGAAGAGGAGGTGTGGGAGTTGGTGATGCTGGGGCTAGGTCAGTGAAGCCAAGACATTCCAGAATCTGTAGTAGTAGGGAATGGTCTACGGTGTCGAAGGTGGCAGATAGGTCAAGGAGGAGGAGGACTGGGCAGTGTCGCTTGCTCTTGGTGATCCGTACAGTAGGTTGTTGGTGTCTTTGGTTAGGGTTGTTTTAGTGAAGTGATGAGATCTGAAGCTGGATTGTAGGCGATCAAAGAGGGAGCGGGAGGAGAGGTGGGAGGACAGTTCGGAATGGACTTGTTGTTCAAGTAGTTTTGAGGTGAAGGGGAGAAGAGATATGGGGCTATAGTTAGAAACAGATGATGGGTTGAGGGAGGACTTTTTGAGGATAGGTGTCATCAAGGCGTGTTTGAAGGATGAGGGGAAGATGCAGGTAGTGAGTGATATGTTGAAAAGGTGGGTTAGGGCAGGGATAAGGACTGTGGTGAGGTTCGGGATGAAGTGGGAGGCGAGTGGGTCGAGGGCACAGGTGGTGAGGTGAGTTTATGACCGAAGAGAGGAGAGTTGATCTTCTGTCATGGTGGAAAAGCTTCCTTTGGATGAGGAGAGTTGGGTGGCAATGGGGGAGGGCTGAGGAGACAGTGAGCCAAAGCTTTCTCTGATTTTGTCGATCTTCCGTTTGAAGAAAGAGGCAAAGTCGTCGGCAGAGATGAGAGGGCAGGGAGGAGGTGCAGGGGGATAGAGTAGAGAGTTGAAAGTTTTGAATAGCTGTTTGGGGTTGTGGGTCAGGGCGGTTATTAGAGATGAGAAATAGGCTTGTTTTGCTTGTGAATGCAGTCTTGAAATTAGTGAGGGACTGTTTGTACATGACGTAGTGCACCGCAGAATGGGATTTCTTCCATCTCCGCTTGGCGCCCTGGAAGCCTGACGCAGTTCCTTAGTGAGGGTGGTGAGCCAGGGTTGCATGGGTGTGCGGGTTTTGCTGTATGCGAGGGGGTGGCCTGATCGAGGGCTGTAATTATTGTGGTGCTATAGGGGGTGGCAGCAGGGGCAGAGAGTTCCAGAGTATAGCGGATGCACAGGGGAAGTCTTGTATGCGGTTGTGGGAATAAGAGATAAGTGGGGAGCAGAGGGGGACGTGTTAAGTGGAGCACAGGTTGCGTGAGGGTAGGTATCGGGAGAAAATCACCGAAGTAGGACATAAAACTCAGAAAAAAATCACCAAAAATTGCCATATTAAACATCCATTGCACCTAGCAGGAGGCTGCCCGCTCCACTGAGAGGCAACACAAGTGTCTGAATACCGGTGCTCAATCTCCAGCTACCAAAGCAATGGGGTGGTTGTGGCACCTGCGACCAGCCATGCTATCAAGGAGGTGATTGGTGGTATTTGTAGACACAAGGTTACCATAGGGCGTCAGTCACACTGGTACATATGATGCTTAGTGTCAGACAGCAACTTATTGGTCACGTCCATGCTATTAGATCAGGCGGGCTGTTCCGCACCATATACAGGCATCACAAATGACAGACGCCTCCCAGAGGGATCAGCCACAAACTGCAAAAGATAAAAAGGTGCAATAAAACACTGAAGATGAAGATGTGAGGTTTTAGTGGATATTTTGGCCAAAATATCAAAGCAGGGGCTCCTGCTGCTGGTTTAGCTAAGATGCTTGCCCTTTCTCTCCTGCGAGGTGCCAGTATGGCCGGCAACTCAAGTCCTTTATTAGTTCTCGTCTCAGGGGATAGCTCCTGAACTCTCTATGTTGATTTGCCTCCAGGCACAGTGTGGCTGGGGAACGTGGAATTCCCCACCTTCCGGTATTGACTGCCAGGACGTTAGGCCCTGCACAGCCTCAGACTCTGGTGTCCATTCTTTGCGCTTTTCTTCTGGGGTGAGCACGGTGTAGCTCGGCTCCCCAGATGTTCTTTCAACACCTCCTCAGACCCAAACCTTGGGCCTTCATGCTGAGTTAGCGATCCTGGGACGAGCTTAAGGCAGCCTCCAGTCCACCAGGATGTCTTCCTCAGTCCTCCTAGGAACTGAACTGCTATACCTAGGATGACTTTAGCACTGAAATATCCTCCAGGTACTCTTAACAGTACTCCAGGAATTTAACTGACTAACTCGTAAACCAGAATTTATAGGAGAGCTCACCTTAAGCCGGGTTTAGGTCTCCCTCTTCAGGCTTGGAGGTTGAAGGTCTTGTATGCATTTGCTGCCTTGTGTGAATACCATTTTGTTGCTATCAATAGTGACACTACCACCCGGGGGCGATAAGGACACTGTGGCACTTAGACCCTGGGGTGCCACATATACAAATCACATACTTGTGCTCATATGATTGTCAAATCCTGGCATTGACATGGGAGAATCCTAAATATGCAGTGCATACACTGCAAGAATTCATAGGCCTGCAGTCACTCAGAGCATATAAATCGTATGAGTGCATTGTGAGAAAATCTCACATTGCACTCTACCAATGTTAATAAATGAGTCTGAGCAGATGAGTGTTTGTGTTCAGCTTTTTTTCTCATCCAGATTCTAGACTCGCCAATGCAAGTTGATGGGTGTGAGACAAAAAAAATAGCACATCCCGTCAGCATTTATAGCATGGTCTTTCCAAAGCTGTTGAAAGTTAAAATACATAGATAGATGACAGGATGTATAGCAAGGAAAGGTAGATCATTTTACCAGCCTACTGCTGCTTGCTTCCGGGGCCGCTCATTAGGCTTCATGTATGCATATTCACTGCAATTACTGGCAATAGCCAATCACAGACGTTCACTCTCTGTGAGAGCCTCTGTGATTGGCTGTTGCAATCAGACTATTCTCCCACAATCTGTATCAGTGCTTATGCTTGGTTGCCGTACACATTATGGTTGCTATACACATACTTGGTTGCCATACACATTAGTGTATGGCAACCAACCTACCGCCATAGTGTGTAAAATAAATAATGGAAAACAAATGCGTAGGGCTTTGCTGTATTTTTCATTCTCCGCACAGATAAAGCAGACAACTGCAGGCTGCCAACCTCAGATGTCTAGTTTTACCTTGGCTGGCAAAACAAAAAATGTGTGGGCTTTTGCCCTATTTTAATTGCCAGTGTGTTCAGGGCCCATAATTATTGGGCCCCTGTTATGAACCGATGACTCAGGAGTAACATTCAGATTCCATAGAAGTCATTGGTAACTGCACTGACCGCAATCCCTGACTACACACCACAACTAGAAGTAGCCGTGGGATGTAACTAACCAGACCTAGACACCTCTGCACAGCCGGAGAACTAACTGCTCCTAAAGATGGATGTAGGAAAAACTATCTTGCCTCAGAGCACAACCCCAAAAGAATAGCAAGCCCCCACAGATATT
Source organism: Allobates femoralis (assembly GCA_033576535.1). Classification (NCBI taxonomy): domain Eukaryota; kingdom Metazoa; phylum Chordata; class Amphibia; order Anura; family Aromobatidae; genus Allobates; species Allobates femoralis. The sequence continues at coordinate 216,689,491 of JARQOC010000002.1, read as the reverse complement.
AACTGGCAAACCAGAGAAAGAAAAACAATAGCAAGCCCCCACAAATATTAACTGGCAAACCAGAGAAAGAAAAACAAACACATGCAGAGTAAAAGGTTTAGCAAAAGAGGCCAAACTAGCTATATAAGAAAGACAGGATAGAATACTATTGCGGTCAGTATAAAACACTATAAAAAATCCACCAACAGCAGATAGAACAAAAATTACCCTGAGTCACTAAGACTCTGCGCCCTCTATATCTGCAGACTTCTGTAAATCAAATGCCAGCAGAACTGGAAAAACAGATAAAAGTGAATGGTAAAATTCCTAGGAAGAAAACTTCCTATCTGAGAGAAGATAAACAAATATACAGACTAAATTGCAAACTCACAGCTCAGAATAAGACAAAACATAAGCAGAACCTTAAGCACACAAAAGTGTGCCACAAAATATAAAAAAAAACATTCACTTAGCTTGGAACAAATTCCACAGAGCGAAGAAACCAGAGAGATGTGAACTCTTCCAGGAACCAAAGACAACTGGCAAGGATTGATCCACTTCAAACCATTATATGCTCCAAGAACCAGATTGCCAATCATCACCATCACCTGTGAAGCCTACACAGTCAGCTGCATCACCTGCAACAACCACCGGAGGGAGCTCCAATGACTTCACAAGAGGCCCCCTCCTATGCTATAGAATAGCAGCCTGCATCCACCCCAGAATTTGGTGTATTCATTAGAAGAGCCAAATCCTGGCGCTTTACCCAGATCTTCCAGTTGCCCTGAAAGCCATGGCAACTGGGTAATAAAGGGGTTAATGACAGCTAATGAATAACAGCTTGTCATTATGCCCTGGATTGGTTATGTCAGGCGTCTTCTGATACCCGCTCATTACCAATCCAGTAAGTGAATAGTTAATAAACACGCACACAGAGAAAATTCCTTTATTAGAAATAAAGCACAGAAAAAAATATTTATTAGAAATAAAATGACTCGTCCCGTGGGGGCCGTGGGGTTACTCGGAGCCGAGCCCTCTCCATTCACTTCTGGCGATGTCGTCTGGGGGAGATCGGGAGTCTTTGGGAATGTCACGGTGGCGTGACCCGGTCCGTGGCCTCGGAGCAGTCAATAAAAAGGGGAAAAGGAATTATGGTGTAGGGGATTTGGGGGTGGTTGTCGTGGCGCCACCTGTGGTATGTGGCTGTTAGTGGCCGCCACTTCAGACCGATACCTCTGAGGATGATGGGATGGCAGCTATGATGGACACCACAGGTGGAGCAGGTCCCCAGGGCATCCGGAGTAGGGGTTGTTAAGGTGATGGAGGGCCAGTGAGGCTGATCTGGCTGCAGGGAAGGATCAGAGCGGCTCCATGCAGGACCCCTGCTGCCTGTGTAGCGTTTCAGACTACCGCTCCTTAGGCGGGAAATGAACAGTCTCACACACAGTTCTGAGTTTCAAACCTGGTATACTTCTCTTTCTCTCTGCTCGCACCACAGGTTACAGTCCAAGTACATTTGCAGGCAATGGAATAAAACGATGTTTGGGTGAGCGCTGGGATATGAAGACAGCTACACTTCAACAAGTATTTTACCTGTAAGTTTATTGTTCAAATCACACTAGGTCCTCTCCCACAACATGTTTCGACGCTCAGGGCGTCTTCCTCAAGTGGATCCACTTGAGGAAGACGCCCTGAGCGTCGAAACATGTTGTGGGAGAGGACCTAGTGTGATTTGAACAATAAACTTACAGGTAAAATACTTGTTGAAGTGTAGCTGTCTTCATATCCCAGCGCTCACCCAAACATCGTTTTATTCCATTGCCTGCATATCCATCTCCCTATGGGGAGAGCGGTGGAGCAGCTCCAGAGGAGAAGACAAACCTAACAGAGGAGAGGAAAACACGTGAGGGATCACGTGCAATTGCACAGGCGGACACCGAGGAAAAAGGGAAAGAATTCCACACCGCATAGAGAGAGACCCTGTGCACTCACTACGTGAGCCCCCCTGTTGTGCGGACAGCACAACAGGAAAAGGTGAGTGTAACGGTGACTTAACAGAGGGTGGATATAAAACATAAAGCAGCGTGGCGCAACCAATTTCTATATCTCATTACAAGTACATTTGCAGTCTGGGTAGTCCTTAGCAACCAGGATGGCTTGTCCAGTACACCCCTTTCATGTTCCTTCCCTCTTTGGTCATTCTTCCCCAGCGCTGCCTGCTATCCTCTGTCCTGCACTCGCCTCCGCACACAGTGCCCCAATCCAGCAGCCACGGGCCTTCTCTGGTGGCTGGCCATGTACCCTGACCCTAGTACAGATGCCTTCTCAGCGGATGTGTTGGGAATAAGCCACAGCTCCTCTAGATCTCGTGGCCTCCGGTTCTGTGGTTGGATCTTGGAGTCTCCTCACCATCTTCAGGTCCGGGTCCCTGGTCCTTGCCCTGCCCCTCCACTTTACTTCAGATTCGGGTGCAATGGTGGATCGCTCAATGCCCATGCCCTTAGGGCTCCCTCTGTCTCTCCACAGTCTGTTGCCTCGGGACTTGAGATGAGCCTCATCTCTGCTCAAGTCCTCTGGGTCCTTCCTCTCTGACTTCCCTCGCTGTTCTCTCTTTCACTTTCTGTCCTCTCTCTCTTTGTTCCCTTTCCTACTTCCTGACTGCTCTTCCTAACTTCCCACCCATCACCTTTCTCTCCCCGCCGTCCCACTCACTGCCTGAGCCGTCCCACTGACTGGGTTCAACCGCTGTCCCAATGTCCGGGTGTGTTGGGTGTGTTTGTGGGTGACTGGAGTTACCAACCTGGTTACCGCAGATGGGAATACCACACCCGTGGATTGGGTGCAGTAGCCCTCAGTGGCGACCAGATCGCAGGGGCACCACATTCCCCCTTAGCAAAGATTAGCACATCCTCGTGCTAAGACACAGGTTAAATGATGTTGCAATAGAAACTCAAATTGTTTTATAACATGCATGTAAAACAACAATACAACAAACAAAAGAAGGCTTCTTCCCTTACGGGAGGTACTAGGCTTAAATGTTACATAACAAAAACCACACTGTGAATATGTAAAACTGGCATTATAAAAATAGAGACTATAGGTATAAAAATAGAAAAAGCAAAATTGAACGTATAAAAATTGAAAAAGGAAAAGGAAACGTGCAAGGAACACAAATTTGTTCAGTAAACATCCCTCACCTGGTAGTTCAGTGATTGTCTTACTGTAGTGCAGTTCTTTTTCTTTGGGGGGACCCACCACAAACAAAGCCCTAACGGTGGTCCTGCGTGGGTGACAGGACACAGGATCAATGTTTTTCGGCCACACTGAGTGGGTTTTTCTTTGTGGCCAACAGGTTAATTTAAACACACTTAAAAAGGCATATGTAGAAGCAGCATGGTCTAAAACCAACAGGGCACACATCAGGATGCGCTAACTATTTACAATGAGTTCAAATCATGCATTGCTCATGATCATACTGTCCATAATCAACCGCACACATGAACATAAACAACTAAACTATATACATAGCCTCACTAGCCCCTTTCACTCCTGCTGCCACGGCAGCGCGTCCGGTCTTGCCACTCGTGTTCCTGGCAGCATCGGTTGCGAATGTCCCAGCACAGGTGTCTGGAGCTCTGCTTCCTGCACGGAAGGCTGAGCGCGTCTCCCTGGCTGCAACCGCCTTGGGATGCACCCGCTGCACATGAAGAACATAGGGTCTTTACTCTCCCTCCTGCCACACGAAGGTGACCCGATTCTCTGGGTGTAGATCCCTGCCCAGGTGACCCTTGGGCAGGTGCTCCTCCACATCCTGGCGGAACACAAAAAGCTCCTGAGCTGCCTTCTGTACCCTGAGAAATCCCCAGCTGCTGCTGAGGTGGAAGGTGGTCACAGTCCCTTCCAAGCGTGGGCCCTTACCGGTGAACCGTGCCTTGCAGGCTTTGACCTTGGACTTATGTTCCGCTCTTCCAGCTCTCGCTTTTGGGACCTCCGTTTGGCTTCTTCCGCCTCCCATTTGGCGATCCTCCGCCTCAGGTGTTTGGGCCAGGTCAGGGTCTCCACCTCCTTCTGTCTCGCTTCCACGGCTTCCGGGAACCCCATTAGCTCCCCCTGGGGATTGCTCCATTTGAAGACTAGCGGGTCTGCTTTAACTTCCCGGGCTGGTGGCTCCGGAGTCAGGGGTGCTGCTAGTCCCTCCCCTTCAACCGGGGTCTGTTCCCAGGCCAGGTTGGTCGATGCTGGGCCAGGGATGGGGGTGTAAGGGTGTTCAGCGGGTCCAACCAGGGTCTCAGTCCCTTCCGGGATGGCATTTCACGTATATTCTCCTGGGTCTGCGCCGGCAGCAGATTCCTGTCCTCGGCTGTCAGCGTTCAAGGTCGGGGATGCCGGGCGGGAAGCAGCCCACTGTGCGGTCGCCTTGGCCAGCAGGGTCTTCCACCATCGGTCCAAGGTGGTGATCTGGGCCTTCACCAATTAGTGGCTTAGCTCCTGGACCCCTTGTGGAGCCCACTGGGACGGGGTACTCGGTGCCGGACCGGGGTACTGCTGGGGATGTCACTGAGGTCCTGGTCCGGGTTCTCACAAGTAAAACGGTATATATACAAGGGACAAAGTTTGTCGTGACGCCACCCACGGATTGTGGTCAGTAATGGGACCACCGCTGCAGCGCTGCTCTGCCAGGAGGATGGATGGATGATGGGGCTGCAGCCAGATGGATGAGCCCGTCGCGGGTCGGGCTGCTCGTGACAGGATAAAAGGTATGATAACAGTTCTTTATACATGGAATCAGACATGGACATTCAGGCAGTATTCACCGGGTTTACTTGTCAGCTCTTCAGACACTTTACAGCAGTTCTCAACACAAGTTACAGTCAGTTAACTCCAGTAACACTGCAGCCAGGCTGTCACTCTGATACCCCTCACTCCTTCTAAGTCCTTCCAGGCTGTTGTTTCTCTCTCTGTTGTCTCCTGGGGTTGTATGGCGGTAGCTCAGACCCTTGTGGGTCCTCGTGGTTGCTGCTGTGCCTTCAACCCTTGTTGTGGGAGCTCCAACCTGGAGTTAAAGCTCCCCGTCGGTTAATCTGGGAAGCCGGTATGTAATCTCTGTTCCCCTCAGAGCCAACACTCTGGTATAAGCCTAGTCTGCAGTAACACTATCTTGCAAGGTGTTACCAGACTCCATCTAACCCGTGTGACTCCAGTCCAAACTAGGGAAAACTACTCCGCCGGTAGTTGGTCGGTGCTGCCGTGTTCCTCGGACCCAGTACTGCTGGTCCCATCTCTTTCCTCACACTCCCCTGGGATGTCGGCTATGGACGAGCTTTCTCTCCATGGTTTCTGTAACTCTGTGGATTCTGCATCTCCATGTAACCCAATCCCACCGGGACGTGTCTCTGTCTTTGTGATGTCTGTTCTGCTCAGCTCACTCTGGCCTACTCAATCCTTCCTCCTCTTTTCCTCTACTTTTGCTCTCTGTCACCTGATCTACATTCTTTCCACCCACTTTTCTCTAAACCCACCACCCCTTGCCCACCTAGAGTCCCGGGCTCCGGGTTGGGTGCTGCCTCTAATGGTGTGTGTGTGTGTCCGTGAGGGTGTTTGGTGTACAAACCATCTATCTTTCTGCCTGGCTGCAGTTCCCTATGTGGCCACCCTGGTTGCAGGGGCACCACAATCTTCTTGCAGGAAGGCAGGGTCCAGCTCTGGTATCTGGCTCAGGCCTTTCTCCAGTGAGCTGGGGGAGTCCTCCGCTGCTACGCCACGCTCCGGGTTCTCTAGCCTTTGCTCCGCCATCTTGCTGACCACGCAGATGCTGGAATTCCCACCACATCTTGCCCAGTTCGCGCCAGAGTCTTAATTTTGTTGGCGTGTCTCTGCTCCCTTGCCGTTGGTCACACCCCTGCGTGGAATGACAGTCTTTTAGCCTGCCCTCCCGACTCTTGGAGGGTGAAGGGGGTCTGGTCCATTTTTTCCGCTGTGTGCTGGCATGGCCTACGATGGGGGACTGTGGTCGAGCCCCCAGCCAGCACATGGTCTTAATCTATTGTGGCCGCCACTACTCCGGCCTAGAAAACAGTCTTTTTATCACAGATCTGACGGTGCATGGAAGGGACCCAGCGACACCGGGTCGGTACATCCTGTTTGTGACGCTAAGTTTGACCCGCCCCATGGGGGCCATGAGGTTACTCAGAGCCGGGCCCTCTCCCCTCACTTCTGGGGATGTCGTCTGAGGGAGATCGGGAGACTTTGGGAAGGTCATGGTGGTGTGACCCGGTCTGTGGCCCCGGAGCGGTCAATAAAAAGGGGAAAAGGGATTATGGAGTAGGGGATTTGGGGGTAGTTGTTGTGACGCCACCTATGATATGCGGCTCTTAGTGGCTGCCGCTGCAGACAGGGACCTCTGGGGTGATGGGATGGCAGCTATAATGGTGTTGCTCCCCACAGGTGGAGCGGGTCCACAGGGCATCCGGAGTAGGGGTTGTTAGGGTGATGAAGGGTCCAGTGGGGCTGATCTGGTTACAGGGAAGGATCAGAGCGGCTCACATACAGGACCTCTGCTGCCTGCTCGGTGTTTCAGTCTAACGGTCCTCAGGCAGGAAATGAACAGTCTCACACACAATTCTGAGTTCCAAACCTGGTATACTTCGCTTTCTCTCTGCTCGCACCACAGGTTACAGTCCAAGTACATTTGCAGTCCGGGTAGTCATTTAATAACCTGTTTACAGGTTTAGGCAGACCATAGTATAAAATGCTCACAAAGTGATCTGTAATGGATTGCTCAGTGCTCAGACTGTCGTGGTTTTCGGATGAGCTCCTGAGAAAGATGTTTAGGTTTTTCTTCTCTGCACAAAAGATCATTTCACCTGATGATCGATTATTTCATTCGGTGGGTGATCAGCAACCTTTTTACACTGCAAGATAATCGTGAAACAAGTGTTCACGTTTATCTTTCAGTGTAAAAAGCTTACTTTTTTTGTTTTGTTTCATTTTACCACACTAAAATGAAAAAATCTTAGATAACCCTTTTAAGTTAATGTGTATATGATAAGTGAATGATTAATGTTACTTAGCTCTCTTATCTATATAGTTCATAATAAAAGTCACATTAATTGTTTAGAATTGCCTGTAATTATTTTTTCTTAGTCAATTATCCTAAAAATTCACTATGTCTGCGCACTTAAAGGGGTTGTCCAGGCTTTTTATAAAATTTATGTGTGTATCTAGGCTGCAAAATGCTGACACCCTTCCAGCATTTTGAATTGTTACCTAGAGATCAACATTCTGCATGTGGAGGAGCAGCTCAGCCCCCGAATAGAGGTGTGTTTGTTTTTTAGCCTGGATGTCACTTCTTGTTGTTTACACTCAAATTCCTACAAGCACGCCCCCCCCAGTTCTCCTACAAGCACGCCCCCCCAGTCTCCTACAAGCACGCCCCCCCCAGTCTCCTACAAGCACGCCCCCCCCAGTCTCCTAAAAGCACGCCCCCCCCCAGTCTCCAATATGACCACTCACTCCCATTTACCTGTTCACCTAGATTTTATAAAAAGCCTGGACAACTCCTTTAATCTGTAAACCTTGACCACAGGTCATATATGTGACTCGGTAAATATGAGCATGTAAATCTTTACAAACCGCGGCCTCAAGATCAAGTATTTCTGATACTAGTACATGATGTTGCCACATGTTTGGTTAAATCAGATTTTATTAATGTAAAATATATAATAATGTTTGGCAGTAAAGATTTCACAACTGGGGTTACAATAGAGTATACAGTTTGGTCATTTAAGAGATGAATAGACAGAAAAGGGTAAGTATAGCGGGGAATAGAATAGTGGGATAGACAGAGAAGGTAAGGGGGGAATTGTGGTGGGAGGGAATGGGTTTAGACGGCCACTCCCTTAATAGGGAGGGGGAGAGGGATTGGAGGTGGATGGACTGGAACAATACGCTGTGTTATTTCTCATGGCAAGGATATGTGAGAGGATGTTATGACTACACAGCAGCGGGATGGGGGGCACCCACACTGTCCTGTGGAAATGTCTAGGAGGTATTTTCATCGGCATCACAGGTCAGCCACATCTTCAGGGATTCCGAATCTCTATAAAAGATCCATGATTGCCATAGGCGGTAATTTCTTTCTACGCTATCAGCGTCTGGCGAGCTCTGACTAGCCAATTCTGTTGCCACATGTTTGGACATAAAATCAAAATAATCTCACAAAAAAATACTAATTTACCAAAACCAGGTCAGATCACCAATGCACTAGCAGAATCCATGATAGAGGCGGGGGCAGCACAGGTGCTAAATATTACTGAAGCAGCTATTCACAGTCCTACTATTCATGGACGGGGTGGTTGCCTAGTATTAAACATGGACTCAGGTAATACTTTTATATGGTGCCAGTCACACAGATACATGTAATGCTGTGTCTGGCTTACAGCATATTGACTTAAAGCATATGTCCATACTATTTGATCAGCCAGCCTGCCCAGCACTATATGAATGCACCCCAAAATGACAAACAACTCAAATTCACCCAACCAACACTAAAGTGCCTGGCTGCATCCAGCATAGTGCATTGGTAATCTGATCAGGTGTTGGTAAAGTATCTTTTTCTATGAGATTATTTACAAAGTTATGTTTCACTGTTTTAAAAGAAAAAATGTAGAACAGACATAGTCCTACTGTATACTGCGTACTCAATATGTGCCAATACTTAGCAAACAGCTATTGTATACCACATCAATAGCACCTCTGGTGTACTGATGGCAGGTAAGGGCTACTGGATCATCTTATGAATCACTGGGTAAACACACAAGTGCATGAAGTCCTGTTTTGACATGCTTACGGCTATCACTGTTGCTTCTATCTGGTAACAGAGAATGTGTAGGAATTTAATTACCTTGCACATACTCTCCTATCCTCTGTTCTTAAAGGAAGTGATTTCGGTAAAATGAGTATATTGCACAATCATTATATACAACATCTCCTAATATGTAGTGGAAATATCACAAAACGTCTATGACAACGCCAGATTTTTATCAGAAAGTGGGATTGGCATGATGGATTTTAACATTATGATCATATGATCCAACAAAAATTCACACACCTGACCAGGTCTGGCACCAGCATCCAGCATACCCGAGCAGGTCTTGGGGCCCTGTAGAGGTGAGAGGGCCCACAGCTGTCTGTGAGGGGAGCAGTGAGGAGACGATCACAGATAGCTGTGCATTCCCACACCGCATTTTTTTACGGGGCTACTTCTTCCCCTAAAGCGCAAAGGAGAAGTGATATCACACAGGGGAGGAACAATTCTCCCCTGTGTGACACCTGTGACAGCCCCTTTTGGGTTTCGTAGTGTATTAATATACACGTCGAAACCCAAATTAAACAAAGGCAAATGTGTTAAAAATAATAAAGAATGAATACTTACCCTCGCCGGGTGTTCCAGGAGTCGGGAGATCCACAGTTATTGACCTTCCAGGGCCTGACAAGATCGCTGATTGGCCGCTCATGGTCATGCGATATGTGACACGCTATGACACGCATATCACATGACCCCAAACGGCCAATCAGCGATGACAGGTCCTAGAAGGACAGTACCTGTGTACCTCTCTAGGCTCCCAGTAACTGGAACACCGGCGGAGAGGTATTCATTCTTTATTATTTTTAACACATTTGCCTTAGTTTAATTTGGGTTTTGCAGTGTATATTAATACACTGCGAAACCCAAATGGACTGTGACAGATGTCACACAGGGGTGGAGGAACAGGATTGTTCCTCCCTGTGTGACATCAGCGCCAGCGTGTTCCCGCTGGAATTGCGCATTGTCTGAACGGCGATGCGTAATTCCAGCAGGGATAATTGGCTCCTATGGGAAAAAGCTCCGGCGCTGCTTCGTAAAGAATTGACATGCCAATTCTTTTTACGCCTGCGCTTTTTCTCATAAAAGCTCTGCGTAAAATTACACAGTGTCTGTATGGCAAAGTGAATTTCACATTCACTTTGCCGATAGACGCAAAAGCGCTCAAAATGCGCAATGTGTGAACGTAGCCTTAAGGTACCGTTAAACGGTACGAGATCATGAACGATATCGCTGAATCGTCACGGGTTTGGAGTCGTTGAAACAACATGGTTAGGACGATGTTGCGTGTTACACCGAGATATACGACTACAATAAATCGTTGGATCATTGATCGCAGATTTGAGAACATGTTCTCAAATCAAACGACCCTCGATCAGCCAATCTGCTGGATCGTTATGTGTGACACCGCGATAACGATGTCGTTAACGACTTCACCTATGCACAACAGTGAACAAGGATCATTTGCTGGGTTGTGCAAACAATAGCTGCATGCTACATTGATGGTGCGTCGTCCACGATATCTAGACGTGTGACACTCACCAATGATGTCAAAAAGATGTCCTAATGAGCGCCCGACCATGAGATCGTTGGTGATATCTTAATGACCTTGAAGCGTGTAATGATACCTTTAGACTTTTCCTCTGATTGTTCCACTCCTGGTTTTGGCTACAAAAACTGCAACAGCACTCGCATAAAAATATGCAGCAAATACGCAGTATGTGCAAGCACCCTATTAGTGATTGGCACGATATGTAGAAGAAATGACACAAGATATGCAAAGGAAAATAATTTATTTATTCAAGACTAAAGACCCAGTCTTGCATAACAACGCATCAGTGATCCCGATCCCGATAACGATGTGCAGAGATCGCTGGTGCGTCATTTACACATTGCTGGTAAGATGTCAAATAGGCATCTCACCAGTGATGTGAAAAACGACGCACTAGCGATCCAGAATTACACTGAGGTCGTTGTGAATTTTCTCTCCATAGTGTAGTATTGAGATTGTTGCTTATTGTGTCAAACACAACGATGTAGCGTTCCCAGCGGGAGCGCAACGATGCAAGAATGGCCCAGGGCAGTGTGTAACGATCAACGACCTCACAGCAGGGCCAGATCTTTGGTGCGTGTCACACTGAACGACATCGCTGTTCGTCACGAGATTCGTGACGCAACTGCGATCCCAATAGCGATCTCGTTAGCGATCTCTTTATGTGTGACAGGGCCTTAAGGCTGCTTTCACATTACATTTTTCTTCCTGTCCGTGGGATCCTACTTTTTGTAGGATCCCACGAACAGAAATGTACACCACAGGAGGTGACCTATTTCTATTTCCGGGTCTGTGATCATCACAGATCCGGACATAGAAAGAGCTGTGCGGCGTAATTTCACTTCCGCAATGCATATATACATTGCGGAAGTGAAATTTAAGTAAAGGCAAGGGTTAAAAATAAAAAAGATCGATTCTCACCTGTCCTGAGATCCAGCGGTGTAACGAGGTTTCATGGCGCCTGGGGCAAAGATCTATTGTGGTGCCCCCCCATAGTGTAGGTGAGGAGCGGGGGGGGGGGGGGAAGGGTGCTGTCAGCTTTCAGTCCTGCCGCACCTGCAGCCTTGGTGGAGGAGCGGGGGGGGGGAGCCCCCGGCGCACCCCTCTGAGTTGCGCCTGGGGCAAAGGATCCGGCTGCACCCACCTAGATATGCCCCTGCTGAGATCCCCCGATGTGCGGCATCTACTTACAGATGCTTACAGGACCTGGCTGGGCAGGGCTACCCGCTCAGCATCATTGGTCACATGGCCGGTTACCGCGGTAATCGGTCATGTGACTGTGATGTAATGCCTGGTCCTGTACATCTGGAGATGCCGCACATCGGGGGATCGCTAGAAAGGTGAGGATAGATTTTTTTTTTTTTATTTATATCACTTGCTTTTACTTAAATTTCACTTCCGCAATGTATATATGTGTGAAATTACATGGTTAGGCTACGTTCACACATTTGCGTATTTTGCTGCGCTTTTTTGCGCGCGCTTTTTGCCGCGTTTTTCGGCCGCGCAAAAAAACGCAGCAAAATACGCAGGGGCTTTCACACACTGCGCTTTCTTTCCCCCAGAAAGCGCAGTGATGTCACAGAGGGGAGGAAGAATCCAGCTTCCTCCTCCCCTCTGTGACATGTGTGACCGCCCCATTAGACTTCACAGTGTATTAATAAACACTGTGAAATCTAAATTAAACAAAAGCAAGTGTGTGAAAAATAAAAAAGAATGAATACATCACCTTCCGACGCCTTCTCCCGCTGTGCGATCCCCGGTTGTAAGTCAGATCTCTTCTGACAGGACCTGTGATGACGTCAGAGGGGGGGCGTTACCGGGGCGGTCCCATCGCTGATTGGCTGCTCGCGGTCACATGACCGCGAGTGCCCGGGAACGCCCCCCTCTGACGTCACCACAGGTCTTGTCAGAAGAGATCTGACTTACAACCGGGGATCGCACAGCGGGAGAAGGCGTCGGAAGGTGATGTATTCATTCTTTTTTATTTTTCACACACTTGCTTTTGTTTAATTTAGATTTCACAGTGTTTATTAATACACTGTGAAGTCTAATGGGCGGCCACAGCTGCCCCAGAGGGGAGGAGGAAGCAGGATTCTTCCTCCCCTCTGGGAGAATACGCAGAAGTAGCTGCGTAAACAATTGACATATCAATTGTTTACGGAGCTGCATTTTCTCCCGGAAAACGCACTGCGTATTTTTACGCAATGTCTGCACTGCAAAGTGAATTTCCCATTCACTTTGCAGGCAGACATAAGGCACATTGCGTATTTTGAAAAGCGCGCGTAAAAAAACGCGGCAAAATACGCAATGTGTGAACGCAGCCTTAGGAACAGTTTTAACGTACTGAGCATGATGATGATGATGATGATGATGATGATGATCAAGGAAATGTTTCAAGGGACAGGGAGCAACCATGTTCCTATGGGGGAGGAGAGACCATGCAGCAATGTACATTGAATTGATCAGTATATTGATTTGCCTCTGCTCAAAGGCTCACATTACCAGTGCACATGATGCATCATCATACAGCAGAGGATCACAGTGTGTATTTGTATCTGCTTGGTGACATGATTGCTATTTCAAGCCTGGACCCCCTGTCACATAGGATGGTATATCAGATGCTGGATTGTATGTGTATGAACATGGGGCTGGTGATAATGCCCCATCCCATACAGAATTGTGAGGGGGCATGAATGTAGGCTGATCTTGCAGCTCACAGCATTCACACTCCTGACACACCTCCTCTTCTCTGCTCCAAATGCAGCTGAGAGGCAGAAATGTGTATTCCCTGAGGAATACAGCAAAGGAGCAGGTATGATTTTATCGATTTATGGGCCACGTCACACACACAGATAATTGTGCAGATATTGTTCGCAGATATCTGGTTGCAGTGAAATCATGGACACATTGTTCCATTTTGTGGCCGTGTACAAATGAACAATGTGTCCATGATTTCACTGCAACCAGAGATCTGTTCAGAAGTTGGACACAGAAGTTGGTGGGTGTAAAGCGGCCCTTAAGGTACCGTCACACAGGGACATATCGCCGGCGATGTTGCCGGCAACTGAGGGGCGTGGCCAGGTTGCGGCGACATCGCCGGAGAGTTGCCAAGTGTGACAGGGCGATAATCAGGGGAAAAATCGCCTGAGTAACATCGCCAGGTTTCCCAACAATGTTGGGAAACCTGGCGATGTTGCTCAGGCGATCATGCCTGATCACCCTGTGTAACGCGGCAACCTGCAATGTTGCGGGCGATTCCGCCTATCTACAACATTGCGAGCTATCGCTCGCTGGGTTGCTGGGCAACCCAGCGAGCGATAGCCGCGCAACTAGCCGGCGACATCGCCGGTAAGTTGCTCAGTCTGACATCTCGCCGGCGATGTTGTCAGGGATGCGCGCTCCCGCCATCGCCGGCAACATCGCTCGCCGGCCTTATTACTGATTGTTCTGTGTAGGGCTGCTTTCACATCACGTATTTTTTGGATCCATGGTTGTCTGTTGTAAAACTGACAGCCGCGGATTTGATTTGGCCCCCATGTTATCCTATGGGCCACGGATCACATCGGATTTGCCCTTAATGGCATCCGATTTGTGTAGGATCCGATTCTGTCTGATTTTTAGCTGTACCCAAAATCTGTACCCAAAATCGGAGACTGCTCGATTTTGGGCACAGTGGATCAAATCGGACAGAATCAGATCCGACATGATTTGCGCCAAACTAACATGGGGCCTATGGCGCACGGGTCCAAGGAAACAGCTGATCATTCCTTGGACCCAATTTTAGTGTACTGAGCATGCTCAGTACACTAATATTGCTCCTAACCGTCTAATTTCACGTCTGCAATGTATATACATACATTGCAGAAGTGAAATTAAGTAAAAGCAAGGGTTAAAAATATAAACATCTCTATTTTCACCTGTCCGGCGATCCACCGAGGCTTCTATCTCGTTCCCAGTACAGGACCTGCTGTGATGTCACAACCCGATCAGCTGATCGGGTCACATGACCAGTTACCGCGGTAACTGCGGTTATGTGACCCGATGATCGCTGCCGGGTTGTGACATCATGGCAGGTCATACATGCATCAGGAAGTGCTGGGGGCATCGGTGGATCGCTGGACAGGTGAGCATAGAGTTTTTTTATTTTTAACCATTTCTTTTACTACATTTCATTTGCAATGTATTAATACATTGCGGAAGTGAAAGGGTCTCGCACAACTCTTTCTGTGTCCGGACCCATGATAATCACGGACCCGGACACAGAAAAGGTCACCTCCTGTGGTGTCCGTTCCTGTCCGTGGGATCCTACAAAAAGTAGGATCCTACGGACAGGAAAAAATATGTAATGTGAAACCAGCCTAAGTCATACAGTACAGACCAAAAGTTTGGACACACTTTCTCATTCAAAAAGTTTTCTTTATTTTCATGACCAAGAAAATTGTAGATTCACACTGAAGGCATCAAACAATAAATTAACACATGTGGAATTATATACTTAACAAAAAAGCGTGAAACAGCTGAAAATATGTCTTATATTCTAGGTTCTTCAAAGTAGCCACCTTTTGCTTTGATTACTGCTTTGCACACTCTTGGCATTCTCTTGATGAGCTTCAAGAGGTAGTCACTGGAAATGGTTTTCACTTCACAGGTGTGCCCTGTCAGGTTTAATAAGTGGGATTTCTTGCCTTATAAATGGGGTTGGGACTATCAGTTGTGTTTTGCAGAAGTCTGGTGGATACACAGCTTATAGTCCTACTGAATAGAATGTTAGCTGCTTTTTTCTTGCCATAATACAAATTCTAAGTAAAGAAAAACGAGTGGCCATCATTACTTTAAGAAATGAAGGTCAGTCAGTCCGAAAAATTGGGAAAACTTTGAAAGTGTCCCCAAGTGCAGTTGCAAAAACTATCAAGCCCTACAAAGAAACTGGACTCCCATGAGGACCACCCCAGGAAAGGAAGACAAAGAGTCACCTCAGCTGCAGAGGATTAGTTCATCCAAGTCACCAGCCTCAGAAATTGCAGGTTAACAGCAGCTCAGATTAGAGACCAGGTCAATGCCACACAGAATTCTAGCAGCAGACACATCTCTACAACAACTGTTAAGAACAGACTGTGCAGCAGGCCTTCATGGTAAAATAGCTGCTAGGAAACCACTGCTAAGGACAGGCAACAAGCAGAAGAGACTTGTTTGGGCTAAAGAACACAAGCAATGGACATTAGACCAGTGGAAATCTGTGCTTTGGTCTGATGAGTCCAAATTTGAGAGCTTTGGTTCAAACCGCTGTGTCTTTGTGCGACGCAGAAAGGTGAATGGATCGACTCTATATACCTGGTTTCCACCATGAAGTATGGAGGAGGAGGTGTGATAGTGATGTGGTGCTACGCTAGATGACCTGGCCTCCATAGTCACCAGACCTGAACCCAATCAAGATGGTTTGGGGTGAGCTGGACCGCAGAGTGAAGGCAAAAGGGCCAACAAGTGCTAAGCATCTCTGGGAACTCCTTCATGACTGTTGGAAGACCATTTCCAGTGACTATCTCTTGAAGCTCATTGTCGAGCCCACTGGGACGGGGTACTCGGTACCTGGACCGGGTCTGCTACTGGGGAAGTCACGGGTGGTCCTGGTCCGGACCGTGTCCCGGGCCCTGGCAATAATAAAGGGATATTTACAGGGGAAATGTCAGTCGTGACGCCACCCACAGTGTGCGGCCCGTAATGAGGCCGCCGCTGCCGCAGAACCTCCGGGGATGATGGAATGGCAGCGAGGATGGAATAGTTCTCCGTGGGCAGAACTGTGTTCCCTGGGGCAGTGATGGTTAGAGTCTATTGTGTGATGTGCAGGCCTGGTGCTGAGTGCAGTACACTTACTGTCCAGATGCTGCAGTAATCTTCCTTCAGCGATGGAGCTTGTACGCTGTAGCTCTCCAGGCGGGGATCTGCTGCAAACCTGTATGGAAGGAGTTGTGTTCAGGCAGAGACATACGAGGGAGTCGTGTTCAGGGTTCACCGAGTTTACTTCTCAAGTTCTCAAGTTCAATTCTCAGTTCAGTACAGTTCTTACAGTTCAGTTCAGTTACACAGCTCACTTTCCTCTCTGGGTTCCCTTTACTCCCTGCAGCCAGGTCTTTCCTACTATGACCCCTCACTCTGTCTCTGCGTCCTTCCCAGGCTGTGGATTCTCTCTCTTTCTGTTCACTTGGTTGTGTGTGACTCCGGACAGTATGGCGGTGGCTCGGACTCCTGTGAGCCCTCTGGGTTGCCACTGAGCTGCCTGTCATTTGGGGTAGGGACCCTAACGTATAGTTGTGGTCCCCCGTCGGTTGTCTGGGGATGCCCGGTGAAACTACGGTCCCCTCTAGAGCCGACACTCTACTTCAGCCTAGCCTCCAGCAGTCCTCGCGTGTGAGGCTCTACCAGGCTCTCTCTACTGTGTCTTCAAGTATCATAGGAGGGCTACTCCGCCTGCAGTCTGCCGTCTCAACCGTGTTGCTAGGGACTAGTGTCACTGTCCCTCTCTTCCCTCACACTCCCGGGGTGCTGGTTTCGGATGTGCTTTCTCTCTGCAGCTCACACTGGCTCTGTTCAGATTCTGCGCTCCTACACCCCACTCTGCCAGGACATGTGATCTCTTTCTTTGCTGCTCAGCCTACCTCGGCCTACTGCTGTCCCTCGGCCTGTGCCGTGCTCCTCAGCCTGCTGCTGGTCTGTGTCTTTGCTGCTCGGCACCCTGGGCCTACTGACTCCTTTCTCCTCCCCCTTCACTATTTCTACCTTCTGTCACCTGACTACGTGTTTGCCCACCCACTGCTCTAAACCCACCACCCCTTGCCTGCCTAGAGTTCCTAGGCTCCGGGTTGGGTGCTGCCCTCTACAGTACGTGGGTTGTGTGGGCTGTGAGGGTGTTGGTGTTCAACTGTCGTCCTACCTGCCTGGCTGCAGTTCCCTATGTGACCTCCTGAACGCAGGGGCGCCACACTCATCAAGAGAATGCCAAGAGTGTGCAAAGCAGTAATCATAGCAAAAAGGTGGCTACTTAGAAGAACCTCGAATATAAGACATATTTTCCGTTGTTTCACACTTTTTTGTTAAGTATATAATTTCACATGTGTTAGGCTGGGTTCACACTTGCGGACCCCTCCGCAGCGTTCTGCGGAGGGGAACCGCCATGTGAGGGACTTGCGGTAGCTGCGCTATGTTTATAATGGGGACACACGGTGCTGCGCTTGACTGCGCAGGACCGTGCGCTCCCATTCATTTGCCTGTGTCATTTGTACGCAGGTGGATGCCTGCGCACAAATCACACACTCTCGTCTGCACCAGGAATGCAACAGGTCGTGTTCCTGGTGCGGACGAGAGTGTCTGTACTGTAAGTGTGGTCTGCCTAATTAAACAAGTTGTTAAGTAACTACCCATGTTGCCGTTCCTCAGGTGTCTAAGGCTGCCTTCAGACTTGCAGATGCATATGCAAGCATCTGCATGCAGACCGCGGCCCCTATGTTTATAATGGTGCGCACGGCGGTCTGCAGATGCTTGCGGACCGCCGTGCGCACCCATTCACTCCTATATGTGATCTGTGCGCACGCAGATGCCTGCGCACAAATCACACACTCCCGCCCGCACCATGGACGCAACATCTCGCCTGCGCACAGATCACATATAGGAGTGAATGGGTGCGCACGGCGGTCCGCAAGCATCTGCAGACCGCCGTGCGCACCATTATAAACATAGGGGCCGTGGTCTGCATGCAGATGCTTGCAGATGCATCTGCAAAGCGCTGCAGATGCATCTGCAAGTCTGAAGCCAGCCTAACACTGTACATCGTGCTATGTAAATGTCATTTATAATAACTTCTGTTATTAATGCTAAAGTTTTCCAAGCTGCACAATTAGAAAATTATTTTATTTTATCACTTTTAGAGGGTTAAATCTGTTGTTTGCCTGGCACACATTATGAATGTGTTTTTTGTTTGGACTTGCATTATAATGATAGAGAGGAATGTAAGTGATCAGCGCACTCCATCTGCAGCACACAGGACCACTGTTTGGTGCTTCATGTTTGGAAGCAGAGGTTGTGCTTAGTAGGCTGGTCTGTAGGTGGTTCACAAGGTTATTGTTCTGTATGGGCCAAAATAAAACACTCCTCTTATGAGAAGCTACTGATTCACTTACTAGTGCCCAGGCTGCTGGCATCTGCCCAGAATGCTTGGCATAATTGATAGTTCGCCTCCGCCTCTCATGTCACATCCTGACACTGTGCACACAATTTTATGGGAACACACCCTGGATTTCCCCAGTCTTCTAATCTACATCTGCATGAATTTTACACAATTTAACAGGGTTTTAGGGGAACTGATGCCTTTGTGATTATTGTGATTAAGTCTTCCTTTTTAGGGATGACCAATATGCCAATCTACAGTCCTCAAAGAGATGCAAACAGTCTTTATTCCTGGAGCCCAACAAGGTCTCTTTACATATGTAAAGCGGCTGATGATGTGGCTCCTGGGGCATGTGAACTCAGAGCTGGATGTTTTCCTATTGTTTTGTACCTTCTTCACAATCCTTCTGTTTGATATGTAAAAGGAGTACAGTAACAATATAAACTACACTCCTCCTAAGAGGAAGATAAGTCAGATAAAACACTTTATCATTGGTAAGTGTCTTTACTGGGATTTCTTTAAATTACATTTTCAGAGTTTTTTTTTAAAACATACAGAAATTCCCTCAGGGAATATTAGCGCAGTTGTCCCAAGTTTACAAGTTTTAACATGTGCAAGTCAAGCAATGAATTTATATTGCCACAAGGTATGATATTTACTTGTGCAGTTCTTCAGAAACAGATAGATGGGTTTACAAGTGAAAACCTTGCTCCACTACTGCTAAATCCATTATTGTGAATTAAATGGAAACTTGTAATTAGTTTGATCCCATTTATATAGGTAAATTTTGCAGATTTCCTCCATTAATAAATCCATATAGTGTTTAATTAAGTTTATAATATAAGAATGTAGAGCCAGACACCTTAAAGGAAACCTGTCAACTTGGCAACATTCACATCTGTATGACTAAATTCCCTGTCTAACCAGCACGTTATTCACAGCTCAATGTTTAAAAGGATTTATAAGCTCTCTTTTCCTATACTAATTAATGGTGCTTTAGTTCCCCCATGCCTTCTTTCCATGTTAGGCTGGTTTCACATTGTGATTTTGTTAAATCTGATGCTGTCCGATGAAAATTGGACAGCATCGGATGCTCAAAATCGGATGCCATCTGATCCGATTTTTTTTATCAGATCCGATTTAAATGGCTCGGGGAGGGCTGTGGGAGGTTTTGGGAGTGGTCTAGGGTATTGAGCATCCTCAATACAGAAAATAATCCGTTATCGGATCCAATTTTCTATCCAATCCAATCCCCCATAGACTCCCATATTATTTTAATCAAGATGTTGGGAAGGAAGGGTGTGTAACAGTCCGCGCTGCCAGGTCCACTTACTCCAAAGAACACACGAGTAGGTGATATTCAAACAATATCCTTTATTTTCTCCTCTCTCCGACGCGTTTCGGTGCCCTCCTGGCACCTTCCTCAGGGATCTGAGGAAGGTGCCAGGAGGGCACCGAAACGCGTTGGAGAAAATAAAGGAAAACTGTTTGAACATCACCTACACGTGTGTTCTTTGGAGTAAAGGTGGACCTGGCAGCGCGGACTGTTACACACCCTTCCTTCCCAGCATCTTGATGTGTCTCCATGATTGAGTGGTCGGTGGAAGTCCAGCAGCAGAGCATCAGGACATTATTACCATATGCCTTCAAACCAGTTGTGGGTCTCACAACTGGCATAGGTGAGTGAAATTCTTATACACCACCTTGATATTCAGTGTCACAAGTGATAGGGCACTATTGCGCCTCTTGTTCCCCCTTCTTTTCTTTTATTGCTACAATATTATTTTAATCGGATCACATCGGATCCAATGCGATCCGATGCAATCTGATTTTTTAATCGGATACCAAAATCACAGCAGTCTACGATTTTGGCTTCTGAAAAAAATCGGACAGAATCGGATTGCATGCTCAGTACACTAAAATCGGGTTCAAGGAGACACCAGATGTTTCCTTGGACCCTGCTCCATAGGGCCCCATGTTACAGGAATCGGATCGGATCGGATTTGGCATAATTGCCATCCAATCTGTCAGATCCGATTTTTGATTCGGATGCAAAAATCGGAGCAGTGTCCGATTTTTGCACCGGAAAGAAATTGGACAAAATCGGATCGGACGCGATTCGGATGCCATTTAGTGCAAATCCGAATCGTTCCGATCCCCATGGGGCCAAATTCGGATCCGATGCTGTCCGATTTCTATCGGACAGCATCGGATTTCAAAAAATCGTAGTGTGAAACCAGCCTAACTAGTCAAAACCCTAATTAGCATAAGAAAAACAGATCTTATAAATCTTTTAAACATTGAGTGAAGTGAATAACATTATACAGCTCTAGTTAAGCAGGGAATTCAGTTGTACAGATTTGAATGCTGCTGGTTTGAGGGGCAGGACCTAACATGTTCATTTGAATAGCTGTTGCACACTTGTTCAATCAATTCCTAGCCTTTCATATGTATATGTACTGTACACACAGAATAGCTGACTATGCAATGCAGTTTTTGGTACTTTTTTGAGGCGTTTTTTGTGCATATTTGTGTAATACGTTTTTCTTAATGAAGTAAATGGCTGGAAGGGCTGAAAAAAGTGTTGTAAAAACGCCCTAACAATTGACATGCTGCAGAATTTGTCTGCAAACAAATCTGCACCAAAACTGCAGGAAAAAAATGAATATTGTGCACAAAGCACTTCAGAATTCTCATAGACTTTACTGTTGTAAGGATAGGCATGTGTCGAGCCCCAGGCCCTGGGGTGCTCGGGTATCAGGCTTGGTAGGTGCTTTCACGGGGATGTCACGGGTGGCAGCGCCTGAACCCGTGGCCTGGGTGACACTTCAAAAAGGGTTTATTTACAGGGGATAAGAGTTTGTCATGTGACGCCACCTGTAGTACCTGGTGATGGGTCACCAGCGCCGCCACAGTCCTCCGGAGGTAGATGGTAGTGCGGCTGAAATTGCAAACCTCCCTACAGGTGGAGCTGGTCCTCCAGGGCAGCGTTCCTGAAAGCAAACAGGTTGATGGAGAAAACCACACACAGGCAAAGTCATTTTCTCCCAGGTACTTTATTGTAAGCCTTTAGCAGAAACATACAAAGTTCACAGTTCAGCAAGATGGAATACAACCGGTAGCTCTACGGGTGGATGCAAGTGGATCCCAGATGGTATGGTGGAACCCGTGGTAAACCTTAGTTGAAGAACCCGTGTCCTTTCTTCCCCGCCTAGGATGGGTCTATACCCAAGTTCTCCTTGTCCACCCTACCCCACTACTAAGTGGGCGGACACCATCTAGACCCTAGATCACCAGTAGGCAATGAGGGTGTGTGGAGCCCCAAGGGACGTGGGGTACTCGGTACCGGACCGATCTGCTGCTGGGGATGTCACTGGTGGCCTGGTCCGGACCGTGTCCCTGGCTCAGCACAATAAAAGGGGAATATTTACAGGGGATATTGTCACGGGTGACGCCACCCACTTGATGCGGCCAGTAATGGGGGCCGCCGCTGCTGCAGAACCTCCGGGGGTGATGTGAGGGCAGTGGAGGTGGTATAGTTCCAGTGGGGGAACTGTATCCCCCGGGGCAGTAAAGGGTTAAAGTCTATTGGGGTTATAGATGGTGGAGAAGGGTTGGAGGACACACTTACTTCACAAGCAGCAGGGATCTCTCCTCAGCGTTGGTACTGACAGGCTGTGGCTCTGCAGGTTGAGGTCTTGTCTCTGTGCTGAATCTGGAGCAAAGGTCACAATCACTACACAGACTCCAAAGTTGTTTTCCAAGGCTTTACTGCTGATATTATTGCAGATTATAGTCCACGGAGTCTGTAATGGGGCTGAGCTCTCTCCCCACACCCTGTCCCGGGTCGTTGGCTTCCTTGTGCTGCACTGTGTGTGTGTCCTGAGCTGCTGCTTCTTAGCTAAGCTGCTGGGATTCCTCACGTCTCTCTCTGTATGCTGCTGGTACCACTTGGCTAGGCAACTTGGGTCCTCTATGCTGCACTGACCCCTCCGTGTTGCTTCACTCTGGTACTAGGGGGCATCTAGAGATCCCACTGTTCCTGGATTCGCTGTGCTGTGGGTGCCAGACACAGTACCGGATCCGGTGTCCGTTTCTCTGTGCGTACTTCTGGGGCAAGTGATGGTGTCACTCCAGCTCCCAGATGTGTTCCTCTGTCTTTCGGTCTCCTGCTCCTCTGACCCTTGCTAGGTCTGCACTGAGCTAACTCTGCTCTCCATCAGCTCTCAGTTCTCTTGAGCTGCTCACAGCACTACACCGTGCTGTACGGTCTGAGCTCTTCCTCATGGGCAAATGTATATAAGGGAGCAGGAGGTGCTCCCTCTATTGCCCAGAGGTGGTAGTGTTTGTCAGTGTGTAGTGGGGGAGAGAACCCATGTGATGTTATTGTGGCACATTAACCCATGGGGTGCCACATTCCCCCTTAGTTAAATACAGTACTCCGGGACTGTGGAAAAACAAGTAAACAACAATTAAACACAATTAATATTTACATAGACAAAAAAATGAAAAAGTACAAAAATCACTAAAATGTGAAAAAGAGTTTGAAAGTCAAAGAGCAGTCTTTCCAGAGGTTTAGTCTATTGCCTCCGGGCTGATGAATATATACAAGAGAGTTCTTACCACAACCAGTCCGTGGTATATATGGTCCATAAGTAAATAAGGAGATTGCAAAGTTCATACAGGATAGTCTCTGTAGGTACTGGGCTTTTTGTTTAACGTTGCAAGAACTATATACATTTGTCCACTGAATTCAACTTATATTCAAACAACATATTTACATTATACATTTAATTCTGTATTTTATTCTTTGTACCTAGCTGGTAACTGACCTTGGGTACTACGCTCTGATCTGCGCAATGTTGGTGGAGTTAGTATGAAAGTGTGAGTGGACGTGTACCTATTTGGGGTGCTTGGTGTTATGGCAGATGGTGGTCTGACTGCAGGACTGGCAAGTTCACTGGGACCAGGAATCTGTTCTTCCTCTTCGGATTCTACTTCCAGTTCTTCAAGTCTTGGGTCTTCTTCAGGTACCACGGGTTCTGGTAACACAGGTTCTGGTAACACAGGGTCTGGTTTTGGGTCTATCATTGAAGGGAATGCAATCATTGGTACGACAACTGCTCCATGGTAATTTGGCCATGTTTTAGGAAAATCTCCTAGTACCGTGTGGAATACTTCTTCTTTTTCTTTCTCTTGAATAGGTTGGACCTGTACGGGTTCTATGACTTCAGGTGTCTTCAGGGTTTCAGGACACAATTTAAGTTGATCACGAGATACGACTTGTGAAGTTCTTCCTTCATCTTTGCTTATCAAATAGGTTTTTACATTGTCTAGGTTAGATGGTAAGACTGTGTATGGGACGGTTTCCCACTGATTATCCAGTTTGTTTGAGCGTCTCTTTCTCTTGAGAACTTGATCACCTTCCTGTAATGGCGTTGCTTGAGCATGTTTGTTAAAGGTCTTCTCTTGTCTTGCTCTTGCTTGTTGTAGGTTTCTCTCTACACATTCTTGCACTTGGTGATACTGCTTCTGACGTTTGATATCCCAATCTGTTTCTTCTAATTCTGTATCTGGTTTTTCAATTCCCATTTCTAGATCAATTGGTAGCTTACCGGGTCTTGCACGCATAAGATAAGCTGGAGTGCAGTTTGTAGAACTCACAGGGACATGGTTGTATAAGTCTACCAAATCAGGTAATTTATCTGGCCACTGGTTTCTTTCTGATTCTGGTAAGGTCTTTAACAGTTCGATTACGATATGATTCATTTTTTCGCAGAGACCGTTTGTTTGGGGATGATATGTCGTTGTGCGAATCTTCTTGCAACCGTACATATTGCAGAATTCCTTGAATAGTTCTGATTCAAAAGCTGGACCTTGGTCTGCAAGGACTTGTTCTGGGTAACCATGTGGTCTACAGAAATGCGTCTGGAATGCTTTTGCTGCCGTCTTCGCTGTCAAGTCTTTGACGGGTACCACCACTAAGAAGCGTGAGTAATGGTCCACGATGGTTAAGGCATAGACATAGTCTGACCGGCTTGGTGACAACTTGACGTGATCTAACGCGACTAGCTCAAGTGGTTGCTTGGTTATTATTGGTTGAAGTGGAGCTTTCTGTAGATCTTTCCTTCTAAGGTTGCATGCGGCACATCTTCTGCACCATAGTTCAATGGATCCTCTCATGCCAACCCAATAGAATCTGTCTCTCAGGATTGCTTCTAACTTCTTCCATCCGAAATGACCTGCGTTGTCATGATAAGCCTCTAAGACCATTTGAGTGTCTCGCTTGGGCACGATTATTTGCCAGACCAGTTCATGCGTCTTGGGATTGGTAAATCGTCTACAGAGCTTCCCTTGATGCAGGAACAACTTGACTTTATCCTTCCATAGCTGTACAGCTTCAGCTGGGGCATTCTGTCCAGGGTGTGCATGTTGTTGCGTAAGCAGTTCTTTCACTAGCTTCACGGCTGGATCAGTATCTTGAGCTTCAGCCCAGTACCTTTTATATAGAACATGTGGGATGGATGTTATTTGGGATCCGGTATCCAGCAAGGCACTGAAGGGAATGCCATCCAACACAATAGGGATCACCGGCTTTCCTCCCACAAATTTGTCATACCAGGCTGAGGGGCCTTGAGTGTTCATTCCTGGGGAGCGGCCCGCCTGCCCAGGGTATCGTCGTTTAAAGGACACTCTCGAGCAAAATGACCTGGTTTCTGGCAACGGCGGCAGACGGGCTGTCCATCTGGTTGGTAGCGATCGCTGGGTCGTCCTCTTGCTGCTGGGTATCTTCTGGGCCTCATCCACGGAACATCCTCTCTGCTGGTCGCCAACTCGATCTTGGGTGCAGGTTTTGACTCTCGCAGTTCCTTGATGACCTTGGCCATGGAGATCACGGTGTCTGTCAGGGCATCTAGCTTTTGGTTGATGGCTGCATTTGAGATATAGTCCCCGGCCCCAGCAGCAGTCGTTGACATGGCAGATGCCACTGGCGCTGCCGCCTGCTGAGGTGCTGCTGCAGTGTCAAGCACAGATGTTAATTCCCTTGGCTCCTCCAGCTGCTGCAGACGGATAGCTCTATCCTTCAGCTCAGTAAATGTCATGTCAGGGTTCTGCAGCAGTACCATGCTTAACTGTCCTCGATGGGAAGGGGAATGGAGGCCCTCTATGAATTGGTCGAATAGCATTTTATCAGCTCCCGGGGCTAGAGCAGGTTCTGCCAGCTTAAGTGCTTTGAGTGCTTCCTGTAAGTTCAAGGCAAAGTCTCTAGCACTCTGTTTAGGCTTCTGGTGGCATGCAAAGAACCTCATCTTAGCCCGGGCATCAACAGCAGATTCAAACGTTGCTTTCAGTCTGGCTGCTAGATGCTCTACAGTGTCCTTATCTGTGTCCAGCCAGGACGCCACCTCACGCCGTGCATTGCCCGTTAACTGTCCCATTATCATTCCTACACGCTGGGCTTCAGTGAGGGGATACATCACATAATACTCTTTAATCTTTTGCATAAAGTCAGTTAGTGTATGAGGCTCACCGGAGTATTGGGGCAGCCACATTGCCCCTGGAGTATACGGCATCAGGAATGGCATTATGGATGCTGTTCCTTGCGCCGCTGCACCGCCGGACGCTACTGGCTGACCCGGCGCTGCAGCTCCATCGGCTACTCCGCCGCCGTCTTGTGCATCGGGCTGCGACATCTTGGGCCCCCTTAGTTAATATGCGCCCTCCGTCTTCCGCTTCCGTCCGGATGTCTCTGGGAGGTTCCGGGGCGCAGCAGGGATCTCCTTCCCCGCCGGATGTCGTCAGCACCAGGGGAGGAGGCTGGGTTCGCGCCAATGCAAGGTACCGCCCCCTTTCTTTCCCGCGCGCCGCGCGCTCCAAAATGGCGGATTTTCAGAAATACAGTTCAGATGGCGCACAGGGTCCAATTCTTTTGGACCGGGTAGATCCTGTTCGTGACGCCAGGTTGTGGAGCCCCAAGGGACGTGGGGTACTCGGTACCGGACCGATCTGCTGCTGGGGATGTCACTGGTGGCCTGGTCCGGACCGTGTCCCTGGCTCAGCACAATAAAAGGGGAATATTTACAGGGGATATTGTCACGGGTGACGCCACCCACTTGATGCGGCCAGTAATGGGGGCCGCCGCTGCTGCAGAACCTCCGGGGGTGATGTGAGGGCAGTGGAGGTGGTATAGTTCCAGTGGGGGGAACTGTATCCCCCGGGGCAGTAAAGGGTTAAAGTCTATTGGGGTTATAGATGGTGGAGAAGGGTTGGAGGACACACTTACTTCACAAGCAGCAGGGATCTCTCCTCAGCGTTGGTACTGACAGGCTGTGGCTCTGCAGGTTGAGGTCTTGTCTCTGTGCTGAATCTGGAGCAAAGGTCACAATCACTACACAGACTCCAAAGTTGTTTTCCAAGGCTTTACTGCTGATATTATTGCAGATTATAGTCCACGGAGTCTGTAATGGGGCTGAGCTCTCTCCCCACACCCTGTCCCGGGTCGTTGGCTTCCTTGTGCTGCACTGTGTGTGTGTCCTGAGCTGCTGCTTCTTAGCTAAGCTGCTGGGATTCCTCACGTCTCTCTCTGTATGCTGCTGGTACCACTTGGCTAGGCAACTTGGGTCCTCTATGCTGCACTGACCCCTCCGTGTTGCTTCACTCTGGTACTAGGGGGCATCTAGAGATCCCACTGTTCCTGGATTCGCTGTGCTGTGGGTGCCAGACACAGTACCGGATCCGGTGTCCGTTTCTCTGTGCGTACTTCTGGGGCAAGTGATGGTGTCACTCCAGCTCCCAGATGTGTTCCTCTGTCTTTCGGTCTCCTGCTCCTCTGACCCTTGCTAGGTCTGCACTGAGCTAACTCTGCTCTCCATCAGCTCTCAGTTCTCTTGAGCTGCTCACAGGACTACACCGTGCTGTACGGTCTGAGCTCTTCCTCATGGGCAAATGTATATAAGGGAGCAGGAGGTGCTCCCTCTATTGCCCAGAGGTGGTAGTGTTTGTCAGTGTGTAGTGGGGGAGAGAACCCATGTGATGTTATTGTGGCACATTAACCCATGGGGTGCCACAGGTGCAAATTGCAGTAATGGAGCCAGCCACTCCACACGATACAAAAGGGAAAAAAACTGCACAGCACTCACAGACAATGTGAACTGGTGCCAGCAGGGATGCTGGGTCAATATACTAGAAAAAAAACCTTGCAGCACTCAGCTACTACACTCAGCTACTACCAATGATGTACATATGCGATAGGACTCATCGGACCTGAAGTCACTTTGTCGCAGTCGATGAGCAAGCAGACATTGGCCAATGTGTGTACTAAGAACTTCAGATTTAAAAAAAAATAATTTTTAGTTTTTTGAAAAAAACGTGTAAGTTTTTAAATTTTTTCTCATATATTATATAGCTTGTCAGCATATGTACATCATTGGTAGTAGCTGAGTGCTGCAAGTTTTTTTTCTAGTATATTGATCCAGCATCCCTGCTGGCACCAGTTCACATTGTCTGTGAGTGCTGTGCAGTTTTTTTCTCTTTTGTATCGTATGGAGTGGCTGGCTCCATTACTGCAATTTGCACCCTCATTGCCTACTGGTGATCTAGGGTCTAGATGGTGTCCGCCCACTTAGTAGTGGGGTAGGGTGGACAAGGAGGACTTGGGTGTCAGCGATAGGACTCATCGGACCTGAAGTCACTTTGTCGCAGTCGATGAGCAAGCAAACATTGGCCAATGTGTGTACTAAGATCTTCAGATTTAAAAAAAATAAGAATTTTGAGTTTTTTGAAAAAAACATAAGTTTTTAATTTTTTTCTCATATATTATATAGCTTGTCAGCATATGTACATCATTGAATATGCAGATGAAGTCCATGGAGCCTCGGTTAAGAGTCTACAACATGGACACCAGCCAGTTATCCCACCAGGGAAGGACCTAGCCCAGGGTATTAGTAGCCCTTAAGTCACTATCCAGCCCTTGCGAGCTTGAAGATATGGCCAGGGGTTTACCATGGACTAGGTATCCAACCACAGACAGCTGTTTCGGGGTTGTTGCCCCTCATCAGTGTTGCGCAGGATTATGGCTGGGTGGGAGCAATGCTTGATAGACAGACATCACAAAGCACCCACTGACCTTGTGGAGACCAGTGGAGGATAACACTGCGGACACCAGTTAAAGCACTCAAACACAGTGAAACCCAAGGTGCATTGCTCCCTAGAATTTGAATATGCAGATGAAGTCCATGGAGCCTCGGTTAAGAGTCTACAACATGGACACCAGCCAGTTATCCCACCAGGGAAGGACCTAGCCCAGGGTATTAGTAGCCCTTAAGTCACTATCCAGCCCTTGCGAGCTTGAAGATATGGCCAGGGGTTTACCATGGACTAGGTATCCAACCACAGACAGCTGTTTCGGGGTTGTTGCCCCCATCAGTGTTGCGCAGGATTATGGCTGGGTGGGAGCAATGCTTAATAGACAGACATCACAAAGCACCCACTGACCTTGTGGAGACCAGTGGAGGATAACACTGCGGGCACCAGTTAAAGCACTCAAACACAGTGAAACCCAAGGTGCATTGCTCCCTAGAATTTGAATATGCAGATGAAGTCCATGGAGCCTCGGTTAAGAGTCTACAACATGGACACCAGCCAGTTATCCCACCAGGGAAGGACCTAGCCCAGGGTATTAGTAGCCCTTAAGTCACTATCCAGCCCTTGCGAGCTTGAAGATATGGCCAGGGGTTTACCATGGACTAGGTATCCAACCACAGACAGCTGTTTCGGGGTTGTTGCCCCTCATCAGTGTTGCGCAGGATTATGGCTGGGTGGGAGCAATGCTTGATAGACAGACATCACAAAGCACCCACTGACCTTGTGGAGACCAGTGGAGGATAACACTGCGGGCACCAGTTAAAGCACTCAAACACAGTGAAACCCAAGGTGCATTGCTCCCTAGAATTTGAATATGCAGATGAAGTCCATGGAGCCTCGGTTAAGAGTCTACAACATGGACACCAGCCAGTTATCCCACCAGGGAAGGACCTAGCCCAGGGTATTAGTAGCCCTTAAGTCACTATCCAGCCCTTGCGAGCTTGAAGATATGGCCAGGGGTTTACCATGGACTAGGTATCCAACCACAGACAGCTGTTTCGGGGTTGTTGCCCCTCATCAGTGTTGCGCAGGATTATGGCTGGGTGGGAGCAATGCTTGATAGACAGACATCACAAAGCACCCACTGACCTTGTGGAGACCAGTGGAGGATAACACTGCGGGCACCAGTTAAAGCACTCAAACACAGTGAAACCCAAGGTGCATTGCTCCCTAGAATTTGAATATGCAGATGAAGTCCATGGAGCCTCGGTTAAGAGTCTACAACATGGACACCAGCCAGTTATCCCACCAGGGAAGGACCTAGCCCAGGGTATTAGTAGCCCTTAAGTCACTATCCAGCCCTTGCGAGCTTGAAGATATGGCCAGGGGTTTACCATGGACTAGGTATCCAACCACAGACAGCTGTTTCGGGGTTGTTGCCCATCATCAGTGTTGCGCATGATTATGGCTGGGTGGGAACAATGCTTGATAGACAGACATCACAAAGCACCCACTGACCTTGTGGAGACCAGTGGAGGATAACACTGCGGGCACCAGTTAAAGCACTCAAACACAGTGAAACCCAAGGTGCATTGCTCCCTAGAATTTGAATATGCAGATGAAGTCCATGGAGCCTCGGTTAAGAGTCTACAACATGGACACCAGCCAGTTATCCCACCAGGGAAGGACCTAGCCCAGGGTATTAGTAGCCCTTAAGTCACTATCCAGCCCTTGCGAGCTTGAAGATATGGCCAGGGGTTTACCATGGACTAGGTATCCAACCACAGACAGCTGTTTCAGGGTTGTTGCCCCTCATCAGTGTGGCGCAGGATTCTGGCTGGGTGGGAGCAATGCTATGTACATCATTGGTAGTAGCTGAGTGCTGCAAGGTTTTTTCCTAGTATATTGACCCAGCATCCCTGCTGGCACCAGTTCACATTGTCTGTGAGTGCTGTGCAGTTTTTTTTCTCTTTTGTATCATGTGGAGTGGCTGGCTCCATTACTGCAATTTGCACCCTCATTGCCTACGGGTGATCTAGGGTCTAGATGGTGTCCGCCCACTTAGTAGTGGGGTAGGGTGGACAAGGAGGACTTGGGTGTCAGCGATAGGACTCATCCGACCTGAAGTCACTTTGTCGCAGTCGATGAGCAAGAAGACATTGGCCAATGTGTGTACTAAGAACTTCAGATTTTAAAAAAAAATAAGAATTTTGAGTTTTTTTAAAAAAACGTAAGTTTTTAAATTTTTTCTCATATATTATATAGCTTGTCAGCATATGTACATCATTGGTAGTAGCTGAGTGCTGCAAGGTTTTTACCTAGTATATTGACCCAGCATCCCTGCTGGCACCAGTTCACATTGTCTGTGAGTGCTGTGCGTTTTTTTCTCTTTTATATATATATATATATAGAAAAAGTTCTCTGCAGCACTCAGTTACTACCAATGACGTACAAATGCTAACAAGCTATATGTATATGAGAAAAAAGTTTAAAAACTTACGTTTTTTCAAAAAACTCAAAAATCTTATTTTTTTATTTCTGAAGTTCTTGGTACATACATTGGCCAATGTCTGCTTGCTCATCAACTGCGACAAAGTGACTTCAGGTCTGATGAGTCCTATCGCTGACATCCCTGCCTTCCTTGTCCACCCCCCACCTCTCAGTGGGCAGACTCCATCTTGACCCTATATCACCTGTGGCCAATGAGGGTGCAATTGCAGCATGGAGCCAGCATCTCCATATGATACAAAAAAGAGAAAAAAAAAAAGAGAGAAAAAAAAACAAAAAAAACCTGCACAGTATATATATATATTGCTGTGCAAATTAATTGGGACAAAGCAAGTCTTCACTTGTTTTTCTTGCATCAGTCTTACTATTTCTGATAAGTGTTTTATCAGTTCTTGGTGTCGTTTTCCTTTTTCTTCCACATTTCCTTTTTTGTTTTGGAGAAAACGATCCAGTTTCATTGTGTGTGCGAATTATTCTTGAAACAGTAGATTTTCCAATACCAACGGTGGAAGTGATTTCTCTTACAGTCAGACTTGTATGTTCATTAAGAGTAATAATTCTAGACCTCTTCCGTGGAGTAATATCCATTTTTACAGGCACGAATCACACTGAGAGAAAAAGTACACTAAACCACCTCTCACAGAAACAAGCTCTCAACTGAAGCTGAGGGGGCAGCTAGCTGTTATTTTCTGACTAAAACCAGTCAAACCACATTTTGTTACTCAAGGTTGTACACTCACACCTGTTCAAAGCACTTAAAACTGGTTTGAATCATTGACTGGTAACCCCAACTTACGATGTTACTTAAAAAATGCTTTGTCTCAATTAATTTGCACAGCACTGTGTGTGTATATATATATATATATTATATTATAATATGTGTGTGTCTCTCTTCCCCCATGTCTTACTTTATATTGCGCGTTTTATTCACAGCAGTTCCAGTGTCCAATCTGTCAAAAACGTTTCGGTCCAGAGTAGACCTTCATCAGTTCCACATACTGGAGTGTGCAAACTGCCTGGGTGGATGGCATCTTATGCATCAGCGGTGTCTGCCGTTATGGAGGTCATTCTTTGCAGCACAAAATCATGTTTAAAAAGGACAGGTGTTCACATAAACATTAGACCAGAGATCCCCAACCTGTAGATCACAGGACCATGATGTGTATCTCTCAGCTGTCTGCCACCCTGATGCATTAGTACCAGGTCTAGCAAGCAGCTAGCGCAAGTCTCCAGATGGTAACTTTTGTGGGTAGGCCAAGAGGAGA
The DNA here is from genome assembly GCA_033576535.1 of Allobates femoralis. Classification (NCBI taxonomy): domain Eukaryota; kingdom Metazoa; phylum Chordata; class Amphibia; order Anura; family Aromobatidae; genus Allobates; species Allobates femoralis. The sequence goes on along the minus strand of JARQOC010000002.1, from coordinate 216,657,083 downwards.
TCTGGAAGCACATACACTGAAATTGGCGTTGGAGAGATTAAGCAATTACAAAATTGGTCATAGGATGATACTTCCAGGTAGGAGTGGCTTAAAGCTGGATGAGATAGCAAGGTTGGGGTGCTTGGTGCAACAATATATCAAATAAGGGTAAGGTGGGGGAACTCCTAGATGCAAGTACATTGCCTTGGTGTGATTTCTGTGGGGTAGCTTTGGCCGTCATTATACTGATAATAGAGGCTCTTGATATTATTACTGTTGTGTCCCACGAATGGAGACAACCTGTAATGTCTTCCTTGCATCGTATGTATTTGAATCTATCAGGAAAGATGCATGAAGTTTGTCTCTATCTTCCTCCCTTAGTTTCTTTTTTCCTCTGTATAGGACGTCCCTCCCTTCTTCCCCAGTTAGATTGCAGAAGCCATCGTTGATCACACATGTCTGTAACCCCTGCACAGATTATTTCCTTTTACCTGCTGTTAAATTGGATTTAATACAAGATTCTGGAAGAAATTTACAGCGTTTCTCCTTTCTTATTACAAGTCATCGTACTGGCCGAGTTGAAATCTATCTGTTTTCCCCTGATGGGTAAGTGTTCTGGGCATACTATTATCTAAGGGACTGATAACTGCAGCACTGACATTACAGCCATCAGAAGGGGACAGAATAGTAAAAGGAAGACCTGTTACCAGGGTGTATACTGCATGCAATCCAGATAAAGGATCATCCATCAAGGGCTGATAACAAGCCACAGCAGTAACTGTACAGCAGTCTACTCTACATCATCCTTCAGACCTGCTCAGTGAAGATACTCTGTCATTAAGAACAGTATACAGGTTATAAATATAGTGATCATCTATGGATTGTTGTGAAGCTGCGGTACACAGGCTTGCAGTACAGCCACTGCAGCAGCTTGCATAGATCTTAAGCCCTGGCTGCTCCCAAACAGAATAAACTGATACATTGTATTTGTCTCCCTGACAACCAGCAGAACAGCCTCCACCCTTACAATCCTGTGTACAATGGACAGGACAAGCTACAATTCATTCCCAATCCTGAAGCAGCAAGAAAAAATGGCCTCTCGGTCTGCTCATAGTGAAACAGAGAGCATATAGTATAGCTCGACCACCGTTTAGGTGCACAAGGGAAAAATAGGCCACAAAGTCTTTAAATATATCCCCGGCACACAATAAAAGAAGAGAGATGATTATCCTTTTTGTGTTTTTTATTTTTGAAGGTGAAAAACAGGTTGTATCACACAACGTTTCGGCTCCAGTTGAGCCTTTCTCAAGTGAGTCTTCTGTATATATAGAAAGGGGGTTTGTGGTTCAGTTCCCACATGAGCAACTGCTCAGGCCAGTACCCTGTTTGAGGTACTCAGCATATGACTCCGTCCTTTGTGTCAGTGCAGCAGCATGGTGGCTGGTCTGGGTGGATGGACAGGAGCTGCTGCACTGACACAAAGGACGGAGTCATATGCCGAGTACCTCAAACAGGCAGGTACTGGCCTGAGCAGTTGCTCATGTGGGAACTGAATCACAAACCCCCTTTCTATATATACAGAAGACTCACTTGAGAAAGGCTCAACTGGAGCCGAAACGTTGTGTGATACAACCTGTTTTTCACCTTCAAAAATAAAAAACACAAAAAGGATAATCATCTCTCTTCTTTTATTGTGTGCCGGGGATATATTTAAAGACTTTGCTCATAGTGAAAGACCTAAACGGTTAAGCAAGCCAACATGGAGGGTCAAAGAGAACTTAGAAGCAGAAAGAAGTGAACTGCTTGTCCACACAACATTATCTTGGCGAATGGTTGTAAAATTAGTGACTGTTTTATCTATGCCGGGTTCTCATGAGCTACCACCAGAGGGAGCCCTAGAAAAACTGTACTCAGCATACCAGTCTTACAAAGGCACTTGTAAGGATTACACCCTTTCCCTGCTGAAGGTAAACACGTCCGAGTCTCTAAAAGAACTCCAGGACTTCCAACAGCTCGATGCTGAACGAGAATGAACCGTACGTGACATCATAAACCAGACCAAAGCAAAAATGGTGCAAACGTCCGAAGTGGCATCTCAGAAGTCCAGGTCTGTTACGAGCTCAAGGCACTCGCTCAAATCGGGCTCATCAAAGTATTCAACCCTCAGTGAGCAGCTTATAAAAGCACGCATTGAAGCAGAAACCATGAAGGTACAAGCCGTCTTTGCTCAAAGAAAAGCAGAGATAGAAACGAGTGCAGTCGTCGAATCAGCACATAAGAAAACAGAGACTGCACACATGAGGAGAGACATCGAAGCAGAGGAAGCGTAGATGGAAGCAGAGACTTCACGTAAAAAGGCAGAAGTCGAAGTCCTGCAGAGGGAATGTGCACACACGGCAGCCATGGCAAGGCTAAAGGTCTTCGAACAAGCTCTAGCTGGGAGCCAAGGAGGCAGCATCAGCGCTTACGAACTTGAGACAGAAGAACCCCTTAAGCGCACAAAAGACTATGTGCTGAGCCAAGCCAGCGAACCGCCGATCGACACCAACATTTCCGTTGGCGACAACACTTCTTCAGATCATCAAGACACCGATCCGCCTGCAGCTTCCAGCTTCATTGGTCAGTCCAACGCTCCTCAGACATTCAAATCTGAACCACCTTCACACTTCAGTGCACAGCCTGACCCTGCACCTCAGCAACCCCCCTGTGGCAGTGTCCACATGCAACCCAACATGCCGGTTAGTCACTACAGTCCAGACAACTATGTAGTTCTGGCCCCGCATACAACAGGGACCTTTCACATCACACCAGTTGCTGGTCTAAACGCCTATGCCACTCCGTTCCTTCCCATGTTCCCGAAACAAGAAGCTACGAACTATGCAACCAGCATCACTCAGTCAGCGAATGTGCCCCCAAGGTCAGAAAGAACAGACCTGTCCGACTTTGCGAGGTACATGATACGCCGAGAACTGATCAACACCGGTCTCACAAGGTTCAACGACCAGCCCGAAAACTACAGACGGTGGAAGTGTGCCTTCAAAACCGCAATCAGTGATCTTGGTATTACTGCCGCTGAAGAGCTGGACTTGCTAATCAGGTAGCTAGGCCCACGGTCTACGGAGAGAATCAAGAGACTCAGGTCTGCTTACATAGGCGACCCAATAACTGGTTTTGCAACTGCATGGGAAAGACTAGAGAAAGGTTTCGGCAGTCCTGAAGCAATTGAAGACGCATTGCTTAAACAACTAAATGACTTTCCCAAAATATCTGGTAAGGATGTTTCAAAATACCAGGAACTCAGCGACCTCCTGTCCGAGCTCCAGCTGGCCAAGACTGACACACATCTACGTGGCCTCAGCTACCTGGACACCGCTCGTGGGGTGAAACTCATCGTCTCCAAGTTACCTTACAACATCCAAGAAAAGTGGACAATGCGAGGGTCAAACTACAAAAAACTAAACCAAGTTTCCTTCCCTCCATTCTCTTTCTTCTGCGACTTCATCAAGGAGATCGTAGAGTGCAAACATGACCCCAGCTTCTGTTATGAAGAAACCAGCGGCTCTACGTCATCTCCTAAGCACGAGAGTTCACGCTCTCACGGCAAAAACCGCAGCGGCCCGGTGTCTGCAAAAAAGATTGAGGTTCTGCCTACACCGACATCATCGCCAGACAGAAACCGCAGCGGTCCGGTGTCAAAAGAGTCCGGAGTTCTGCCTAGATCCACATCAATGCCAGACGAGGGCAATGAAGGTGGGAAATCAGAAAATGTGAACCGTCAGTGTCCTATTCCCAAATTGCCGCATCCCCTGAAGAAGTGCATCGGCTTTAGGAAGAAACCCCTCCAAAAACGGAAGAAACTCTTGAAGAAGTTTGGAGTATGCCCCAGGTGCTGTGCCTCTACTGAACACGTTGCTAAGACCTACGTCATCGCCATTAAGTGTATAGAGTGCAACAGCGATGACCACGTACAAGCGCTCCATCCGCCACAATCTGACTCAATGTCTACATCTTCTCCCACCACAGGCCATGGCGGGGAGAGAACAGACAAGGCAATAAGCCATCTCACAGTATCTTCCTCGTGTACCAAAGTCTGAGGAGAAGGTCTCTGGGACAAGTCCTGTGCGAAAATATGCCTGGTAAAGGTGTATCCCAAAGACCACCCGGAAAAGGCTGTGAAGCTGTACAGCATCCTGGACGATCAGAGCAACAGGTCACTAGCCAGGTCTGAACTCTTTGACCTTTTCGGTTTAAAAGGAAACACCTACCCCTACACACTAGGCACTTGCAGCGGCACCTCAGAAGTTTTCGGAAGAAGAGCCAGTGGTCTCGTAGTAACATCTCTTGAAAATACCACAGAGATACCTCTGCTGATACTCGTCGAATGCAACCACATACCGGCTAACCGGGAAGAGATTCCGACACCAGAGGCGGCTCTTCACCACCCTCACCTGAGGACTATCGCCAGCAAGATTCCAGCTCTCGATCCTGGTGCAAAAATCCTGATCTTGCTTGGAAGAGACATCCTCCGGTTACACAAGGTACGCCAACAAATCAATGGGCCGCATGACGCGCCGTTCGCTCAGCGCTACGACCTTGGCTGGGTGATCATAGGAAATGTCTGCGTAGGCAGAATGAAGAGGCCCGACGTAATCTCCTTCTATAAGACACACATCCTTCCAAACTGTCGTGGCACCTGCTTTCAACCATGTCCACATCACTACTGAGTGAAAGAAAAAGTGAGCAACACCAGGTGGCAACAACAACCGCCTGACTGCACGGACACACACAATCTCTGTGATGACGTCATCGGGTCAACCGTTTTCGAGTCTACGAATGAAGACAACAATTTGGAACCAACGAGAGAAGACAAGGAATTCATAAGGATTATGAATGAAGAATTCTCTCAAGACGACTCTAACAGTTGGGTAGCCCCGTTGCCCTTTCGCTCTCCAAGGCCAAGGTTACCAAACACTTTCAACAAGCAAGCGCAAGGTTCTCCTCTTTGAAACGCACTTTAAAAAGGAGACCAGAGATGGAGAGACACTTCATCGATTTCATGCAAAATATCCTCGACAGAGGTCATGCTGAACTGGCACCACCTCGGAAGGAAGGAGAAGAATGTTGGTACCTTCCATCCTTCAGGGTCTACCATCCTCGTAAACCCAACCAGATCAGGGTAGTGTTCGACTCCAGCGCTCAGCACGAAGGCGTCTCCCTTAACAACCTTCTTCTTACTGGACCCAACATGAACAATAGTCTCATAGGAGTGTTGATTCGCTTCAGGCAAGAACCCATATCCAGCAGATGTTCCACTGCTTTGTCGTGAAAGAAGACAGTCGGAACTATCTCAGGTTCCTATGGCACAAAGACAACAATGTCCAAAATGAAGTTATAGACTACCGGATGAGGGCACATGTCTTTGGGAACAGCCCTCCACCTGCTGTTGCAATCTATGGACTGAGACGGGCCGAACGCGAAGGCGAGGAAGAGTATGGACATGAGGCATGCCAATTCGTGGAAAGGAACTTCTACGTGGACGACGGGCTCAAGTCCTTATCCACGAGTGAAGAAGCTATTAACTTGCTTTCCAGAACTCAGGAGATGCTTTCTTCATCGAATCTCAGACTCCGTAAGATTATATCTAACAGTCCTGAGGTAATAGAAGCGTTTCCACCAGAAGACTACGCCACGAGCTTGAAAGACCTCGACTTGGGTTCCGACACTCCTCTCATGCAATGCAGCCTCGGCTTGCTATGGGACATCAAACGGGACGCTTTCACCTTTCAAGTATCAGCCTGTTACAAACCATTCACAAAACGAGGAGTCCTATCCATGATAAACAGTATCTACGATCCTCTTGGATTTGTCGCACGCATCACTGTTCAAGGCTAGATCATGCTCAGACAGCTTACTGCCGAAAATACGGATTGGGATGCTCCAATTTCGTCCCATAAACAACAACGATGGGAGGCTTGGAAGGAGTCTCTGAAAACACTAGAACAACTCCGAATTCCACGTTGTTATTCTGCAAAGTCCTCTTCAGTTGCCGTTAGAAGAGAAGTCCACATCTTTTCTGATGCGTCTACAGAAGCCATAGCTGCGGTAGCTTATTTGAAGACTTTGAGAACGCGCAATGAAGTGGACTGCGGATTTCATCTTGGGTAAGGCCAAGCTCACACCCAAACCTGCACACTCAGTACCTAGACTTGAACTCTGTGCAGCAGTATTGGCAGTAGAAATTGCTGAAGTAGTGAGAGATGAAATGGACCTCACAATCGATTCCTTCACATTCTACACCGATAGTAAAGTGGTACTGGGGTACATATATAATCAAACAAAGCAGTTCTATGTCTATGTGAGTAACAGAGTAGAACGCATCAGAAGCTTTGCTCATCCTGAACAATGGCATCACATTCCCTCCGATCTAAATCCAGCTGACCGAGGAACAGACTCACAGCTGCATACAAACTCGGCGACAACACGTGGTTGACACCTCCAAGAATCTTGTACGAAAATGTTGTGTTAACTACGTCAGCAACATGTACGAACTTGTGGAACCAGAATTCGACAAGGAAATTAGACTCTGTCTCCACTCGCTATACTTCAGTGACATCAAAACAGAAGTTGAGACCTCATCGCTTCGAACTTTCTCAAGCTGGTCATCTGCAGTACGAGCCTTGCTCACCTTATCCACATAGCTCACTGTTTCACTAACGACAAGTCTTCAACGTGTCAGGCTGGCACATGTGCGAGAAGCATCCTTCCGTCGTCGACAAGGAACAAGCTGAACAAGTCATCCTCAGGTGTGTACAGCTAGAAGTATATCGCCATGAGATCGACAGCATCGCAAGGGACATCAATTCTCTCTTCGAACCTGAACCCAGTACTCGATCACAACAAGCTGCTAAGAGTGGGCGGCCGGATAGGGAAATCTAAATTACATAACAAAGAACAGAACCCTATTATATTTCAGGTCGGCACTACGTTGCTACCTTATTGGTCCGACACTATCACGAGCACGTGCAGCATCAAGGTAGACAGCTTACCGAAGGCAGCATCAGGTCCGCCGGTTTATGGATCATCGAGATGAAGAGATGCATTTCTTCAGTGCTCCATAGATGCGTCAAGTGCCAAAGGTTAAGAGGAAGACATCAACACCAGCAGATGGCGAATCTTCCAACAGATCGTCTAAGTACAGACCCGCCATTCTCGTATGTTGGACTGTCTTCGGTCCGTGGTCAGTTATCACAAGAAGGTCTCGGGAGGAGTCCGCGAGCAGTAAGCCCATGGGCTGTTCTATTTACCTGTCTCAGCATCCGTGCAGCTTCACATTGAGGTAATTGAATCCATGGATTCTTCCTGCTTCATTAATGCCCTAAGAAGGTTCTTCTCCATCCGTGGACCCGTCAAACAACTCCGGTCCGACTGTGGAACTAACTGTGGAGCTTGCAAGGAACTGCAGTTAGACAACTTCTTGACCGATAACGGCTGCATCTGGGTTTTCAACCCTCCACACTCATCGCACATGGGTGGATCCTGGGAGCCCATGATCGGAATTGCACGAAGAATCCTTGATTCCATGCTACTGAATCACAAATTTCCCCTTACTCATGAAGTGCTGGTCAATTTCCTCGCAGAGGTGTCCGCTATAATAAATGCAAGAGCTCTGGTTCCTGTATCATCCGACCCAGACGCTCCGATGATTCTCACTCTAGCAACTCTTCTTACACAGAAGATTCGAGCTGTTCCAGTCCCTCCCGGGACGTTTAACCAAAAAAACATTTTCAGGCGTCAATGGGAAGCAGGTACAACATCTGTCCGACGCGTTTTGGCATCGGTGGAAGACCGAATATCTGCATCTGCTTAAAAACCATCACAAATGGCAAGAGTCAACTCCTAACCTACGAGAAGGAGACGTCATCCTGCTGAAAGACAGAGGCTCATCGCAACAACTGGCCAATGGGACTCTCACCAAGGTGGTACCCAGCGACGATAGGAAGACTCGGAAGGTAGAAGTCAAGGTGACGAAGGACGGTTCAACCCGATTCTTCTTTCGTCCAGTCACCGAACTTGTGCTACTTTTGCCAAAGGAGGATGTCACATGAACTGAACTCTGTTGCTGGATTCTGTCATGGCGGGGAGCCAACTTCCTCTTACCCTGCCGTACCAGGACACAGAACTTTGATGTCCAATCTACCATAAATCTTTCCTTTGGACTAAATTCTACTGTTGGACCGTTGGGTTGGTAGAAGAGTTAGCACATTGCGGCTTCCCCAATCAGAAGATGGGTTGTTGAACTTGAACTCATAGTTTTATCTACCATTCGTTTTTTTTTTTTCATTTTTTACACAAAGACTATGCGTCTCCGGTCAAGCATGGACTTGAATTACCATTACCATCGCATTTGTGTTTTCTCTCCTCTTTTTCAGGTTTCATGAAGTCGAGTGACAGGTCACTTCATACGTCGTGCGAAGACTTGTGAAATCTGATGATTTCAGACGGGGAGTGCTGTGTCCCACGAATGGAGACAACCTGCAATGTCTTCCTTGCATCGTATGTATTTGATTCTATCAGGAAAGGTGCATGAAGTTTGTCTTTATCTTCCTCCTTAGTTTCTTTTTTCCTCTGTATAGGACGCCCTTCCCTTCTTCCCCAGTTAGATTGCAGAAGCCATTGTTGATCACACATGTCTGTAACCCCTACACAGATTATTTCCTTTTACCTGCTGTTACATTGGATTTAATACAAGATTCTGGAAGAAATTTACAGCGTTTCTCCTTTCTTATTACAAGTCATCGTACTGGCCGAGTTGAAATCTATCTGTTTTCCCCTGATGGGTAAGTGTTCTGGGCATACTATTATCTAAGGGACTGATAACTGCAGCACTGACATTACAGCCATCAGAAGGGGACAGAATAATTACTGTGGAGGAGGCAGACTCTTGAAGTCACTATTTTTGAGGTGGGGCTCTGGATGTGACTTGTGACCCTTTTTCAGAACCGAATTTGTCTCCCAAGATAAGACTATTTGGGGATCACTGCAGAAGACCTTTGGCTGAACCCATCGTTGTTAGCAGGTTCAGCCGACATTAGTCTGTGTATAGGACCTGTAAATCACCACTACAGCATTCTTTTTTTTTTTACTTTAAATATAGGTCACCTGCCCCTATTTTATACTTACCTGTTGCTGCCTTCATCTTTTTCCTATGTCAATGCTGTCAGTCTCTGAAGATTTGTGACCTGCTGGCGCTCTAGTGTTTCATGGAGAACACTGGAAGTCACAAATCAATTAAACCCTGAAAGCCTCATCCTGGCCTCATGCTGGCTCTCATAGAATTATACTGAGAGCTTGTCATGTAACTCCTGAATTCTAGCCAGTCAGAAATTATGGGTACAAAATGGCACCATGAGACCAGAGAAAAAGGATGAAGCCATAGGAGGGTGAGAATCTGACAGGGGGCAGAGGACTCACATTTAAAACACCAGTTCAGCTCTAAAAAACAAAACAAATGCTGGAGTGGTGTTTTAAATGAGCAGTTTGATTTAAATAATCAAATAAATAAAAAAAGAAAAAGATCAGCAATGCCGAAGATATGAAAGCCTTTTTACAGCAGAGTGTAAACATTAATGGGGTATCCTTAAAATGGCATAACTAAAGAGAAATAATTAATGATTGCCTCATATTATCTTTGGATGTATTGTCAGCACTTTATGCTCAGTATCTATCTCTTCCATCTTTTTGGGAGCTATAATAAAGGGTTGTTCATTAGTAATATGAATAAGATCATGCTGTAGGAATTTTTTTTTTCAAATGTTGCCAACCGAACAGAATTATCCCTTATTAACCTGGATCACTCCATTATTTTATACCCTGGTTACAATATGAAGACAAGTGAGTACCCCCCAGTCTAGTAAAACCTCTCATTATTCTAGTTTGTGGTGCACAGAGGATTACACATGGTAGTATCTATTCAATACTGTTGGCTACATGGTAGAATACAGCGAGTTCAATAAATTAGCAGTAGTCACATAGCAGCCATAAAATTGGGGTGCCCAGAGTATCCTTGGTAGAACATCACCATTTTGACTTATGCTCTTGGACTGCTCTTTATTAAAAGAGGAGAAAAATTGCAGCCACTCAACCTTTGCTGTCTGTGCCAATCTCTGCAAGTTGTAATCAAAGTATGTGTTGGGCAGAAGTGATCTATAATTGATAGATATATAGCTTTCCACGACACAGAATCCCAGGTTTCGGAGCTGGAGACTGTAGGCTTGACCATTTTACTTATTATATGAGGGTACACTGCAACCTAAGGAAGCGCTACTAGGAGGTGCGAAATGACCGTCATTGTGAAGACCCCCCCATGCTCTTCCCGTAACGCCCACCTTGTAAGCCTGATGAACGCTATTTAATAAAGAAGAGAAACCACTTTAGAACGGTTGAGCTCTGCTTCACTTCATTTCACCAATACCGGAAGTGCACTGTATGACCTGGAAGTGTGCACCACCTGGTGGTACACAGACGGCGGCATGGAAGCCAGCCGTCAGCCAGATCCTGCAAGCTCTCCTAAAAAGCCGGTCCTGGAGTGACGGGTTACAAAAGCGGTGCCCGACAGAAAACTCTGCAGCAAACTGTTACTTATTACATGATTAAACATCTTGATGCTGTGAGGGAAATCCATGGCCACTGTCTTTGGCAACCCTCAGGGAGCTTTGGCACCCTAAACATTCCTGACATACTTTTTGGAGATTCTGCCACCAACATGTTTTATAACCAGCTATTGTTACTGCTATAACAAATGTCTTTTCACTTTCACTTATACTCAGTTAAGATATGTCAACTATGGCCATTAAACCACTCCCGACAAACTACATAAAAGCCAGTTGGCAGTTGTTTCATTGCCTATTTAGACAGACTGATCAGATTTCTGTGCACATAGAGTATCATTCTTCACGGCAGCACGTCATGCAATTCTAATGTGCCATGAACAATTATTTTTAAGTCGGTTAAAAATCATTTCAACTAACAAATGAGCATTTTGCTAATTTCCTGGGGTGATTGCTGGCCTGTTTAGACAACGTGATTGCTGTGAAAATGCATTAGTAGGAAATCATGTTCCTGTAGAGCCCACTGGGACGGGGTACTCGGTACCAGACCGGGGTACTGCTGGGGGTATCATGGTGGTCTTGGTCCGGGTCCCGGGTTCCGCAAGTAAAAGGGGTTATATTTACAAGGGACATTGTTTGTCGTGACACCACCCATGGGTTGTGGTCAGTTTGGGGACCACCGCTGCAGTGTACTTCTGTCAGGAGGATGGATGGATGCTGCAGCAAGGTGGATGAGCCCGCCGCGGGTCGGGACAGCTCCTGACAGGGTGTAAAGTGTGATAAGAGTTCGGTATACCTGGAATCATACACGGGAGACTGAAGGTTCACTGGGTTTTACATGCAGGTTCTTTACAGTTCAAACAGTACCAACAGTTCAGTTCACAGTACAGTTAACTCTGGTAACTCTTAACCCTCTGCAGTCAGGCTGTCGCTCTGAGGCCCCTCACTCTCTCTATTTAACCTTTGCGGCTTGTTCTTCCTCTGCTCTTCTTTGTGGGTTGTATGACGGCAACTCGGTCCCTTAGTTTGGCTTCCCCTATGTGTATGGGCAGCAAGCCAGGTCCTCTATAATATTGCTGAGCCTCCAACCCGTGTAGTAGGAACACTGATCTGGAATCTGTGTTACCCGCCGGTTTGTCTGGGGAGCCGGCGTCTAGCAGCAGTCCCCCTCAGAGCCAACAGTCTGGTCCCAGCCTAGCTTAGGTGTCCCTGTCTTGCAAGGGATCACTGGCTCTTTCCCACCCATGTGGCTATTCAGGTACTTCAAGGGAAACCTTTCCCGCTTGTAGTCGGTCAACGCTGCCGTACTCCTTGGACCCAGTGGCACCGGTCCGGTCTCTGTCCTCACTTTCCCTTGGGCTACCGGCTATGGACGAGCTTTCTCTCCATGGAATGGTGTCTCTTTGGATTCTGCGTCTCCAGGGAGCCTTATCCCTCCGGGAAGAGTCACTTTCTCTCACTGGTCTTGTCTTTACTGGTCAGCCTACTCCAGCCTATTAACTAACTCCTCCTCTTTCCTCTCTTTTGTACTGGTCTACCACCTGACCTACCTTCCCACCCACTTTCCTCTAAACCCCACCACCCCTTGCCCACCTAGAGTCCTGGGCTCCGGGTTGGGTGTTGTGCTCCTTTGGGCGTGTGTGCTGTGAGGGTGTTTGGTGCACAAACTGTCTACCTTCTGCCTGGCTGCAGTTCCCTTATGTGGCCATCCTGGTTGCAGGGGCGTCACATTCCCCAACTATTAACCCACTAGATGGGAACCCAATACTATCTCATCGGGTGGCTGGTGATATCACGATGGGGGCAGGCTCTGTGGTGCTGGATGTGGCAGTCATCACTTACACCAATGCTGCCTTTCTGCCCCCTTTTGCTGCCTCTCTGCCCCCCTGTGGTCACTCTCTGGCTCCCCCTGTGGTTGCTCTCTTTCCCCATGGTCACTCTCTGGCCTCTCCTATGGGTTCTCTCTGCCCCCCTTGTGCTGTGTCTCTCTGCCCTACCTGTGCTGTCTCTCTGCCCCCCCTTGTTGCCTCTTTGCCCCCTGTGGTCGCTCTCTGCCTCCCTACTGTGCTGTCTCTCTTCCCCCTTTGTGCTGTCTCTCCAGCTCCCACGGAGCTTGGACTGAGTGGGGTGAACAGGCTGTTGGGAACTTGGACCAGGCGGGATTGAGCAGGCTGCAGGGAGCGTGAATTGGGCAGGGGTGAGAGCATGGACTGGAGTGAGCTAGTTGCTGGGAGCATGGACCAGGCGGGGGTGAACAGGCTGCTGGAAGTGTGGACCGGGTGGGGGGAGCATGTACCAGGTGGAGTGAGCCGGCTTGGGGGAGCGTGGACCAGGTGGGGATGAGTGGGCTGCTGGAAGCGTGGACCGGGCGTGAGTGAGGTGCTGCTGGGAGCATGGAGCTGGCACGGGTGAGGGGGCTGCTGGGAGTGTGGACTGGGTGGGGGGAGTGATGAGCGAGGTGAGTGAGGTGTGAGATAAGTGGGGTGCGGGGTGAATGAGGTGCGAGCTGAATGAGGTGAGAGTGGGTTGCAGTACCTGTCTTCTCTCGTGTTTGAGGGCCTGTGATGATGTCATGGTCATGTGATCAGTCATGTGCACCTGATCACAGGACCATGACATCATCACAGGTCCTGTATGGGAGGCAGAGGTCAGTCGGAAGGCGTGCAGCGTATGCAGAGGCAGTTTTGGTCATCAGTTTTGCTGCCAGCTGTCACTATATTTGAACACGCATCACATGGGTGTTCAAATATGGCGACTAGAACTTGTTCTGGCCTCTGACCAATCCCATGATAGGAGGACGCGATTATGGCGGAAGTTGATGATGGATGCTACCAGGTAAATGTAGCACCCCAGGGTCTTAGTGCCACTGTGTCATCACAGCCCCTGGGTGGTGGTGTCACGCCAACAGCAACAAAAGAGCCTTCTCATCAGGCAGGTAAACCACACACAACACCTTCTTCCTCCAGGCCAGAAGAGGAAGACCAAGAGCAAGACCAAGTTCAGGGTGAGCTCCCCTATAAATTCTGGTCTGGGGCAGAGCCAGTTAGTTCAGTTCCCGAGAGGACTGTGAAGAGTACCTGGAGGATCTAGCTGTGCTAAGCTCATCCTAGGTACAGCCGATCAGTTCCTAGGAGGACTAAGGCAGGCATCCTGGTGAACTAGAGGCTGCAGAGCTAGTCCCAGGAACACTGACTTTGTGCCAGGCCTAAGGCTACGGTCTGAGGAGAGTCGCAGGAACACCTAGAGAGAGCGACACCGTGCTCACTCCAAAAGAAAGCGAAGAGAACAGACACCAAAGTCCGAGACTGTGCAGGGTCTAACGTCCCGGCAGTCAGTACCGGAAGGTGGGGAATTCCAGGTTCCTCAGTCACACTGTGCCCAGAGACACAGCAACGGAGAGAGATTCAGCAACAAACGCCCAAGACGATGCTTAGAAGGGACTCAAGTTGCCTGTCATACCGGCACCTCGCAGAGAGACAGGGCTGGCAGTTTAGCTGATGCAGCAGCAGGAGCCAAAACACAGAGCGCAGTAAGGGAGCCAAAGACCCGGCTGGGTGAGAAGGAACCCCAAGTTGCTCTCAGAAATGACTCCTTGGACAGCTGCTTCAAACCATCACTATCAGTAAAGGACTGAGTGGCTGACAAAACAGTGAGTCTGCCTATTGCTTTTGCCCGTTGTCCTGCACCCTACACTTAAACTACCTTCACTGCCCCAGGGAACTGCTCTGCCCGTAGAGAGCCACTCCATCCCAGCTGCCTGTCCATCACCCCGGAGGTTCTGCAGCAGTGGTGGCCCACTATAGCCACATACCACGGGTGGCGTCACAAAAATCTCCCTTTCCTAATTCCCTTTCCCTATCGCTCCAGAGGTTTTCCCCCTTTTTTGAGGCTGAACCCGGGCCATGGAACCGGGTCTCAACCCCTGTGACTCCCTAGAGACAGTAATAGCCCGTTCCGAGTACCCCATACCCTGGGGCTCATCATAAATCTAATATATAAAGCTGAATGTGTGTATGTGTGTATGTATGCATGTGTGTATATCCGGGATTGGCATCTACACCGTCGCAACTACAGCCGCAAAATTTTGCACAGTCACACATCTGGACCCCGAGAGTGTCATAGGCTATGTTGTGAGGCGAAATTTAAGCCCCGCGCGTTCCAATTCACCAAACAATTTTGCCCCTATCTACATAATGGGGAAAAAGTGACAGTTACCAGTTGACAGTTGTGAATGAGAGGGGCTTAATGACTTGCGCCAAAGACTAACAGCATATTCCAGCATATAGTCACTAAGGTGGGGCCCTGACATGGAATATTCACCACGCACGGGGACATGTATACACACCACACGCACACAAAGAGTAACAGCAAGTGTATAGTCACTAAGGTGCAGCCCCAACATTGGATACTCAGCACGCACCCGAACACACACACCACAAAGAGACACACACAACACAGAGACACACACTCACACACCCCATGGGCACACACACACACACCCTATAGCGACACATGCACTCACCCCACAGGGACACACACACACCACAAAGAAACACACAACACAGACACGCACACACACCACACAGACCCCCCCACAGGGACACACACACATACCCACCCTATAGGGACACATGCACTCACCCCACAGGGACACACACACACCATAAAGAGACACACACAACACAGAGACACACACCACACAGAACCCCCCACAGGGACACACACATACACACCTATAGGGACACATGCACTCCACAGGGACACACACACACACACCACAAAGAGACACACACACCACACAGACCCCCCCACACACAGGGACACATACACACCCTATAGGGACACATGCACTCACCCCACAGGGACACACACACCCCAGGGACACACACACCACACAGACAGACACAGATGTGCACAAATTGCCTCACACAACTCGCCTCATACGTGTGCTATCTTTAATTTCCAAAAATAAACATCTCATTAAAAACAGCCAATGTGGGGGCGTGTCCTGGACGCAGATGGTGCCGGACGCTTGAAGGAGCTGCTTCAGAGCAGGACCGCACTTAACGGCACCTACCGGCTCTGTAACGGCCTGTAACCACCGCTGAGTCCTGTGAGGCAACCAGGGAACCTCCGGAGATGCCGCGGGCCACACCGAGACGCAGGGGAGAGGAGCAGAAGGTAACGGACTTCTTCCAAAGAGATCAGCAGCGCGCTCCCTCCCCCAAAATGGCGCCGGCTGCCTCGGCAGCTTCTTCTTCCCGCGGCTCCCGCAGCCCCAGGGACTGGGGAGACCTAGATGAGAGGGAAGTCCCTATCACACATAGCGGAATGAGGGACATGTTGAACACGACTCTGAAGGAGTCACTGGGCGCCCTGAGAAGCTCCCTCCAAGATGACCTAAAGCAGCTCATGGGGGAGATGAAGGAAGAGCTGGTAACGCTGGGACGCCGCACAAAACATATTGAGCACAAGATGGGGGAATATGCAGATGCACACAACACGCTGGTCACAGACCATAAAACCCTGGAGAAGGATGTCTTCTCTATGCAGGATCGCATGTGTGCTATGGAAGACAAACTGCGTCATAACAACATAAAGATCAGGGGTATAGCAGATACTGTGGAGGAAGATGACCTCACAAAGATGGCCACTGAATTTTTACTTCACCTCCTGCCTCAAGCCCCTCCATCTGAGCTCGCTATAGAAAAGCTCTACAGACTCCCCAGACCTGCACAACTACCTAAGGAACTGTCCAGGGATGTCCTGGTGACTCTTGTTAAAGGATCAACTAGAGACCTCGTGCTGCAAACTATGCGGAGATCCCCTCCGACTGATTCTCCTTACTCCGGGCTTAAAGTATTCCCCGACCTGTCCCCAGGGACGATGTCGAGACGCCGTGACTTTCCACCGATGTGCGCGATTCTCCGTGAGAAAGGCCTTCAGTACAGTTGGGGTACACCGGTCTCGGTTAATTTCAGATGTAAGGGGACACGTCAGATGTTTGCTTCTCCCTCCCAATTGAAACGTGCCCTGAAACAATGGAACATGTGCCCCCGAGTGCTTCATCGTCTCCCCGCACTAAAGAATCCCATGCTTCGGACCCAGGAGGGGACCATTGAGCTCCTCGTGATTGCAGGCCCTGTATTGAGCATCCCACATTCTAACTACTCTGTGGGTCTCACCTGGAGACTTTCCTGGACTCTGATTGTACTCAGAGAAAGGGGGGTCCCCCGCCTGACTAACACCCCTGGCTACACAAGGGGTGTCCTGTTGGAGTTGGCGGGTCGATACCGGAGAGTGCCTTCTACCCCCCTTCCCCCCCCCCCCCACACCAATTCAGGCCGGAGCCTGACCACCTAGGCACATAAGTGTATATAATTTTTTTTTTTTCTTTTTATTTCCCCTCTTATTTTTTTCTGTTTATTTCCTTTGAGTTTCGTTACCCCTTCCTTCTCCTCTCCCTCTCATTTCTGTCCCTCCTCACCTCCCTGTCCCATCACCCCTATTGACTAACCAAACTACTTGCTTGCTATGTCCCTCAAGATCGTTACCCTTAATGTAAAGGGTCTTAACTCGCCAGCAAAGCGCTCATTTCTATGGGGGGAGGCCCGCAGATCCAAGGCGGATGTCTTGTGCCTCCAAGAGACGCACCTCGTACAGGAGGACAATCACAGGCTCGCTCACAGGGACTTCACAAGATATTTCTGTGCCAACGCACCTAACAAAAAGGCGGGGGTCTGTGTCTTAATCCGTAACTCTGTGCAGTTCCAACTGGAGGAGGCACACATGGATCCCGAGGGCCGGTATCTCATCTTGGTATGTGTAATCTCGGGGTCTCGGTGACGCTGGCTACGGTATATGCTCCTAACTTAGCTAAAATTAAATATCTCCGCCAGTTTCTTGGGAAAGTAAGAAACCTCTCACGAGGCCTTTGCGTGGTCTGTGGGGATTTCAACGTGGTCCCTATCCGGCGCCTGGACTGCTCGTCCTCCGGGTGCCGAGAGAGGAGAGACCTTGATCCGGTGAATAGAGAACTCCATTTACATGACGTCTGGAGGTACCTTCATGCATCTGAAAGGGACTACTCCTTTTTCTCGCACAGACACAGGTCTTATTCTAGAATAGACTACTTCTTGGTTAACGATGACACCCTGTCGGCCTGTGTCTGTGCAAAAATCGGAGATATCACATGGTCTGACCATGCCCCGGTTTCCCTGAGTCTCTCTTTGGGGAATCGCCCATTGACCTCACGTAAATGGAGACTCAACGTTAACCTGTTATCAGATAAGGGACTGGTGGATGACTTTGAACGACATTTAGGCAGTTATTTTGCGGAAAATGACAATGGGGAGGTGTCAGAGGAGACACTGTGGGCCTCTCATAAGGCGGTGCTCCGCGGGTTGTTCTTGCAGAGAGCGGCCAGGCGCAAGAGGTCCGAGGCCCTAGCGAGATCGGACCTCTTGGCAGAACTCAGGAGATTGGAAGAAAGAAATAAAGGAGCAACCTCCCCCTCTCTCTCCTCTCAAATTTTTTCAGTTAGAACACAACTGCGGGCATCTCTGCTGGAACAACATGAAAAGGCACTACGGAGGACTAAATTGGCATACTATGAAACGGGAGATAGAGCTGGGGCTCTGTTGGCTGGGAGAATCAGGAAGAGGGTGGCCGGTGCGGCCATTGGTAGCCTGAGGAGCAGAGAGGGAGTGGAAGTACGAAACCCACAGGATTTAGCGAACGAATTCGCATCGTATTATGAACACCTTTATAATTTAAAAGGAGACGGGGGGACGCCATGCCCCACGCCAGAACTCATTGAGGGATTCCTGGCCTCTCTGGATCTACCGTCTCTTACGGCGGAGCAGGGAGATCAGTTGAACTCCCCATTTACTCTGGGGGAGATTCTGGGGGTGATCAGAACACTGAAAACCTCCTCGACCCCGGGCCCGGATGGGTTCCCAAATGAGTACTATAAGACCTTTGGGCCCATCCTAGCCCCCTTTCTACTTAGACTGTTCACTTTCTGGCGGGGTTGTGGTGTTATCTCTCCCGATTTTCTTGAGGCTACCATTGCAACCATCCCCAAACCTGGGAAGCCCCCAGACCTCCCGGCGAATTATCGCCCTATCTCACTTCTGAATAGCGATACTAAGATTTTCGCTAAGCTTCTGGTGAACAGGCTCTCGGAGGTGGTCCCTACACTGGTGCACCCGGATCAGGTCGGATTTGTCGCTGGCAGACAAGCGAAAGATGGAACCCGGAGGATGATTGACCTCATTCAGATGGCGGAGCAGGGGGGGTCCCCCAGTGCATTCCTGTCACTTGACGCTGAGAAGGCGTTTGACAGGGTGCACTGGGGGTACTTGGAGGCGACTCTACAGAAATTTGGTCTGTCTGGTCCATTCCTCAAGGCGGTACTCTCGTTGTACTCTAACCCCAATGCTCGGGTCTTGTCCTCGGGCTTCCTATCTAGTAGCTTTAAAATTACTAATGGTACACGCCAGGGCTGTCCATTGTCACCAGTGATTTTTGCCCTGGCGGTGGAACCACTGGCAGCTGCTCTCCGATCACATCCGCGGATCCGAGGCATCACGGCTGGACGGGGAGTCCATATTGTGGGCCTATATGCCGATGATATCATTATCTCCTGCACGGAACTTGAATCATCTCTGCCGGCTGTTATGGACCTCCTCCGAGCCTATGCTGAAGTTTCTTTGTATAAATTAAATGCCTCCAAATCAGTGATATTGCCGATTAATGTTTCCCCCCCAAGAAATTCATCACTGGGAGACCACACTCCCCTTCAAATGGCTTCAGGAGGGCATTCCTTATCTGGGTATCACCCTCTGCAGATCCGATGACCTGGTGGCAAGAAACAACGCCACATTGAAAGCGGCTATTGCCGGAGCTATTGCGTCACACCCTCTGAGGGCCTTGTCGTGGGTTGCGAGGATCCAAGCATTTAAAATGCTATTACTACCCAAACTACTGTACACGTTTCGATGCGTTCCTCTGCTTTTCCCCCGAAGGTTGCTGGCTGAGCTTCAAAGACTAACCAACACTTATGTCTGGGCCACCAAACGACCTAGAGTGGCTAGAGGGATACTATATCTCTCCTTTTCCCAGGGGGGCATGGGAGTACCCTCCATCAGAGATTATCAGAGGGCCTGCCTTCTGGAGGAAGCGAGAAACTGGTGGCGCATGCCCCCTAACCAAAGGTGGTTGGAGATAGAGGAAGTCTCCTCTGCTGACAAGTCACTGCAGATTCTTCTTGCTGCAGAGTCCCTGGCGCATGTCTGTGACAGGCCTAGGCTGGCAACGGTCCGCTCGTTGCTTGCCTGTTGGAGAGGGACCCCGGCTGGCTGGACTTCTCTCCCCCTGTCTGAGATTCCCCTGAGAGCGCTCCTCACCCATTTGCCGGAGCTGGGGGTCCGGATGTGGGAGAGAGAGGGACTGTACATGCTGGGGGTTCATCTTTTTTGAAGACTCCTTGGTCTCCTTCTCAGATCTAACCACGAGGTTTCCCTCGCTGACACCCAATTTTTTGCACCCTTGAGGCTACAACACTTTATAACAGAGCGGAGCAGACGCCGCCCTCTGGGGGGCACCCTAGCGCCGTCGCCCTCAGGAGGCTCCTTCTTTCTGACTCCAAGAGACTCGGGGGTCTGTCTCTGATTTATCAGGGCTTGGTTACGGCCAGCTTGGGTTCCAAACTGAGCTATATGATTAGGTGGGAAGAAGAGCTGGGCTTCTCGGGGTCCTTGGAGGAATGGGAGGATGCATCCAAACTTGCTTACAAACTGACCAGATGCATTAATCACCTGGAGATACTTAAAAAGATCCATCTTCGGTGGTACCTCCCTCCCTCCAGGATCTCCAGATTCTCCGCAGATGTTTCCCCCCTGTGCTGGCGGCAGTGTGGCCTTAAAGGCACACTGACGCATATGTGGTGGAAATGTCCAAAACTAGCTCCATATTGGAAGCTAGTGGAAAGCCTGATTGGCTCCATCACAGAAATGCGGGTCCCTTTGGAACCCCAGCTGGCGGTCCTCAACATTGGCCTGTACTTATACCCCGCTCGCTACAGACCGGTGGTCTTCTACATTCTCACTGCAGCCAGACAATCTCTGGCTGCAAGTTGGAAACTGCACGAACCTCCTACATTTAGTGCTGTGGTGAATCGCACAAATTATATATTTAACCAAGAGTACTATTTGGCACTTGATGCTACGAATAGAAGTCGCACACGTGAAGCATGGATCCTGTGGGCCTCCCACCCCCTGGCGACCCCTGTCCCAGCTGGATATACCACCGTTCCCCAATAACTCGATCATAGCGGGCATTTCACTATTTCTGAACCCACCGCCCTCCCCACACCCCCCATCCCCCCTTCCACACCTCCCACCCCTTTCCTCTTTTTGTTTTTCAAATGTGTTGTTCCAAGTTTATCTATGTATGTGAGTCTAATTTTAAGCCTTAGGGCTTTGTCTGTACCAATTTCAGTTATGATAAAATCCAATAAACATTTATTGAGATAAAAAACAGCCAATGTGCAACACATGTGCCATATAGGGAATTAAGGCAGATCACATGAGCTGTCTATTATGTGTATGTGTGAGGTAACATATACTCCCCGGCCGGGGGGAGGGTTTTAATGTTGGCTTGAGATTTATCAGGCTGCCTATAGCAACCAATCACAGCTCAGCTTCTGTTTTCCTACAGGTCATTAATATGACATGTTCAATTCTATTTTGTTATAGCTAACAGCAGTTATCTATTAACCCGGGCGTAGCCAGGTACTACAGCTAGTATTATAATAGATGTAAAACTAGCATTACACTTGATATACTCATAAATGTGGAAATTTAGCTTCTGTATACTGTATTTAGCTACTTGCTTTTTAATCAATGTATGCTGTACCGTATAGGCTTCCTTACACAACCATCCAACTCTCAACACATAAAGGATTGTATATTTGTACAGTAGAAGTCAATGGCATGAGAATGCCACATAGCAAGGATTTCATTTTGAAGGTGCCATTTTTTTCTAATCTTGAAAAAAAGAGTAAGCAACCTTACAACCAAAATATATACAGTTGTGGCCAAAAGTATTGACACCCCTACAATTCTGTCAGATAAAACTCAGTTTCTTCCTGAAAATGATTGCAATCACAAATTCTTTGGTATTATTATCTTCACCCTCAGCCTAATACTTGGTTGCACAACCTTTAGCCAAAATAACTGCGATCAACCGCTTCCGGTAACCATCAATGAGTTTCTTACAATGCTCTGCTGGAATTTTAGACCATTCTTCTTTGGCAAACTGCTCCAGGTCCCTGATATTTGAAGGGTGCCTTCTCCAAACTGCCATTTTTAGATCTCTCCACATTTGTTCTATGGGATTCATGTCTGGACTCATTGCTGGCCACCTTAGAAGTCTCCAGGGCTTTCTCTCAAACCATTTTCTAGTGCTTTTTGAAGTGTGTTTTGGGTCATTGTCCTGTTGGAAGATCCATGACCTCTGAGGGAGACCCAGCTTTCTCACACTGGGCCCTACATTATGCTGCAAAATTTGTTGGTAGTCTTCAGACTTCATAATGCCATGCACACGGTCAAGCCGTCCAGTGCCAGAGGCAGCAAAGCAACCCCAAAACATCAGGGAACCTCCACCATGTTTGACTGTAGGGACCGTGTTCTTTTCTTTGAATCCCTCTTTTTTTCTCCTGTAAACTCCATGTTGATGCCTTTGCTCAAAAAGCTCCACTTTTGTCTCATCTGACCATAGAACATTCTTCCAAAACGTTTTAGGCTTTCTCAGGTAAGTTTTGGCAAACTCCAGTCTGGCCTTTTCATGTCTCGGGGTCACAAGTGGGGTCTTCCTGGGTCTCCTACCATACAGTCCCTTTTCATTCAGACGCCGACAGATAGTACGGGTTGACACTGTTGTACCCTCGGACTGCAGGGCAGCTTGGACTTGTTTAGATGGTAGTCGAGGTTCTTTATCCACCATCCGCACAATCTTGCGTTGAAATCTCTCGTCAATTTTTCTTTTCCGTCCATATCTAGGGAGGTTAGCCACAGTGCCATGGGCTTTAAACTTCTTGATGACACTGCCACGGTAGACACAGGAACATTCAGGTCTTTGGAGATGGACTTGTAGCCTTGAGATTGCTCATGCTTCCTCACAATTTGGTTTCTCAAATTCTCAGACAGTTCTTTGGTCATCTTTCTTTTCTCCATGCTCTATGTGGTACACACAAGGACCCAGGACAGAGGTTGAGTCTACTTAATCCATGTCAACTGGCTTCAAGTGTGATTTAGTTATTGCCAACACCTGTTAGGTGCCACAGGTAAGTTACAGGGCTGTTAATTACACAAATTAGAGAAGCATCACATGATTTTCCTAACAGTGCCAATACTTTTGTCCACCCCCTTTTTTATGTTTGGTGTGGAATTATATCCAATTTGGCTTTAGGACAATTCTTTTTGTGTTTTTTTCATTGAGGACAAATTAAATGAAGATAATAATACCAAAGAATTTGTGATTGCAATCATTTTCAGGAAGAAACTGAGTATTATATGACCGAATTGCAGGGGTGTCAATACTTTTGCCAACAACTGTATATAGTTTTTTTGTGTTTTGCCCAAGCTGCGGACTAAGTAAGGCCGGCTTCACACCATGGTGAAATCCGATCGGATTTCGGCCCCATAGTATGCTATGGGGCCAGATGGAGCCGGATGGCAGCTATCTGCCATCCGGCTTCTATCTGTCCGGGAGAATCCGGGAGGATTCAGATTTTTCTCCCGGACACAAAAATGCTGCATGCAGCATTTTTGTGTCCGGGGAGAAAAAAGCTGATCCTCTGGGATGCTCCTGGACCCTACCGGTCCGGTGCGATCCGGCGCCCCCTAACATGGGGGTCTATGGCACCGGATCACATTGGAGCCACACCTGGGAGCCTGATGCTGGATGCCGTCTCCTGCTGACAGTTCAGACCGCGGCTAGCCCGTTACCCGCGATCTGAATTATCAGCAGCTGCGGCTGCAAATGAGTCATCCGGCTGGTCACCAGGCCGAAAGGCATAATTGGCCCTCCGGTTCTGTGTCCAGATCCGGTCCGGGGCTGTCAGGTTCACCATGGTGTGAACCTGGCCTAAGCTAAACCTCCGGCTCCTCAATTTCCCTGAATCAGATGCCGACTCCCTCATTCATGACGCATCAAGCTTTTTATCAATATTATGATACAATAATCAAGCTATTTAGGTAGAACATAATATATATTTATTGGAACACAACTTTAAAACGCAAAAACATTTATAAATTGTATATATGTAATACAGTATGCAATAAGTGGGAACTAGCTGTACCCATTTTATTAAATATATCTGAAGTGGGAATCGGTCCATTTTATAACGACTCCACCACAGTGGACACCGACTCCATGACTCTGACTCCACCAATGTGGACACTGACTCCTACGAATCCGATCCACAACCTACGTTTTGCCGTTTTTATAACATCAAAGCCATTTTAAAGAAAAAAATAGTTTTTGCATTGCTATACAGTATTTCGAGGGCTAGAGCTTTTTTTTTTTTTTTTTTTTTCGCTCATGGAACTGTATGGCGGCTTGTTTTTATGGGACAAAATAACATTTTCAATGGTACTATTTTTATTTATAGATTAATATGAAAATAGTTTTTAAGTTATTTTTTTTTTACAGTGTTCACTGAAGGGGTTAACTAACGCGACAGCAATACCAAATATGTGTAGGCTTGTTTTTTTTTACATAA
The DNA here is from genome assembly GCA_033576535.1 of Allobates femoralis. Classification (NCBI taxonomy): domain Eukaryota; kingdom Metazoa; phylum Chordata; class Amphibia; order Anura; family Aromobatidae; genus Allobates; species Allobates femoralis. Next base: position 216,632,708 of record JARQOC010000002.1, on the reverse strand, counting down.
ATTTAACTATTATTGGAATATTGTTATTATTATTATTTTTAAATGTTTTTATAATTATTTTTTAACTTTTTCACTTAGTCCCTATACAGGACATTACCGTTTACTGCTCTGATCGTAGTTATTTGCTTTACCTTTGTCTGGTTATCAAAATAGGGGGGACCCCACATCATTTTAATCTTTTATTTAAATTAAGGAATGGGAAGGTCAGAAAAATCAGAGCTCAAATGAATGGGAACAGTAAAGACCCTAAATTAAATTCCCATTTGCAGGGTACTGACTATGGCTCACAGGCAGCTGCTTAGAAGAGGTTAGAGGAGGCTGGGTTTCTATAAAGCTATAAAGGCCCCTTCATACACAACGATGCATCAACGATTGCGACGACGATAACGATTCTGTAAGGATCGTTGGTGCGTCGTTACGAGGTCGTTGGTGAAATGTCAAACAGTCAGATTTTTCCAATGATGTCGTGATACTAGCGATATATATAACGATGTCTGCAGTCGTTGGGACTTTTTTTTTTAACTCTATCAGGCTAATTAAGGTTTCAAACCCTTTTCAAATGTAAATGAGCACACAAATCTCCAAGGGTGCCCAAACATTTGCATCGGCCCATTTTCCTTTTTGTAATATTTAAAATATTAAAGTTGAAAATATATTTTTTTTGCTTAAATTAAATGTGTCATTTTTAATTTTATGCCATTTAGAGATCATTTCATCTTCAGCTTGATTTAACTGTTCATAGTAACAGTAATTTTGACCAGGGGTGTTCAACTTTTGCATGCCACTTTATCATGTTATCCACATAGCTGCACTACTTGTTGTACTTGAATGATTCAGTGATGCTTTATCCATGAAGCTGCATATCTGCTTGTTATCATGCCACATTATTGCATCTACGCATGCGCGGTTCTCCGCTTTACTTAGGGCCTGAGCCTGGGCTAGGTCATATGCTGTTTACAGACACCACCAGGTGCTGGCAAAGGGATTTGTAGTCCCATATTGCATATTCCATCATATGGATCACATTACCTGATACATGCTTTGGCTAGTCTTGCCTTTTCCACCTGGTAATTAATTATAATATAATATAATAAAGCTTTTTATATAGCGCCACATATTCCGCAGTGCTTTACAATGTTTCTTTTACTTATCAGTTATATATATTAGCAGTTTTGATTTATGTCCTACTTTTTACTAACACTTAAGAAGTTCAAGGCTCAACTACAAAGTAGTAGTCTCAGATCCTACCATCACAAAGCTTTGTGACACCAAGAAGCCTGATGAAGCTTCACAACACAAAGCACCCAAAGCCAGCCTGACCAAGCCACCAACCTACATGCCCTGACAAAAGGGGAAATCCGAAAGATGGTACACAAAGGCGAAGAGGAATATCTCTGCACCTGAAAGAACGCCAAAAAAATTACATAAACTAACGATATATCAGAACCTACAGAGAGAGTACAAACTGGCCCCTTATCCAGATAAACTAAAAAACTGCAAATAGCGACAGATTCTGAGCTGGTCCAGACTGAGTGCCCACAGCCTACTCATCAAATGCAGGCGGCACCGACAAAATTACGAGCCTAGAGAGAGCAGACTCTGCCAAGAGTGCCCCCAGTAGGATGTGAGGATGAGGCTAACTTCTTGGTGATGTACCCCAAATACTTTGCAGTGAGGAACACTCACTTCAAGAGACTGTTTGATCTCTACCCAGACTTCACCTGCATGGAGGAGGATAACAAACTTCTGATACTACTGGGGGAAGTCAAAAGTGCAGCGGCCATAGCAGCGGAATACACACGTCGTCAACATTATTGGTATCCCTCGTTTAATGAAAGAAAAACCCACAATGGTCAAAGAAATAACTTGAATCTGACAAAAGTAATAATAAATAAAATATTTATGAAAATCAACAAATGTAAGTCAGATATTGCTTTTCAACCCTGTTTCCACAGAATTTTTAGAAAACTTAAACTTATGAAATAGGGCTGGACAGAAATTATGGTACCCTTAACTTAATATTTTGTTGCACAACCTTTTGAGCAATCACTGCAATCAAATGATTCCTGTAACAGCCAATGAGACTTCTGCGCCTCTCCACAGGTATTTTGCCCACTCCTCAAGAGCAAACTGCTCCAGTGACCTGTGACTAAGACCAATCTTTCCGACACTGGGCAGCACATTTTTCTCTAGAATCCCTTGATAGTCTTGAGATACTAATAATATAAATAATAGATATTTAATATATTATTATTACTATGTCGCCAACATATTCCGCAGCGCTTTACATACAGCTGTTCTAATACAGGAAAATATACAATGCAGTAAGTAATTATAATAGAGAAAAAATACAGTACAATAATTGGATACAATACAATAAGCATAGAATCAATGTAAAAAATACAATACAATAAATAAAGCAAAAAAATAAAGGTGACCCCTACAAACGGGATAAGGGGTTACACAAAGTACAGGGGCTTATTACCTGATGATCCAGGCATCTAGATGAAATGGGGAATAGAAATAAAGTTACATGAATGGTCATCAGACTATCTGTGTAGAGCTTTTGGGTTTGGTGGAGTTTGAAGAGAGTTATGTCGAAGGAGATAGTGAATAGGCTATCTACAGTACAAAGGACTTCTCTTAGGGAGTATGATAGGCCACCTTAAAAAGATGTGTTTTTAGGTAGCGTCTGAAGTCATGCAAGTTGTGAATAGTTCTGATTTGGGATAGAGCATTCCAGAGAATTGGTGCAGCTCAGGAGAAGTCTTGAAGCCAGAAGTAGGAGGATCGGATTAGTGTTGACAGTGGGTAGGGTGATAGACAGAGATGAGGGAGGAGATGTAGAGAGGTGCTGCACTGTGAAGAGCTTTGTGGGTGAGTACAAGCAATTTGAATTTGATCCTGTAGTGTACGGACAGCCAGTGCAGTGACTGGCACAGAGCGGAGGCATCTGAGTAACGATTGGCCAGATGGGTGATCCTGGCTGCTGCATTAAAGATGGACTGGAGAGGGTAAAATTTAGAGAGGCCAATTAATAGAAAATTGCAGTAGTCAAGGCGGGAATGGATTAGGGCCACGGTGAGGATTTTTGTTCTTTCCATGGTGAGAAAGGGGCGGACTCTAGAGACATTTTTCAGGTGTAAGCGACAGGAGCAGACGAGAGATTGTGTATAGGAGGCGAAGGAGAGATAGGTGTCAAACATAACACCCAGACAGCAAGCCTGCTGCCTAGGCGTTATCGTGATGCCGCACACTAAAGGCCCAGTCACACATAATGATATTGTTAGCGAGATCGTTGTAACTGTGACGTTACAATGATCTCTCCAGCGATGTTGTTATGTGTGACATCTAGCAGCGATCAGGCCCTTGCTGTGAGGTCGCTGATCACTGCAAAGTGCTCTGGGTCATTTTTTGATTGTTGGTCTCCCGCTGGTCAGCACGCATCGCTGCGTGTGACAGCAAGAGACCAGTGATCACTGACTTCACAGGGCTGGTAACCATGGTAAACACCGGGTATCTAGGCAGCACGCGCTGCCTGGATACCCGGTGTTTATCATAGTTACCAGTGTCCTCCCTGCTTAGCGGTGCCTGTAAGCAGGGGGGATGCTGGTAACTATGATAAACACGGATATTTAGGCAGCGCGCGCTGTCTGGATACCCGCTTTTTATCATAGTTACCAGCGTCCTCCCTGCTTACAGGCAGCGCTAAGCAGGGAGGACGCTGCTAACATCGCCTTCAGGGATGGTGGCTCCCAGGTCACTGATCACTGGGGAGATCTCCCCAGCGACCAGGTAACGACGCTCCAGCGATCCCGGCAGGTCGTTATCGCTGTCGGGATCGCTGGAGCATCATTGTGTGTGACAGGGCCTTAAGAGAGAGATTGCAGATTTAGGGAGGTTAATGGAGGGCAGGAGCAGAAGAAGTTAAGTTTTGGAAAGCTTGAGTTTCAAATAGAGGGTAGACATAATGTTGGAAACTGCAGCTAGACAGTCATTGGTGTTCTTTAAAACCGCAGGGGTAAGGTCAGGGGCTGAACTGTATACTTGTGTGTCATCAGCGCAGAGATGGTACTGGAAGCCAAATCTGCTGATTGTGTATCCAATCGGGGCTGTGTAGAGAGAGAAGAGGAGAGGTTCGAGGACTGAACCCTGAGGGACCCCAATAGTGAGAGGAAGACGGGAGGAACTGGAGCCAGCGAATGATACACTGAAAGAACAGTCAGAAAGATAGCAAGAGAACCAGGAGAGAGCGGGGTCCTTTATACCAATGGAGTGCAGCATAGAGAGTAGGAGATGGTGGTCAACAGTGTCAAACGCTGCAGAGAGGTCAAGAAGAATAAGCAGAGAGTGGTCACCATTACGTTTTGCCGTCAGAAGGTCATTGGTCACTTTGATGAGGGCAGTTTCTGTAGAGTGAAGGGGAAGAAACCAGACTGTAATTGATCTAGAAGAGAGAGAGTGGAGAGGTAACGGGTGAGGCGGATGTAGACCAGGCGCTTCTAGAGTTTAGAGATGAAGGGGAGATTGGAGACTGGTCTGTAGTTATTTGTGCAGGATGGGTCAAGAGAAGTTTTCTTTAATAATGGAGTAATGATAGAATGTTTGAAGGAGGAGGGGAATATGCCGAAGAGAGGGAGAGGTTGAAGACTGTGGTTAGATGAGTGGTGACGACCGTAGGTAGGGACTGGAATAAGGTGTGGAGGAATGAGGTCAGTGGTGGATGTAGTGGGATGAGAGGAAGAGAGAAGCCTGGAGACTATTTCTTCTGTGACTGGGTCAAATCTGGAGAGTGAGCCGGAGGAGATGTGGGGAAGAATAAGAATGGCAGCGCTTGGAGACTGGGAGCTGATTTCCTGGTGGATGTTGTCTATTTTCTCCATAAATTAAGAGGCTAGATCATCAGCACAGAGGTCAGTGATAGGGGTCTGCACTTTAGGACTGAGGAGAGAGTGAAAGGTGTCAGAGTTTTTTTGGATTGTTGGATAGTGAGGAGATCAGGGTGGTGAAGTAGGTCTGTTTGGTGAGGTGGAGGGCAGAGTTGTAGGCTTTTAGCATGTATTTTTAATGGATAAAGTCTTCTGGTGAGCGAGTTTTCCTCCATAAGCGTTCAGCACTCCTAGAGAATCGCTGGAGGAATTGAGTTTGTGATGTTAGCCAAGGCTGTTTTCTTCTACGTTTGGAGGTTCTGAGGGTGAGGAGCGCTACTTGGTCCAGGGTGCTTCTGAGAGTGTCATTCTAGTGATTCACTGCCAGATCTTGACAGGAGAATGAAGAGATTGGGGACAGTAATGAAATGAGAGTGCATGAGGGTTAATGACCTGTAGATTTCTGGATGTGTGATAGGTAGGGGTGGGCTGTGGTGGTCGAGCATGAAGGAGAAAATGTTGTGGTCAGAGATGGGAAGAGGTGAATTATCTAGGGAAGAGGTTGAACAGAGCCAGACAAAGATCTGGTCAAGGGTGTAACCATCCTTGTGTGTCTCAGAGGTTGAGAGCTGTGAGAAGCAAAGAGATGTAGTTAGAAATAGGAGCTAGGATGCAGATGGGGAGATGAAGCTGTTTATGGGAATGTTAAAGTCTCCCAGAATGAGGGTTGGTAATTCTGAGGACATGAAATGCGGCATCCACGTGAAGAAATGATCGAGAAAGTGGGTGGGTGACCCTGGGGGGCAGTATACCACTGCTATTCTGAGGGGGAGGGGGTGGGAGAGCTAATTGTGTAAACCTCAAAAGAGGGGAATGAGAGTGATGGGGCTGGAGGGATGACCTGAAAAGTACATTGTGCGGACAGGAGTAAGCCAACTCCACCACCATGTCTGTTCCCAGGTCTCGGGGAATGAGAGAAATGTAAGCCGCTATGAGAAATAGCAGCAAGGGAAGCAGTGTCTGAATCCTGAATCCAGGTTTCTGTGAGAGCCAGGAGGTTAAGAGAGTTAGTGAAAAAGTAGTTATGAATGAAGGGATGTTTGTTGCATACAGACCATGGATTCCAGAGTGCACAATTAAAAGAGGGAGATGAAGGTGTGCATGTAATGGTAATAAGGTTAGTGGGGTTTCTATGTGAGGTGGGAGAGGGGTTGAAGTTAGCAGAGGGTGGACCAGGGTTGGGCGAGATATCACCTGACAGGAGTAGCAGCAAAAAGAGAAAGAGCAAATAGTTTTTTGATTTAGAACTTGGATTATTATGACAAACTTTGGAATATGATGGGCTGAGAGTCTTCAGTAAACTGAAGATAGCATGGGAGCTGTACATAGGGTAGGGCAGGATAGAGGGGCTGATGTGAATGAGTGGTCATAGAGGGGGGATAGGGTGGTGAAATTTGGTGGTGAAGGCACATAGGAAAGCAAACAATGAAATAAAAGACATGGTAAAGATTATATTATTAGTGAATAGCGTTATACACATTGTTTTAGTGGCCCTTTATGTCATTACTTTCCAGTCTATCCCAGTCAATTCCAGTCAACTTCAGGTATATTTCAAATCTGGACACTTTAATCAGACACTTTGAAGCAGACACATCTGGAGCAGACTAGTTTCAGCTCCAGATATGCTCACAAAAAGTGATTTCAGGTGTGGAGGGAACTGGAGGAGGGAGGAGGGAACTGGATTCCATTAACTCATTGCCAAGCAAGGCTGTACCAAATGGTCGCTTACAGGCAGATTTGGACAAAGGATCATAAACAGGGGTTGGTGGGGGGCAGGGGGAAGGAGAATAGGATATTTTCAGCAGGGAAAATACATCAGAACAGCATCAAAGTTGGGTGAGTGCAGTTTCAAGACACCCTATGCCAGACACAGAAAAGCAGCCCTAGAACATAACAGAGCCTCCTCCATGTTTCACAGTAGGGACAGTGTTTTTCTTTTGATATGCTTCATTTTTCCATCTATGAACATAGAGCTTATGTTGACTCACCGCGGGCCGGGTGCTCAGGTCTCAGGCGCTGGCTGTTAGTCACGGTTCTGGTGCCTGAGGTTGCGGACCCAGTGGTCGATGAAAGGGTGGAAATAAAATAATAAAAAGGATAAGGTTATTAGTTCGTGATGCCACCTGTAGGGTTCCGGTGATGGCACCGGCACTGCTTGGACCTCCGGGGTGATGGGCGGCAGCAAGGTCCTACAGTGATGATGGGCTGCATCTCGGCTGGCGGGTTCTCACTGGTTACCGGGTGCTCAACCGTGAATCGGTCTCTTGCTCCCGGTTCCAGCTCCTGGTTGCCGGACTTCCGTTGCATTGCTCCGTCCATGCCGCCATTTTTAGTTTCTGGCGGCGGTAGTTTAGTCTTTGGCCCGTCCCCTTGGTTGTTTGTTGGCAATCGGGGCGGGCAAACAGTTTCGCGCCTCTGGTATGGCCCTCCCATGGTAAGGGGCCGAGGCACGCCCCTGGGCCAGCACGTTGTCTCTCACATGGCGGGACCCGCCATCTTGGCCCAGTGGAAAGGGTGCGAAAAGTTCTTTAGTATGGCCGACAAAGTTCTGTAAGGCGCACAGTACCCGTTAAATACGGGTCGGTTCGAATCCTGTTCGTCGACGCCAAGTTGACTCACCGCGGGCCGGGTGCTCAGGTCTCAGGCGCTGGCTGTCAGTCACGATTCCGATGCCTGAGGTCGTGGGCCCGATAGTCGATGAAAGGGTGGAAGTAGAATAATAAAAAGGGATAAGGTTATTAGTTTGTGACGCCACCTGTAGGGTTCCGGTGATGGCACCGGTGCTGCTTAGACCTCCGACGTGATGGGCGGCAGCAAGGTGGAACCGCTCCCTACAGGACGAGCGGTGGTCCCCGGAGTTGGGAGATGCAGCGGTGTAATAGGACAGCTCGGTTGTTTCTGCAAGGCAAAGCAATTAAATGGTAGTCCCGGAATAAAGCTCAGACACGTTGCTCCTCTGAACGGGTATTTACTTAGTTGTTCAATGGCAGACAGGTGAAACAGTTCTCAATGCCGAGTAACGGACCGGGTGGTCCCTGTAATGAATAGTGTCCCTCTGAGGCTCCACAGGTGTCCTTCTCTATCCTGACTGTCCCTTCTCCTTGCTGCTTTGGCATACCTTGCCAGGGTACTGAGGGCCCTCGATTGGGGTTCCCGATTAGGCCCTACTCACGGGTCCCTGGCCCTCAAGGGTAGGTACCCCCTGGTATAGCTGCGGTTGTGGTTGGTTGTGAGTCGGGCTCCTAGGAAGCCTTCGACCACTCCGGGTTCTGTGGTGCAGGGTTGAATCGTCTGAACCACCTCGGAGCCGGTACCCCGGGTTCTGGACTGGGCTCGGGTCTTCAATCGCCCACTCTATCTTTGCCCCTTTGTTCTTCTGGGCCACCAGGGCTCGGTGCCCTCCCTGTTGGCTGTCTCTGCTGTCACGACTTGACTTCCCTTATTCTTGCCTCTCCACTGTTCTAACTCCTTACTGCTTTCCTCACTGCTATATACCCTAGCTTTCCTCCCACCAGGACCGGTTACCCAGGAAATAGGTGCCTAATTGGTCCTCTGCCTCTAGGTGTTGCATATGGTGGATGGAGCCTCATGATTATCCTATTCACCACTAGGACGGAGAATACGACACCTTAGTCAGGGGTGTAGTACCCTCCTGTGACGCACTCTTAGTGGGGCGCCACAATGTGCCTTGCCAAGAAGTACCATTTTGTCTAGTCTGTTCATATGACATTCTCCCAGAAGCTTTGTGACTTATCATGTATTTTGGCAAATTCCAGTCTGGCTTTTTTAATGATTTTTTTTTTTCAAGAATGGTGTCCTCCTTGGTTGTCTCCCATGAAGTCCACTTTGGCTCAAACAACGACAGATGGTGCAATCTGATGCTGATGTTACTTAAGCTTGAAGTTCACCTTTAAAGAGAACCTGTCATCCCTCTGGTGCTTTCAAAAGTGAAAGCTCCACTGAATGCACTGTATCCATGGGACTGTAGCCAACCTTCCTGGATGTGGCTGGAGGAGGAAAATTAATGACAAATCAAAGAGACGGATAATACAAATGGTAACAAAAGAGTCAAGAAAAACTTCTAAAGGGATTAAAGAGAATTTGTCACCACCCCTGGTGCTTTCAAAATTGAAAGCACCACTGAATGCAGCGTGTATGCTGCATTCAGGGAAGCTGTGAACTGTGGCTTTAGCACCCCATACCCTGAAAAAATCACATTGCAAACTTTCACTTAGGAGGTCCCATGGTTCGGATCTGATTCAGAGGTCCTCACCGCTGGCAGGGTCCTACCTGCCTACTCCTTGTGTATTCTGCACCCTCAATGCGTCTGCCACTGCCTCCTCTTGTTCTGGGTCTGCCCTCCTCTTCTGGGGGCGGCAGACGCATCGAGGGGGCGGAACACACAAGGAGGAGGCGGAGAGGACTGTGCCTGTGGTGAGGGCCTCTTAATCAGATCCGAACCAAGTGACCTCTTAGCTGTAAAGTTTCCAAATTTTTTTGGGGGGTACAGGGGGGGTAGAGCCATAGTACACAGCTTTCATGAATGCAGCATATATGTTGCATTCAGTGGTGCTTTCACTTTTGAAAGCACCAGGAGTGTGACAGATTCTCTTTAATCTCTTTAGAATTTTTTCTTTGCTCTTTTGTTACCATTTTCATTATCCGTCTCTTTGATTTGTCAGCAATTTTCCTCCTGGGAGGAAGTCCAGGGAGGTTGGCTACAGTCCCATGGATATTACATTTCTGAATAATATGTGCAACTGTAGTCACAGGAATATCAAGCTGCTTGTCATATTATTTTCAGTGGTACTATCATTTCTGTCCAGGCCTATTTTATGAGTTTAATTTTTAAAAAAAAATCTGTGGAAGCAGGGCTGAAAAGCAATGTCTGACTTTAATTTGTTCATGTTCATAGATTTTTTACTTATCATTACTTTTGGCAGTTTCAAGTTATTTTTGTGACTAACCTGACCATTGTGGGTTTTTCTTTCATTAAACAAGGGGTACCAACATTTTTGACTGTGTGTATGTCAGTGTCTGCCACAGACTAAGAGGAGCCTGATATGTCATGGAATTCTATACCCTACTCTGAACATGTCCTTATTCCCTAACAAAGAGGAGCCTGATCCTGATATCCTAGACCTTTTTATCACATGTACCAGTAGAAAACTGCAAGATTAGAAAAGGAATTGAAAAAAAGATAAAGAACAGTAAAATTGTATCAAAAGCTTGATGTTGCATAACAATATTTTATATAATGTGTAATAAAAATATACCTGCACCCTGTTCTCTCTTTATATTGCCAGTTTCGTTCACATGACTATGGCTCCATATCATTTAGCAGTGTGTGGGTGAGTTGGTAAACATGCTCGGGATTTCCCTTCTTGAAAGTTTCTACCAGATATGGGTTAAGGTCAGAACCTTTTTCAGTACAAGCTTTTCCTTAACATATTTACAGCTTCTACCTGTAACTCAGAAATTTTTAAATCCCCCAAATTTACTGTGTCTCATCTTTGTCACTACACCATCAGTATACTGTAATGTACTGCTCTGGTCACAGGTATGTGTTTGGAGCACATGTCTACTTCACACATATCTACACTCCGCAACGTTGAAATTGCATCACCAAAAAGGACAAAATAACCTTTCCTCGGCATAAAAGTTATAACAAACCCAAAATAATTCATGCATTAAGCACAGGTATGTGAGTTCGGTCTCACCATAACAGATTTAAAGTCCACACTGTTAGGGTACCGTTACACGCGGCAACATTGCATGCAATTTCACTGGCAATTTGCTGGTTGCAGTGAAATCATGGATACATTGTTCCATTTGTACACGGCAACAAAATAGAACAATGTGTCCATGATTTCACTGCAACCAGCAAATTGCCAGTGAAATTGCCTAGCAATATTTCTGTGTGTGAAGGTACCTTAACGGTACCCTCAGAGAGACCAGTACTAGGATCAGTGGTGTAAGTTGAAGCTCATGGGCCCTGATCCAAAAGCTCCAACAGAGCCCCCAATTATTGCAAATTTTTATGAATATCGGTCTTTTTCAATACGCCAAAGGGACTTTTGGGGCCTCCTAGGCTCCAGGGCCCAGGTGTGATTGCAACCCCTGCACCTATTGTATTTAAGCCACTGACAAAGATGTATTTCCATCACTTGCTAACACTAAATGAGGCAGGGAAACTGCTTTTTATAGCCCATTTCAAATCCGGAACTGAAGGTAGGGAATGGCCAATGACACCCAGCTTTTTGACCTTTCCTAAAACTGTGACCCAAAATCCGGGCCGATGAAAAACACCACAAAACACCACTAAGCACTATGCATACTGGAACCTGTTTTTCTTGGTCTTATATCACCAAGGCTTCCCATTTAGGTTACACAAACCTCCCGTCCAGGACCTGTTCAGCTGCTACCTTACAACGTGTTTGTAACACCTGCATCCATACACTGCCCTGCCACTCTCCCTCAGCAGGGATGCTGATTTACTGAATGAATAATAGGGAAGGGGTGTGGGTAGAAGTGGTGCAGCTCAGGATCACCTGGGTCGGTACTGCAAGGAGTTTTAAGACGTCTGTAGTCTTCAGTCAAATAGAAAAGGAATTCTCCAGCAGACAGCCAAATCTTCATAAAGTACTTTTATTAGTACATCAGACCGTGCATAAAACAAACAATGTTGAGGAGGGGAACGCTGGACGCGTTTTGGATGGCAAATCCTTTCTCAACTGTTTGTTTTATGCACGGTCTGATGTACTAATAAAAGTACTTTATGAAGATTTGGCTGTCTGCTGGAGAATTCCTTTTCTATGCTGATTTACTGCTGCAGCTGGACCGTGCTCCTTCTTCCCCCTTCATGACAGCCCACTTGCTCGTCTGTTGTCATCTGCTCTACGGGGGTGTCCCTACAATCCTTTTCAGCCCTTAAAGATGGCCACTTCCATTACCTTGAAGTGCCCCTCAGCCTATGGCTGCGAGGCACTAGGTATATAAGACATCCTCCCATTACAGGAGGTGCTTAAGCAATGTGTTAGTTTAGTTATTGTTAGTTGTCTGTTGTGTAACTGGTTGTCCGGTTCTGTAACTGTGTTAGTCTCCTTTGCCTGCCTTTCCATATGACTCACTGTAGCCGGGACTCCGGTTGAAAGGCGTTTTCTTCCTCCTTCTTGTCCTGGATGGACCGCGCCTGCCGATAGTGGGTCCCGGTGGTACAGATCAAAATGATGAGACGTCATGGGTTGAACAGATTAGGGGTTAATTTGTTTCGTGACGCCACCTATGAGAGTTCCGGTAACTGTACCGGCGCTGCGGGGCCTCCGGGGGATGGAATGCAGCAAGATGGAATGCTCCCCACAGGCTGAGCGGTGATCCCCGGAGCCAGAAGCTGCACAAGATGTTCTGAGGCAGCTGCGGTTACCTTAATGCGCGGATAAACAGTTCATAAGAAGGCACGGACACTGTAAGTCTCTATAATGGGTTCTTTACTGTAACCAGCAGGCAGTACATGGTATACAGTTAAGGGTAGTGGACCGGGTGGACTCAGCAATGACCTGTGTGTTCTCAGAGATCCGCGGTGTTCCTCCATTCTAACTAAGTATGATGCTGCTTGAATGCCCTATCCGGGGTATACGTTCCGGATGCTTTGGGAAGCCTTGGGTCCTTTGGTGGGTACACCGCTGGCTAGACGACTGTGTGTGGCGGTGGTGGGGTGCTCCTGTAAAGCGGTCCCTCCACTCCTCTGGTTCGCATAGAAGTGATAAACAACTCCCAGCTTCGGTACCAGCAAACTGGCTGTAGATGGGCACGGGATGTTTTTGAACCCGCATGTTGATGCCCGTAGTTCGGTTGATTAGGCACCGAGAGTGATGGTGCTCAACCGGGGTGATGGTAGGGAGATGGCCAGGGAAGGTGGCCAGGGGGCCGCACGGAACTGTGCAACCCCCTCTCCTAGGTTGCAGAGCAGGGGATCTTGCTTCCTTCTCCTACGTTGCTGTTACAACTTCTCTTACATTCTTGCAGACTCTTCTGCACACTTGGCAGACTCACTTGCTGCCCTAAACTTCCACTACACACTACCACTACACTCCGCCCACCAGGACCTGATTGGCCCTCTATGCTAGGTGATACATGTAGGGTATGGATCTCTGAGTTACCCGTGTAATTGCTGAGTCAGAGAATATTGCTGCTGCATTTTTGGCTGCAATACCCTCCTGTGACGCACTCGTTGCAGGGCGCCACACAGACATGTCAGTATCTGCTGTGCCCTCTATACCTGCCTGCATCTGCCATATAATCTGTTACAGCCATTCTGGCTGCACCTGAGACTGAACGTGGGTCAGTCCCTGTGTCACCTGCCTGCACCTCAGACTGTACCTGAGTTTGTCCCTGCATCCCCTGGCCTGGGGGTCAGCTGCCTGTAATGCTGACGTGCCCATATGCTGCTGCTGGCTTGAAGCAGGTGACTCACCGTTGCCATTTTCTCAGGACTCAGGCGCTGGGCTACTGTCACGGTTCGGTGCCTGTAGGGTCCCGGTGGGTCAAATGCACGGTTGGGTAGTAAATGAAGTTTGTTTCGTGGCGCCACCTGTAGGTGTCCGGTGAAGGCATCGGCGCTGCTCAGACCTCCGGGGTGATAGGCTGCAGCTAGATGGAACCGCTCCCTACAGGACGAGTGGGGATCCTTGGGGCAGTTAGTAGTGTTGGAGGGAATAGGGTAACGCGGTCGGTGTGGTGCGACAAGAAGGAGGGACACGCACACATGCAGTCTTTTGGTACCAATTACTGGTGTTGATGGGTACACTTGACCGGGGACGAAGTAGACACTTCAGGAGTTCCACAGCAAGCAGGAGTATAGGCTTCCTAGTATACGTAGTCTTATTGGAGTCTGGCAGGCATGAAACCCGACCAAACCGTTACTGCACTTTCTTTGGTGAGTCTTTTCACCCGAGTTTGCTGCACTGAGGGCTCTTCTAAGGGAGTACTGCCGAATTCTCGGCTCCGGGCTCTCATTTGGTGGTGCTTCGGATGTCCGGGGAGCTAAACCCCCTTGTTGTGGGCTGGTTTCTCTACAAGTCTGTATTGTGTCCTTGTAGCTCGGACCCAGTGACCGGAGTTCTGTTAGGGTGAGTCTGGATGACTCCTCTGCCCCTATTCAGTACTTGTCTCCTGTTCCTATGACCCCTATTCTAAGGGTCTACCACTTTCCAGGTGTATCTGGCATGGGCCTAGCATGGCTCCAATACCAGGTCAGCTCTCCTAACTGTTTACAGTTTTCTAGTGACTGCACACTCCTCCAGGACCCGTATTTATAGGGGGAACTGGCTTAAGGCAACCAGTGGAGCTCCCCCTACAGGCCTGGGGTGAAAGGTGTTGTGTGTTAGTGGGGTCTGCTTGCTAAGTACTGTCCATCCATGTCCTAAGAGTTCCTGTGGTGCCCCAACCAGGGTGCCACATTCCCCCTTAGTTAACTTCAGTTCTCCCAGACTGAGCAAAAGTTTTTGTTACAACTTCAAACAATTTATATACATTTAATAACCGGTATTTACAGAGTCTTAAAGTCAAAATTCACACAAATCACTGAAAAAGAAAGGGAGAAATATGAAAAACAGTCCATACGGCACTAGTCCATCTGCCACAAGCTGGGAAAAAGGGGAAAAGCAGTTTTTTGTCACACTAGTCCTGTGATCATAGTCCGGGTTTAAGTAAACGGGTATACACTTTAAACTTTACACAAATTCCCTATGGGTGTCTCTGCTTAGGAGGCCGGGTCTAACCTTCTTTCTCTACCACAGGCGCTTGGCATCTAGTGAGGCATCTGGATCCAGACTGGAGTGCTCTTGAGTTATCAACTCTATGACCAAGCTAACATCTGGATCATTGGCTTGAGTCTCTTTCCAGTCATGGTGAGGTAAAGGGTTCACGGTCCTTTCCGTACGCCTTTGACTCGCCTGATGACACGAGGCAGTACCTGTGCAGTGGAAAGCTGGCAATTCTATCTCTTCCAGGTCGTCTATGTCTTCTCCTTCATCTGGGAGGTTAGGCATTCTGGACAGGGCATCAGCGTTGCCATTCTTGTGACGTGCCCGGTACTTGACGGTAAAGTCGTAGTTCGACAATCTTGCCATCCAACGCTGCTCCAGGGCTCCCAGCTTTGCAGTCTCCAAATGGGTCAGATGGTTGTTGTCAGTGAAGGCTGTGAATGGGGAGGACGCCAGGTAGTGCTTGAAACGTTCTGTGATTGCCCAAACCAGGGCTAGGAAGTCCAACTTGAAGGAGCTGTAATTCTCGGGGTTCCTCTCAGTTGGACTGAGTTTTCTGCTGGCGTAGGCTATCACTTTCTCTTTACCTTGCTGTCTCTGAGCTAGGCCTGCTCCTAAACCTTTGTTGCTCGCATCTGTGTACAACAGGATTGGTAGGTTGTAATCAGGATAGGTCAGGATTTCTTCTCCTGTTAAGGCATCTTTCAACTTCTGGAAGGACTGTTCTTGTTCTGATCCCCACTGGAATGGATGTCCTCTGATCTTTCCCTTCTTGGATTAACCTACCAGGAGATCTTGCATGGGTGCTGCTATCTTCGTGTAGCCCTTGATAAACCTTCTGTAGTATCCGACCAGTCCTAGGAATTGACGTACCTCCTTGAAGGTGGTTGGCGCTGGCCAGTCCTTGATGACGGTAACCTTGTCTGGGTCAGGTGCTACACCTTCTGCACTGACCACATGTCCCAGGTACTGGACTTTGGGTTTTAGCAAGTGACATTTTGACGGTTTCAGCTTCATACCGTACTTAGACAACGACTCAAACACTTCACTCAGGTGTTGCAGATGATCTTCGTAGGTCTGGGAGTATACTATGATGTCGAGCAGGTATAGCAGCACAGTCTCGAAGTTTCTGTGACCTAGGCAACACTCCATCAGCCTCTGGAATGTTCCTGGGGCGTTGCACAACCCGAATGGCATACTGTTGAACTCGCATAACCCCATCGGCGTCGTGAAGGCTGTCTTCTCACGATCCTCTTCTGCAACGAAGACCTGCCAGTACCCAGTAGTAAGATCTAATGTGGAAAAGTAATTGGCAGACTTAAGTGCAGCTAGTGACTCTTCAATGCGGGGAAACGGGTATGCATCCTTGTGTGTGACTCTGTTGATTTGCCTATAGTCTACGCACATTCTCATACTACCGTCTTTCTTTTTAACCAGGACCAGTGGTGCTGCCCATGGACTACAACTATCCCTAATGACCCTGCATTCTTCATGTCCTGTAGCATTTCTTTCGCTTTTTGGTAGTGTGCGGGCGGTATAGGCCTGTACCTTTTTTTGATGGATGCATGGTCACCTGTGGGTATGTGATGTTGTACCCCTTTAATCCTCCCAAAATCAAGTGGATTTTTGCTGAATACCTGCTCGTACTTTCGAACTACCTGGTAGACTCCATTTTTCTGATGAGAAGGCGTGCTGTCAGTTCCTACGCTGAGCTCCTGATACCATTTCTCTAACTGACCTTTGGAGTGAGGGGGTTCGTCTGTTACCGTCTGTGAAAAGGATTTTACCTCATGTATGGCATTGTTATCAACATGGTACAATTTTGCAACAGTGGAATACCTTGGCAGTCTCACTTCATCATCACCATAATTCAGTATATGTACAGGGACCCTTCCTCTCCTTACATCAACCACTCCCCTGGCTGTCAGGAGTGTAGGACTACTATCAGACATCACAGGCTCCACTACTGCCTGGTAGTCCTGCCCTCTGAGTCCCATTGCTGCCCAACACCAGATCATCATTTCACTTCTGGGTGGTACGACAATTGGAATTGGATCTGTCACCCGTACACTGCCAATTTTACCATTTGACATTTTTACCTGTTGTTGATACACCAGAGCTCAGATCTCTCTCTGAAGAGCTCTCCTCTCTCTTGGCTTAGCAGTGTCTGCACTCTGTTGGAGCAAAAACAACACTTCATCAAGGCATCTAACCATTACATTGGTACCAGTATCACATGTGGATCCCGCTAATGTGGTTTGTCCTGAACCACTATGATGCCCTGGTTCTTTAGCTGTACCCTCCCCACCTTTACTGTTGCCTCCCACTGCCCCTCTATTGTAACTAGCATTCCATTAGTTGCTTCGATGCGCAAGTCAGGGTTTGGGGGTTCTAGTTTGATGTTGGACCAGAACCGTTTGTAAAGGATACTCGGGATGGTCGTCACCTGGGATCCAGTGTCGATCAATGCAGTGGTAGCGGTGCCGTCAATGATGATGGACAAGTACGGACGGTCTCCCACGTACCTGCGCTCCCAGTTGGTTGGGCCTGGACTGTCTACTCCTGGGGTTGGCCCTCATCTCCCAGGGGTTGATCGTTTAAAGGACTGGAACAGTAAGCGTGTCCTTCCTTGTTGCTCTTGCGGCAGATGCGATGTCCGTCGGCGCTGTAGCGATCTGTGGGTTTCCCTCGAAGCGGCGGCGTCCTCTTCCTCATCCACGGAACGTCGTCAGGGCTGTCAGTGAGCTGGATCTTGTCTGATGGCCTTGCTTCTGTCTTGGGTCTTCTTTCACCTCTAAGCCTCGTCACCTCTTTGGTCAGCTACTGCACATCGGCGCACAATTTGTCAAACCGGTCAGGTGTCACAGTCTGTGCGTTGGATTGTACTGCTGGGGATGAAGGAGGTGCCTCCGGCATGGAAGGGGTTTTAGTACACTGCGGCTGTGAGGTTAGATCTGGCACTGTAGGGAACTGCTGTCCCTGCACTGTTAAGTCTCTTAACGTAGCGAACTCTACATCAGGGTTTTTCAGGGCCCACCAACGTGCCTGTTTCTTGTCATCGGGCAATCGGAGTCCCACAACAAACTGTTCAATCAGCGTTTTTTTTTTCATCTCTAACGCCACTGGGATCAGCTTGTTTTAACAGTCTCAGTGCTTCTTGGAGGCGCAGTGCATAGTCCAGGACACTCTCCTGTGCCCCTTGTTTGCAATGGTAAAACAACAGTCTTAACTCCGCTTCAGTGTACTGCTCAAAAACTCTGTTTAGCTTTATAAATATCTGCTCAACAGACTCCTGATCTCCTGCAGACCAGTTTCGGGTTTCTAGCTCTGCTGCATCTGTTAACTGTCTCATTATTACTGACACTCTCTGCTTACCGGTCATCGCGTACATATCCAGCACGGTGCATATCTTCCTCTGGAACGCATCTAGGGTGCCGGGCTTGCCACTGTACTTTGGTAACCAGGCTGCATTCGGGACGTACGGCAGAGATATCGGCATGATCGGGGCCGCTGGTGCCGGCTGCGGTGGCAGCATGGCACCGCCGGGTGGCTGAACGACGGGGGTTGTACGTTCTGGGACCCCGGTGGGACAACCGCTGGATTTACTTGCGGGGGTACCGCGTTGCTGGGATCCAGGTTACTCATCCTCGCTCCCCCTTAGTTAATCGTGGCCAGTCTCTTTCAAACTCCATGGAAGTTGTCGGCCCAGCGGTGGGGAGTGAGGCACCACGAGAGTTTCCGGTTCCTGCTGCGTTTGGTGGAACTCGTCAGAGCGTGGGGCGGGGCCTATCTTTGCGCCCTTTGCACAGTAACGCCCCTTCTTTTCCCGCTCTCCGCGCAGCAATGGCGGTTCAAATTTACAGTTCAACAATCACAGTCATTAAATAGCACACAATACCCGTTAGGAAACGGGTCTTTTTGCATCCTGTTCGTAGACGCCAAATTTGACTCACCGTTGCCGGGTTCTCAGGACTCAAGCACTGGGTTATTGTCACGGTTCGGTGCGTGAGGCTGTAGGGGCCCGGTGGGTCAAATGCATGGTTGGGTAGTAAATAAAGTTTGTTTTGTGACGCCATCTGTAGGTGTCCAGTGAAGGCACCGATGCTGCTCAGACCTCTGGGGTGATGGGCTGCAGCTAGATGGAACCGCTCCCTACAGGACGAGCGGGGATCCCTGGGGCAGTTAGTAGTGTTGGAGGGAATAGGGTAACGCGATCGGTGTGGTGCGACAGGAAGGAGGGACACGCACACACGCAGTCTTTTGGTACCTTTTACTGGTGTTGATGGGTACACTCGACCGGGGACGAAGTAGACACTTCAGGAGTTCCACAGCAAGCAGGAGTATAGGCTTCCTAGTATACGTAGTCTTATTAGAGTCTGGCAGGCATGAAACCCGACCAAACCGTTACTGCACTTTCTTTGGTGAGTCTTTTCACCCGTGTTTGCTGCACTGAGGGCACTTCTAAGGGAATACTGCCGAATTCTCGACTCCGGGCTCTCATTTGGTGGTGCTTCGTATGACTTGTTCCTATGACCCCTGTTCCAAGGGTCTACCACTTTCCAGGTGTATCTGGCATGGGCCTAGCGTGGCTCCAATACCAGGTCAGCTCTCCTAGCTGTTTACAGTTCTCTAGTGACTGCACACTCTGGTGTTTCTCCCTCCAGGACCCGTATTTATAGGGGGAACTGGCTTAAAGCAACCAGTGGGGCTCCCCTACAGGCCTGGGGTGAAAGGTGTTGTGTGTTAGTGGGGTCTGCTTGCTGTGTACTGTCCATCCATGTCCTAAGAGTTCCTGTGGTGCCCCAACCAGGGTGCCACACAGGGATGTTAGATTACTCACCGCCTTGGCCTTGCTGCACCTCTCATTCCCCCTTCTTATTTGTCCATGTGGTTCTCGGCTGTATCTCGCTTGAGGGCCCTGCGCACGCCGCATAGGTCTCCCAGGAGAGCACCTGCAGTGTTCATAAGGGGCCAGAGTCCTTTTACTCGGAAGTGTCCTTGCTGTGACCAGTCTTTGTTCCTGCCTGCCCTCGTGTCTATCAGTTGGCTACTCACTGTGCTGTATCAGAGACTGTGCTTTATCAGAGGCTTTACCTATGGTCTGCCCCTGCCCAGAGGGGTCAGCTGTCACAGCTCACTCTATGGTTCAGTGAGTCCACTTCCCCAATGTCCTCCTAGTGAGTATAACAGTTTGAATAGGCCATGGACTTCACAGTCTCTATTGCCATCCAGCTCACCAGCCTGCAACAGTGCAACAGGAAGTAATCTGTATTCGGGAGCAACAAGACCGTATCCAGGGCTATCTTCAATCAGTGTATGCACATCTGGATACCTTAACATCTATATTTCAACTTGCAGTGGTGACTGTTTTGATGGATAATGCTGGTTTTGTCCCTCTTCCTCATCTGTGCAGACCTGTGAGATATGGGGGTGAGCCGAAGCTATGCAAAGGTTTCATTTACCATTGCCTATTGCAATTTGAATTTCTTCCCCTCCAAAACCAAATGGATCAGCACAGAGTGGCCTTTCTGGTATACCATTTGGAGAGAGAAGCCCATTCTTGGATCAATTTCCTATAGGAGAGAGATTACCTGTTTCTACAGTTACTGTATCTACAGTTATTCTTCAAGGCCTTCAGTAAGGTGATCGATGAGCCAGGTTGAATCATCTCTGCAACTACCTCACACTTAAGACTGCACCAGGGTGCCCTCACAGTCAGTCTATACGCGAAATGCTTTTGCACATGGTCTTCCGAGCTCGGGTGGAACAATGAGGCCCTAGTTGGTGCCTTCTGGCAGGGCTCATCTGGAAAGATTAAGGATGAACTGGCAGGTCGTGGTATGCCTGCTACCCTGGATGAATTGATTTACTTTACCCAGATCGAAAGCAAGTTTAAGGAGTGATCCATGAAGGTGACATGTGAGAAGAGCCCAAAACATCTAGCTCCATCCCTGCAGAGGCCGCAGTTGTCCAATCTTCCAGTTGCCAAACCTGATCCATAACCTGTGTAGGTGGACCTCCTTCAGAAGTCCTTGCAAAATTGAGAACAGCATTGAGCCCAGGGTCTGTGTTTCTACTGCTGAAGTGTAGAACACAGCATCCATACATGTTCCGTGAGGCCAAGACTTTCTTGCGTAGGCTATGTAAGAGGTGCTACCCTGGGCAAAAACTAATCCTCTCCTTCTTTGACTCTGCCTGTATCAGTTTCATATGAAGGTACCCAGTTGTCAGAGACGACCCACCTAGATTTTGGATCTGCTGGGAATTTCATTCAACAAGCTGTGGTAGATCACTGCCAGATCCCAATCCAATGTCTCCAGAAGCCCTGAACTGTGTCATCTGTTCATGAGGCACTCTGGTCTGAACCCATTCGCTTTGTGTCTGGACTAGTAGAGCTACAGGTGGGAGCTACACATTTGGAGAAGATCGCTTTCTTGGTGCTTCCTGGCATGTCCTGTCTGTTCCTCCTGGGTATTCCATGCCATGGTTCCGTTCCCATGAGCTTGCCCTGGACCGGAGCTCTGGAGAGGTGATCCATTGGGAATAGAATTGCCATAATAGATGCTCTAGAAGGTGCCATCTGCCATTCAGGGTCAAAGAAGAAGCCTCACAAGCAACTGCTGTCCAGCCTACCCCTGCCACCAGCCAATCCTACCTTTAGAAGATCTCTCGCTGGAGAAAAAGCTTCCTTCTGGTCTGGAAAAAATGGAGTGCGAGAAGTGCATACAATAAATTCGACATCCCTGTTCTCTGAAGCTCCCTTGGAACAGAAACGTTTGATAACTTACTGCCGCGGCCTCGCCCCACGCATCTTTCCCCCTCCTCATTTGTCTAAATGGTCCTCAGCTGTATTGTGCTACTGGGCCCTGTGTACACTGCACAGGTGTCCCAGGAATGCATCTAAGGGTTGCAGCTGTGCGCCTGCTCTGTTCTTAAAGGGCCAGCCCCTTTAACCAGGGAGTGACCCTCAGCCTGTGACTGAGGGGTGCTGGGTACATAATGCACCCTCCAACTAAGGGAGGTGCCTGTTCAACGTCTTTAGTCAGTCAGTGTCATGTTGTCTGTCTAGATAGTTGTCAGGTTCCCTGCCTGTGCCAGGTTTTTATTCCAGCGTGCCCTTGTGTTTCTCCCTTGGCTACCCTCTATGCTCTACCAGAGACTGTGCACTACCAGAGACTGTGCTTCATTAGAGACTTTGTGTTCTGCCCCTGCCCTGAGGGGTCATTTACCACAGCTCATTCGGTGGTCCAGTGAGTGCATTTCCCCTACTGTCGCTTTTCTGGTGAGTGTAACACTGTCACAGTTTCCGCTGTGGTTCAGTTGGTCTGCTCCAGCTCATCTATTTCTAAGCGAGTGTAACAGATTGTTCAGGCCATGGAACCCGCTGGCTCTAATACTTGGCTTGTCATTATGACAAACATATATCATGTGGAATTAATGTTAAGTCACTTAATGGGACATTGTAAGATTGTACAGTGTGTATAGTGCAGCTAGTCTCACAGTGCTGTTACTTTTACCATGTGTCTCCTGCTTTGTGCAAGAAACCCATTTAGGCCATGTGAATATGTCAAGTATTTGGTGAGCTTTTTTATGTCAGTATTTATAAGCCATAACCAGGAGTGGAACACTCAGAGGAAGGGTACGGACATACTGGTGTGAAACTCGGATGACTGCGGTGCGAATAAAACTCGCATTGCAGGCGGACCAATGTTATGTAATGTCCAAGAACACATTTGCGAGTGTCGGTAATTTTTCTCTCATCTGATTCACAGAAGACGAGTCAGTCGCAACATGCTGTGATAGTATACGAGTCACGAACGAGACTCGCCAATGCAAGTCTATGGGTCCGACAAAAATCACAGACCACACTCGGACCCCACATGGACCATCCGACTCGGATCCAATTTTTAATTGATACATCATCATTCTGTAGCTCAGACACCTGTGAAAAATGTTCCTGTAAATGATTATACAGTAATAGCTGCAGGTAAAAAAAACGGAGTGCACTCGGACACCACTCGGATGTGATCTAAAAAAAAATGTCGGACAGTCGCATCTCAGTTGGATGCAAAACAGACCAAATTTCGGACAACACTCGTCTGACTCTCGGATACGTCAATCAGACCGTTTTTTCACTCGCCAGTGTGTTTCCAGCCGATAAGAAAAACACGTGCACAACTTTTTTACCCACTCCTGGTTTTGTCTTAAGGGGCCGTCACACGCTACAATTTTGTGAACGGTCTCACCTACGATCTCAGGGGTGCACGCACATGGACAACATCGTTGGTGAGGTGTCACATGTATAGATATAGTTCGCGATGCACCAACAATGTTACGTGCACGTATCATTCGCACAACCCAGTGAATGATGCTTGTCAATGTTGTGAATAGGCAAAATCATAAAGGAGATCGTTATCGCGGTGTCACACAAAACGATGCAAGCAGATTGCATGATCGACATCATCTGATTTGAAGTCCGGTTCTCAAATCTGCGATGAACGATCAGACCACTTATCGCTTGTAAGATCGAAGTGTCACACGCAACAACATCGTTAGAGTGACTGCAAATCCGTAACGTTTCAGCGATAACGTTAATTATACCGTAGCATGTGATGGCTCCTTTAATGAGGTAATAAACTCACCAAAACTGTGTGCTCGTGGCCCGTACATTTTGTACATTCTGAATTGCTACATGTTAAAGTACGGTAATTAGTCTCAGACAACCAGTGGCAAACAGACACTTGGTAACAGATCTGGTTAATGGACTGATTAGGAAAATAATGACAATGTACTTTTATAGGCATGCAAAGAAGTGAGAAATTTAAAGAAGTTGACTTGGTAGCAAATGCTAAGGG
Source organism: Allobates femoralis (assembly GCA_033576535.1). Taxonomy (NCBI): domain Eukaryota; kingdom Metazoa; phylum Chordata; class Amphibia; order Anura; family Aromobatidae; genus Allobates; species Allobates femoralis. The sequence continues at coordinate 216,609,161 of JARQOC010000002.1, read as the reverse complement.
TACCGTCACACTTGGCGATGCACCAGCGACCCCAACAGCGATACGAACTGATAGGGATCACTTGTGAGATGTCAAACAGTCAGAACTCACCAGCGACGCAACAATTATCCACAATGATACAGAGGTCGTTGGGACCCTGTCTCTCAGACCAATAGTATTGAGATCGTTAGTCATTGTCCCTGTCAAACACACCCATGCATGCTGCCCAGTGGGACCCCAAGGATCAAAAATCGGTCCAGGCGACTCTGACACGACCAGCAATCTCACAGAAGGGGCCTAGTCGCTGCTAAATGTCAAACATAGCAAGATCACTGACGAGGTCACTGTTGTGTCACCAAACTTGTCACTTAGTGTGACGGGGACTTAAGGAGTTACAAATGAAGTGCGATGTTTGACCAGATGTGACAGTGTAAATACGTTTAAGTTATTTTAGTATATTTACTTTCTTTGTTTTTTTTTTCCTGGTTCTAACTAGAGATGAGTGAAGTTTCCCCAAACAGGTTCACCAATTTCAAATTCGGCACAAACATTTCAGATTCTGTTTGTGACGGAAACCCGAGTAGTTTACAAAAAGAACTGTGAATGCGGCTTTGTTCGAGAAAAAAAGTTTGAAATTTAAAATGGTCCTAAAACTTTACCTGATTGTTTGGGGGCAAAACGCTCACCGGGAGACCTGCTGGCTAGGAACAACACCTAACCTAAGGCTATGTGCCCACTGGATGCTGGGGCTGCTTTTTATTTTCTGCTGTGTTTATAACGACTGCCATCAGTTGCTATGAAAGTGGAATATGGCGGTGCTATGAGCAAATCCGACCACAATGTGTTAGCAAACCAAACTTTCTTTTTAGAACTTCCCAACAAATAACAACTTGTGATTTCAGGCAAAATATGGGCCACAACAGCCGCGAACCACACAGTACAAAGTAAACAGCCTGGGAAATCCCAAGTGTCAGCTTCACGGAAGAGGGAAATATTATACTCAAGGCTATGCCACTCCCACCCTTCTCTAGTATTAGACCTACCCGAGATATTACCGTGACTGTGGCACGTGGCTCTCACAAATATATAATCTTACACCCATCTCCCATACTAATTACAATGAATTGTGGGTATCACTTTTTTCCCCTAATATTCCTTATTACAGCTGACATAGTGAACAACAACAATGTATATACAGTGCATTGTTTTCCTTATGTGTACGCTTGGAGGGGATGCCCTGAATGGATATTCACACACTCCACGAAGAATAAGCTATGCCGTAGAAATGAACATGCTTATTTAACGTCGGGCCGCTAGGTTTAAAAACGTTTTTCCTGGGTCACAGAGTCCTATGGTACATACAGATGCAAATGAAGATTTACAAACAATCTCAATGAAGTCTTTAACTACCTTTCCCTACCTGGCTAGATTAACTGTGACCGATCACACCACCAGATTTACTCACAGGGGCTGATTTCACTCCACAACACTGTTCATCTTTAGTTTAATGCTGATTCCAGCACCTCTGGGTCTCTCTCACCGACTTTGGACTCCTCCTCCAACAGACTTCTTCAACCACCTCCTCGGGATATAGAAGCAGTTAGGTATCCATGGTTACAGCCACTCATATCTTGTTGTCTGACCCTAGTGACCAGACTAAGTTACTGTAGTAGAAATGTGTTCATTTAAAGGACAAGAGCAGTATTAACACTTGCAGATATCAACCTGCTACATGTTTTTCAGAAGGACAAATGCAGCCATATGAAAACTCACCACCGTGTTTCTGGTGCATTTTTGTTGCATCTGTGCTACTTTTTTTAGCGCTACATTTCCATGTGATTAGAATGGCTGTCAATTGGAAAAGCAGCACAAAAACCGCACAAGATAATTGACAGGGACATTTTTGACTGCATGCGTTTTCTGCAGCAAAAATACAAGACCTAAAAATGCACATAGTGGGCACAGCTTTTTTAAAATCACAGTGACTTTAATGATAAAGCTGTGAGTGATGCATTTTTGCTGCAGAAACACAGCAATCAAAAACAGCAGAAGCGCACAATAGGCACAGAGCTTTACGGTTAGGAGTGTTCCATTCCATTGGGGCTATCAATTTCTTTGATACAGTGCCAGATGTGGCAGCAGGAACCTTACAATGTCTTTAAAACATCCGTTTAGAGACAGGTTAATTTTTTTTTTGTAATTTTGTTTATTATTATTTTTTTAATTTTTTTTTACAGCAAACCTTTATTATTGCAGATGGTCAGCACCATGCGAGGCCACCTCTTCTACAATAATGTGATAGCAAGTCATATAAAAATAGCATATGGCCATTATATGCAACACATACATGGTCTTCTACTGTAGGTCAGTTCATACTCCTGAAACACCATACTATGGATACTGCTTCTTGAATATCTGCAATCACTTTATATGGTTCCATTCCATACATTTAGAATACAGATTTTTGGTATGTGCACAAATGTGTTATATGTGCCATTAATATTGAACTTGTCCTTGCATTGTTGCCCACTAGTCTTATTCAGCATTCCAGATAAATTGGTGGTGAGCTGAATAAACGTATTTGATTTATTTATTTGTCCTTCAAATATGTCAGGGTTCAACAATTTCTCCACCCAACCGCAAGGCCAGATTGTATCTCTACATGGGGACTAGGATTTGAAATGTAAGTCAGGTGCCTTCTGCAACCAATCCAACAGAGGGATTGTACGAACAATAATATCCTTTAAGCTATTGTGTCCTCGCACTGGAAGCGGCAGGACCTGAGGCAAAGCAAAGAGGCATGACCGCAGAGACATCTTGGCAGTTCAGTACAAAGCAGCTACACTCTGCTACACTTTGCTACCGTGTGCCTGCAGAACGCAGCCAGTGAGTAAAATTAATGATGGATCCACTGTAAGATATGCCAGCATCTGGAGGATGTCATGTTCCTAACCAGAGGGTGCTTCAGCAACAGAACTGGAGCAGCTGCCCAGGACACATATGTGACCTGGAGTTCTACTGCGTGACCCGCTTTGGGCCTCATATGCAGCGAGGCCAGGATCCAACGCTGGGCTCAGATTCCAGAGGAGGACCTGAGGAGCTCAAAGTCAGGAGGCAAGTCATTCCCCATGCCAGCCGGGAACACCAGATGTCACACTCCAGAGGATCTTGCAGCATGGCTGCCGCAGCTGTTGGTTCAGCAAATCCAGGACCAGGAGCATGATTAGGAGGAAGAAGAGGTTGTAGAGGCAGAAGGCCCTGTTTCCCAGCCTTGAGCAGCATCCCTGCCGGAGGCCTTCGACGGGCAGAATGCCATTTGGGGACTCCTACCCCCTCCAAGTAACTATTCGATAGGCATGAACATGAACCACCCCATCTTGTCTCCTTTCTTGAGGAGATTTGGCTCGCGGATGCCATCGCTGAGAGTGGTTGCATGGGCTCTACTCCAATGACTTGATGACCAATGCACCCGAGGCAAGGTGATTGCATTAATCCAGCAGAGGAGGTTTGGCTTCATAGCCAAAGAAGGTATTGGTGCTATGTCAACTGGTACACCCTGCTGTGTGACCATCTTCCCACAAGACTCTGCGCAATCTATGTTGGGAAGGGGGTCACCTGCATGAAGGTAATGGGTAGCAAGGGGTGGTTTGCAGTTGGCAAAAGTCAAATTGGAGGAGTTGGCGTTGGAGTCAGCAGGAGGCCGACCAGGAGGGAATTTTGTGTCGGATGAAGCCCAGGTCTCTCTTGGTTAGCCAGCCAGCTGCACCCAAACCCACAGGGGCCATTGATCCTGAAGGGCCTGTTGGTGTTGCCAGTTAGTTCCATCTCTCCTAGAGGGGGTGGTCATCTCATAATTTCTTCATTCTCTTCTCCAGTGGCGGCCATGATGCGGTATGCTGGGGGACAGGTTGTGGTGTAGAATGCCCCTGGAGTAGTCCCTGCGACTACTGAGATCATCCTGCAGCGGAGTGCCATGTGGAACAGCAACATTCATCCATGGCAACATTCAAAAAGCTTCTCACATCTTTTTACTCTGAATAAATAGGGGACTAACCTAAAAAGGCATGTTGTTGAGTCGCTGACCTATCCCTTAGTTTCAATAAAACTCACCAAAGAGCCCAGCAATCTTTCATCCTCTTTATTCCTTATTCCTACGCGTTTCAGCGCCACACCCGGCGCCTTCCTCAGGGACCCTGAGGAAGGCGCCGGGTGTGGCGCTGAAACGCGTAGGAATAAGGAATAAAGAGGATGAAAGATTGCTGGGCTCTTTGGTGAGTTTTATTGAATCCAGAAGCAGCGCGGACCGTGACACACCATCACTCCCATCATCCCTTCTTGGAACATACCACAATCCAGTGGTAGGTGGAGGTCCTGCAGCAGCTTGGAACATTGATTCCTAATACGCGATTAAGCCAGTTGTGGGGACCACAACTGGACCAGGTGAGCGGCCACACAGCATCACCATTTACACACTAGTGTCACTAGTGATAGGGCACTATTGCGCCTCTTGTCCCCTCCCTTTATATTTTGCAGCTATCCCTTAGTTGGCATTTTGTCCAAAGAAGGACTTTTCTAGTTTGCAGTTGTTTTTCAGCTCTTCAAAGAGCGAGGTTTGTTTTGTTAATTTTATTTTTACCCCTTCCCAAGTTTAGCAATGATTGCACTTCCACCTGCTGGATTAGCAGGACTGCAGCCTTTGGGATACACCTCAAAGCCCTGGACTTTGCACCATTGTAATAGAGTCTGATCCCTGTGAGACTTTTCTTATATATACTGTGTATATTCATACAGAGGAAGGTGCTGCTCTGTTAAATAATGGATTTGTGGGTCTAGAAGATAATACAACAAAATGAAATGATTATATAAATACCTTTTACCATAAAGAAATTGTCTTCGATATATAGTTATATAATTAGATGGTTAAAGGGACTCTGTCAGGTCATTTTTCAGCATGATACTAATAGTACCCTTAAATAGTAGTCGGGTAGACCTTTCAGAAGATGTAAAAATCATTACTGTACTCTGTGTAGTTCTCTTGCTATAAACACCTTCACACCCTGTAAAAATAATTGTCATGACTCCTGAGCACAGTAAAATAGAAAAAGACAGCACCACATACCAAACGGGATCCTTCACAAAACGTCTTTATTCCAGCACCCCAGTGCAAGCGACGTTTCGGACTGTGTCCTTTTTCAAGCAACAACATACACTGAATCAATCCGCTTTATATAGTATAAGACTCCACCCCTTAATCACATTTCACCAATCGTGCAGTATACAAAACAATTAACACTTTCCATTAAGATATATAAAGAGATATAAAGATAAAATTACCCCGTCCTTCACACTTTAATCCTTATTATATGCCGATGTCGATAATGTCCATGATCGATATATAACTAATCCAGATAGTGTCCACATTAGACCTTAATGATTCAGTTCATATAGTTCCTTCCTTGTTTTTCATCCACCAATCCGGGTCGGCGCTTAGGTATGTTGTCATAGTAACAGTCTCATTAAGCGTCATATCATACGACTTCCTCAGCCCCACATCCAATGGAGGATGTCCCGTATAGTGCATGCGCTAATCTTCGAGCGCTGATTGGTCACCTGGTCTGGTCCTATTGCGCGTGCTCCGGCGTCCCCATTACATTAATCCACAAAGCACACTTCCTCCTGAGCTCGCCGTGCACCAGTTTATCGGCTCCTTTCCTCCTCCAGTGCATCCTTTAACATTATTTCCCCAGAAACCTAGTGCTATACACATAAGTTCCACTTCATTTTATATTTGGGGCACAGCTTTCTCTTCTATCTCATATCACATCATACCATGACTCCTGAGCAGTCTGAGAGTCACAGTCTGTGTTATTTAAATAATCACACCTATCTAAGCTGGTATCCGACCCAACCCTCTGCTGAAGTTACACTGAATGAAAAGAAAGAAAATGGAGGGGCGCAATGTGTAACACCGGTGATTAAGACAACAGATTTGTTTGGTGAAATATTAGCATTGACAATCTTAATTAAAAAAAAATCCTTTCATTATTATTCTCAGATTACCGTTAATTGTCCCATAATTTTGGGTTTTCCAGAGTGGAGGTAGGTTATTGATTTTAGTACTTTATCTAAAAATATTAAAAATGTTAATAATATTATTATTATTTTTAATTTTATATTTTATACCATTTTAATTAATTTTTTATTAAATACATAGGTTTTATACTCATACATGGACATACCGTATATACTCGTGTATAAGCCGACCCGTGTATAAGCCGACCCCCCTACTTTTGCCCCCAAAACTTGGGAAAATCTATTGACTCGCGTATAAGCCGAGGGTGGACCCCAGCACAGGTATACAGCCCCCAGCAGTGGTATACAGGCCCCAGCAGTATGATATACAGCAGCCCCCAGTGGTATATACAGCAGCCCCAGTGGTATTGCAGCCCCTATATACAGCAGCCCCAGTGGTATTGCAGCCCCAGTGGTGTATACAGCAGCCCCTATATACAGCAGCCCCAGTGGTATTGCAGCCCCAGTGGTATTGCAGCCCCTATATACAGCAGCCCCAGTGGTATTGCAGCCCCAGTGGTATTGCAGCCCCTATATACAGCAGCCCCAGTGGTATTGCAGCCCCAGTGGTGTATACAGCAGCCCCTATATACAGCAGCCCCAGTGGTATTGCAGCCCCAGTGGTATTGCAGCCCCTATATACAGCAGCCCCAGTGGTATTGCAGCCCCAGTGGTTTTGCAGCCCCTATATACAGCAGCCCCAGTGGTATTGCAGCCCCAGTGGTGTATACAGCAGCCCCTATATACAGCAGCCCCAGTGGTATTGCAGCCCCAGCGGTATTGCAGCCCCAGTGGTGTATACAGCAGCCCCTATATACAGCAGCCCCAGTGGTATTGCAGCCCCTATATACAGCAGCCCCAGTGGTATTGCAGCCCCAGTGGTATTGCAGCCCCTATATACAGCAGCCCCAGTGGTATTGCAGCCCCAGTGGTAGTATACAGCCCCTGTATACAGCAGCCCCAGTGGTATTGCAGCCCCTATATACAGCAGCCCCAGTGGTATTGCAGCCCCTGTATACAGCAGCCCCAGTGGTGTATACAGCAGCCCCTATATACAGCAGCCCCAGTGGTATTGCAGCCCCAGTGGTATTGCAGCCCCTATATACAGCAGCCCCAGTGGTATTGCAGCCCCAGTGGTATTGCAGCCCCTATATACAGCAGCCCCAGTGGTATTGCAGCCCCAGTGGTAGTATACAGCCCCTGTATACAGCAGCCCCAGTGGTATTGCAGCCCCTATATACAGCAGCCCCAGTGGTATTGCAGCCCCAGTGGTATTGCAGCCCCTATATACAGCAGCCCCAGTGGTATTGCAGCCCCAGTGGTAGTATACAGCCCCTGTATACAGCAGCCCCAGTGGTATTGCAGCCCCTATATACAGCAGCCCCAGTGGTATTGCAGCCCCTATATACAGCAGCCCCAGTGGTATTGCAGCCCCAGTCGTAGTATACAGCCCCTGTATACAGCAGCCCCAGTGGTATTGCAGCCCCAGTGGTACTGCAGCCCCTATATACAGCAGCCCCAGTGGTATTGCAGCCCCAGTGGTAGTATACAGCCCCAGTGTAGTATCCAGCAGCCCCAGTAGTAATAAACAGCCCCCCCTCCTTATCACGTCCCCCCAGGCTGCGGCAGCTGTGAAAATAACAAACACTTTATACATCACCTTCCGACGCAGCTCTCCGCTCCTCCGGTCCTCAGCATCTCCGCTCGCCGGCTTCTTCTTCCTTGATGTGCCGACTTCTGTGACCGCGCGCAGGAAATGACGTCATCTCCTGCGCCCGGTCACATGACACCGGCACAACAAGGAAGAAGAAGCCGGCGAGCGGAGGGCAGAGGACCGGAGGAGCGGAGAGCTGCGTCGGAAGGTGATGTATACAGTGTTTGTTATTTTGACAGCTGCCGCAGCCTGGGGGGGACGTGATAAGGAGGGGGGGCTGTTTATTACTACCGGGGGACCCATATTAAGGAGGGGGGCTGTGCAGTGCAATATGCACGGCATCCCCCCGCCGTTGATGGACGGGGGGATGCCGTGCATATTCATTGCACTAATGAGGCGGCCCCACGTGACCGCATGCGGTCACCGCGGCCCCCTCCTGCCTCCTCCAGCCCCCGGTCACAGCCCCCCCCACCCAGCATACCGTATGACCCGTGTATAAGCCGAGGGGGGGACTTTTCAGCCCAATTTTTGGGCTGAAAAACTCGGCTTATACACAAGTATATACGGTAATCCTTATATTCCAGATGTAGTATGGTATAATTTATATTTTAAATGTGATTATTTTTAGGGGTATAATTTTTTTTTGTGGTTTATAATATCTGCGCTTTAATATGAATAATTTTTTTTATGTCAACTTTTTTATGTGTATTTTTAGAAGCAAGAGATATCATATGATTTAGTTACATGCCTAAGGGCATATCTTTGTTTTAATAGACAGGTATCAATGGTTTATATCAATTGTATTGGCAACATCAGCTATTATTAGGATCACTATAAAGTATCTATTCATCAGGGTGGTAAAGTGATATCATTATTTGATATGGATAGTTCAGGGTTAATGAATGTTCTGATGTCACTAATTATCTATCCAATTAGAGTGTATTGGTCTCTTTAAATCCCCCTTGTAGTCACCTGATGAAGATAGCCTGTAGTTGCTATTGAAACGCGTTGTGCCTGTACAAGGAGCTTATAAATGAAGAAAAGGTTTGTGAATCTACACTAAAATCTCCCTTTTTGTTTGGACCTTTAGCGCTCAATTAAACACCAACTGCAACAATTTTTTTACTGAAGTTACACTGAATGTCTCACATTATTTCAGGCTGCTGGTAACATCAATATTGTCTGTGCTATCTGTAAAGGATTTCTGTTTATATGAACATTGGTTTTCCTGAATACATGTAATGTGTATACAGTATCTGCTGAGCAAATGATCAAATGTTCATATAAACATAAAGAAATATCTCAGAGCCCATATTGCACACATGCCTCAGATACACACAATGAATAAAGACCTCAAAGCTGCAACTCCAGAGAGCACACACCTCCTCCCCCTCCCTTTTTCCTCTGTCTGCAATGAGTCACCCAACATACAAATCAGAGAAAGGCATGGCTGTGTAGTGATGCATGAATATTCATTCCTTGGGGAGCGGGCAGCAGAGGACTCACTATGATTGATAGATGGAATGAATCTTTTGTTTTGAAGTTTACACAGGATAGGAGGGAAGTATAAATAATAGAAATACATTAATTTATAGAGAGAGCATAGAGAAAGGAATTAGAAAATGATAGCAGTTACATATGGATTTTTGACCTGACAGATTCCCTTTAATGTCTTACCTGTAAATTCAGATGTGAAGCTAAGTTGAAGCATAGGCAAGAGGGAAATGCAAAGTTCCTCTAAAAATATTATTATAATAGAAGTAGTATATAAAATAATCTGTAGGTATATATAGAAATGAGAGAAGTATGTAGTACAAATAATGGTAATTAAAAACTATAATCCTACCATTAATGGAGCTCGCAAAGTCAGACAATGGATGTCATAAATGTGCTGTTGAATTTTATGCAAGAAAATGGTAGAAAGGATAGTTAAAAAGTGGTTCATATTATTTATATATGGGCATTAGTGGTCAATATATATTGATTCCTGGCATTGCACGCTCCCAGCTTGGTGTTATTAAAGAGGTGCAACCAGGTTAGGATGGTGTCACCACCTCACGGCCCGGTGCACTTGCCCTGCAGCTTGCCTCCTCTCCTCTGCTCTCCCTTACCTCCTCACGTCCTGTCCAGGGGCAGGGGCAGGGGGCCCATGCTTCGGTCATCCACTGTCGCTACCTGAGGTCCAGGTCCCGTCCCCGCAGACATGCCGCCCAGGTCCACGCTCCCAGGCCTGCTGCACTTCCTCCTTCATCTTCCTTCCCAGGGCACACATAGGGGGTGGGCCCACGTGCTTACAGGCATTTATGAGACATCTCACCCTTACTCCCCCTCCTTCTTCCCGGCCTAACACCAACAGGCTTTGGGGATAAAAAGGTCTCAGACACTCCAGGACTTTGCCAGGGCAACTTCTATCTTACTGAAGTTGCAGCCCCAGGTCTCTCTCAGTTAGGGCTCTGCAGTAGGGTTCGCTGTACTTAACCTGTGTTCCTTTTGTCCTAGGTCGGGTCTGGCAGTTCTTCTGTACTTCGTGCCCTGGCTCCTGTGCTGTTACCTGCTGTCACCGGTCGGCTTCTACCCGCTGAGTTCTCCCCGATTAAGCCTGTACCCCTAGGGTCGGTTCAACACGGGTGTCCGCCTCATCGGCCCCTTCACAGCTGTTCAAGTGGAAATCCCTGTTAGGGGGTCAATCCATCCTTGGGCTCCTGGGAGGTAGCCCGGTGTTGTGGTTCCGTGGCCTTCCTTAGGGGCGCCTTTCATATATATTGCTGTACCTTGCAATAAAGCTTTTTGAATCTGATTTCCTGGTCAGGCTCTCCCTATCTGGTATCAGCAGCTGCCATATTTGTGGTCCAGTGGGTCCCCCCGATAGATCCGTCCGTAGAGCGTGACACATGGCTTGTTCTTTCTTCAAAAATAATTTGAGAATTGCACATCTGCATTTTTTTCTTCTTGTCCCTAACTTGTAAAACATATATTAGTAAGTGCAAAATCATCTCCTCAACAAATCTGTTAAAATAAAAGATAATGGGGACAACCCGTTTAATCATGTAAAGCATAACACATCATTAACCTCTTGATTATTCACTGCATGATAGGTGTATGGGCTGTTTCCAGGTTACTGTACTGGCTCCAACCTGCCAATCACAGACACCCTGTCACCTCCCCGCTGCCTGTGCCTGCTGCCACCCGGCTGGCTCCGGCTCCCCCTCCTGCTCCTGTCTCTCACCTCGTTGTTCGAGGCCTCCGCTCCGGGTCCCGCCGCCATGCCGGTCCGATCCACGCTCCCCCGTCCTCCTCTCCTGGGGCTGCACTGTCCCGTTCTCCTCTGCCTTCCTCTGATGTTCCAGGTAGCACACATAGGGGGCGCGCGCGTGCTCGTGCACATTCTTAAAGGGCCAGTGTGTCCATTACTCCAATCACCTCTCTCAGCCAATCGTTGCTGAGGGGTGGATTTATAAGGGTCGTGTCTCCTTGCAGTCAGTGCTTGGCAATCTCTGCGCTCCTACTCTGAGTGCCTATCCAGGTTCAGCCGCTCAGCTTAAGCACAGGCTTATTCGTTGGTTCTAATATCCCTTGTTTGGTTCTTTGCAGAGGGATCCTGCCCAGATCATCCTTGTCTCTGCTCTGGTCCAGTGTCATCACCCTGTCGTCTGGAGGAGCCCCTTCTCATCTCCTTCCGTTCCAGTTTGTTTTGGTTGCTCCCGGAGTCGGCTCGCAGCCTCCAGGGCCACCGGACCTTCCATTTCTGTCCTGCGTGAAATCCCTATCTCAGGGGTTACTCTCGCGGGGCTCCCTTGGGAGGTTTCTGGTGTCTCAGTCCTGCGACTCTCTTCAGGGGTTCCTTATCTGTGCGCTTGTACCAATAAACCTTCTTAACCGGCCTTCTGTCTCCCGAGCGTTTCTGGTATCAGCTTTCACAGAATTCTGTGGTCCTGTGGGTCCCCGATCCGTTCCGCCTGCGTTGGTGTGACACACCCACTTTGTGACAGCATCTGTGATTGGCTGTTGCGCCCTTCACCCATTGTATCGGCGTCTGTTATTGGATGACATAAGTAAAGAACCTGACGTCATAGTAGTGTAAAAATAAATAATTAAAAAAATTACAGGGCTTTGATGTATTTTTGATTCTCAGCACAGATAAAGCAGACAGATATAGGCTGCCACCCCTAACTGCCTGGTTTTAACTTGGCTGGCAATCAAAATACATGGAAGACCATTATTTTTTTTTATTATTTAAATAAACAATTAAAAAAAATGTGTACTTCACCCTATTTCTGATTGCCAGCCAAGATAAAACCCAGGTTGCTATTCTCAGCATGGTGAGGCTGGTAGTTGTTGCCCTCCTACCTCCTAGACCAGGGGTGGGGAACTCCAGTCCTCGAGGGCCGCAAACAGTTCAGGTTTTCACGATTTCCTTAGTATTGCACAGGGATTGGAATCATCACCAGTGCAAGTGATTATGTTATCACCTGTGCAATACTAAGGAAATCCTGAAAACCTGCACTGTTTGTGGCCCTCGAGGACTGGAGTTCCCCACCCTGTCCTAGACTAAAGAATATCAGCCTGCAGCACTTCAGAAATTGGTACATTCATGAGAAGCACCAATTCTCGTCACTTTGCCTGGCTCTTACTGAT